>LPNX010282287.1:750020-848299 GCA_001517045.1 Pseudotsuga menziesii
CGACCCAATATAAAAATAAAACATCAAGATAATCATCATAATCAATAGACACATTCCTATAAGTGTTAGGTCCAAAATTCGGGATATTACACTAAATGTCCACAAATGATTCGTGGATGTCTCTAACCTTTCTCTGGAACCATTGAAAATTTAATATGATGAACCTTGACCTTCCATTCATATAATCAATGAAAATGTTTGATTCCCCCAACACCATAAGCTCAGTTAAATCCTTTGAACTAGCAAATTATAGAAATCCCCATAAGGATACCAATTCTACCTTAGCATTTTTTTCGAGACCTACACCCAATTTGACCTAGAAAGAGTGATTGGTAGAAAATATTAAGCACATATGAGATCCACATGCTCTTGTTAAGCCTTGGAAAGCTCCAAAAAAATATTCAACATGAAATTTTGTTAACTAAATAAACTCTTGAATAGTTATTTTATGAGGAGATCCAATGTCACAAACTATCTCTTTGAAAGCACCAATGACTTTGTGAACAACCAAATGTACATTCTTTACCTTTTCTCCAAACAAAACCAAATTCTTGTGTAGCCAAATATAATGCCCAAAATGTTTGAACACTTGATGTAGGAGCATCCTACTCTCCATCCAAGTATAAGTCCAATGTTTGAACCATACCTAGAAGACATATTCATTTTTATGAATGAATGATTCTTTAATGTAATATTGTAAATATGCTTGATT
Source organism: Pseudotsuga menziesii (assembly GCA_001517045.1). Taxonomy (NCBI): domain Eukaryota; kingdom Viridiplantae; phylum Streptophyta; class Pinopsida; order Pinales; family Pinaceae; genus Pseudotsuga; species Pseudotsuga menziesii. The sequence goes on from LPNX010282287.1 coordinate 750,733, forward strand.
TCCAAGTGTTCTTCTAGATAGGTGATGAGTCACTATGTAAGTGATGAGTCATGTAGGTGAGTCATTAAATGAGTCATGTAACTAATCCCATTTCAAATGGTAGCATTCAATAAGGGTTAAGGTTCTCATGAGCGAGTCATTGAGGGAGGCTTAATTATCTTGCTAAAATTAGGTTTTAGTTACTATGAATTAGGAGTGTGTTTGAGTGTATTGAGGATCTGAACCAGAATTGGTTCATGAATCCCGTTGTATATACGTTTTAAGCCTTCGAAGCAAGAGAGTAGCCAAACATTTTAAATATGGCTAGTGTATGGCCAAATAGTATAAAATTAGGCCAAGATAATTAGTCCTGTTTGTAATAGACCCAAGAGGACCGAAACATAAATTACAAATCAATGTGAATATGCAGAATTCTTGCATGGAATGAAGGAGAGCCTATTTCGGCATATTTCTATGTAATTACAGTTCTTTCTAAGTGTATGAATATATGAATTGAATGATTGGTTGTCTCTGTTAATGGTTATTATATCTGTGTGTACTGTATTCTGAGAAATTTAGGGCTTTTGAGGTTACAAAAGACGTCTAATAAATCCCTATGTATGGGTGCTTAAGTAAATGATATGGTTGTTGTGTAAAACCTTGGATCAATGCCCCATATGAAAAAAATTGCAGAGTTGCATGGAGGATGAAGATATAGAAGTTATATATAGATCCAATGGAAGAGATCAAGTTTATATGAAGGTAGATCGAGTTGATTGATCGATTTGCTGATCAATCAATGCAAGATTGTAGAGATTACATTCAATTCATTTGACAAAGATTAGATGAGCCATATTAAAGGAGAAAATATGGATCAACGATAAGGAAAGAGATCATGAGGTGAACATGCATGAGAGATAAGAGATCCGCAAACTAAAATGAAGTTCTGCAATGGCTGGGAAACATTCTGTAAGAAATCGATGGTTCTCAGGAGTTGCAGAAAGATACTTGCAGGAGGAAAATTGTGGAAGCCCATTTTTGGGAAAAGTGCAAAGTTGTATCCCCAATCCCATTGCGGAAAGGACTGTTGCAACCGCAATAATGTAGAAGTCACATTTTTGAACATTGAGAATTGCATACCCACAACCCGCAACCCGCACTTGAGGAAAGGAGCTTGCAGAAAGGGTGTTACGAAAACTAAGTTGTGGAAACTAAGTTGTAGAAACTCAATTGCAAAATTTGAGTTGCAGAAACATAATTGTGGAATCCTAAAATTAGGGAATAAGATTGCAGAATAACCTTGCAGAGGAACATTTTAATCAGTAATTTCTACTGATTAGGATTTACAAGGCCATCTAGTTGTTATTCTGGCATCAGGTGGTATCAGAGCGTAGAATATTTTTCATGTAAAGAACGGAGAATTGGATTTGATGAACCAGGCCCTCATTAAAGAATTATTATTTGACCTCGAAGAAAGGGTGTCGATATGAGATAATTTTATAAATTAATATTTTTTTGTATAATGAATCATGTTCTTAAGTTAATAGGACATTGAAGATTACAAAAAAAATATTGAGCCAAGTCATATTGATAAGACATAGAAGGTGTGTTTTAGGTTGAAGTTTGAGGCTAGCCACATTAGAGTGTAGAATAAATACTTAAGAGGATTTAACAGATACAAGCATTGAGTTATGAAGCATGAAAGGATTTTGTTAATACTCTTGAACATCTGATGGATATAGAGACAATGTGAAAAGAACTTTTCCATTCAAAGGAAAACAAGATCTAGCTTGAAGATATTTCAAGATAGCAAGGAAAAAGAATTGCATACATGGTAGATGTTTTCAGCCAACTGTACAAGTGAAAAAGTATTAAAGGTATGGATTGATTGATGTTTTATTTAACTCTAGTTATAATAATTTGTTGAATAAAAAAGGAAAGGTTTGATAGAATAAATGGTAGTTAGAAGAGATATATCAAGGATAACTGTATTCTTGAGGAAGAGTTTGTGATCTCTTGGAAAAAAAGAGAAAGCAATGGTAGAACCTAACAATCCAAGAGAGGTTAGAAAAGAAAGGGAACAAGTTGAATATTCTCAGAGAAGAAGTGGATCTATAAAAGCCTAAGAAGAGAAAAGGAATGTGCTCAAGAGGCTTCATAGGAAAATAACTAGAGATACCAAAAGGACAATCTAAAGGAGATATATCTCGTTGAGGTATAACAAAAGGTACGAGGACTTGTTCAGAGGAGGATTGGGAGCATTCCACAAGTGAACAAGATGAATTTCACAAAGGAAGATAAAGAGGAAATCGAGAGGATGACTACCAGAATTCATTGTATAGGTTCAAAGAAATGCCACAGCAGAAGAAAAGCAGTCAAGGTATAAGACATCAACAAGATGATTCAAGAGGAGTATGATAGAGAATTAGCTGACATAGGATTGCAACTTATTCATTTGGAGATGCTTCTACAGAAAGAGGACCAAAGGTATGGTTGGATAATGAGAAAGATGAAGGTGAGATGGATTTCACTATAGGGAAAGCTAAAGAAAAATAAGTCTGCTAGATTGAAGGAATAAATTTGGATAGCTGAGTCTAAGATGCAAATTTCATATTGTGAACCTAAACAGGGTCCTTTGCTTGGAGAGGATGATGAAACAACGATTGTAGATGGTTTTTTGAACTCTCTAATAAGTTCAAAACTACCTGAAGATGATATGGTTGAGACTAAAGATGAAGAGTATTGTGGTTTTAAATATAATGGTTTGTGTATTACTGCATATATTGAAGAACACTTGGATGATGTGTTTATGTAGGTTGGTGAAGAAATGAAGCTGCTAAAAGGTATGGTTGAAATAGAATAGTTCTTGATTGACTATGTATGAAAGGATAATGAATATGGAAAATTACTTGAATTCATCATGAAGACAAGAGAAGAAAAGATGTGGATGCAAGAAAAACAGAACTAGATAAGAGGATGTAATATGATGAAGAAAGACCAATGGACAGTATTACAATTGTTTGAAGAAAATATTAGGGAACACATAGAGAAACTGAAACATATAATGAATGCTTTGGAAAAGAGGAATGAGACAACAATTAGGCCATTGGCATAGTAAAATGTTCACTATTGTGAACCAGAACATGGAACCATCTTTGGAGAAGATGGTGTAGAAGAGAGACTAGCAGAAAGTCTCATGAATTCTTGGGAGAGTTTAGATAAAAAAAAGGATGTGCTGATAAGAGAGTCAATGGGAAATTAAAATCTCAATATGTTTGAAATTAATGAATTATGTGTGTTTGCAGAAGTAACATGTGATGAACCTTGTGACGTTTTCCCAAAGGTAAAGGAAGAAGAAGAAATGTACAAAGACATTTCAAGAATATAAGATCAGAATTGCATTATGATGAATAGTGATTCCATGTTGTCTCATGAAGATAACCAAGGAGAAGCACTCACACATTTTTAAAAAATGATTGTTGACAGACAAGTAGAAGAATTTGTTGTTACAAGTAGAAGAATATTTCACTGTAAATACAATCAAGAGGAAAATGGATATAAGCATCCTAATGTAATGTTTATCTAGTGGAATGAAGAAATAAAGTCTTTGTAGAAAATATGCACCACAAATACAATTGAATAACACCAAGAATAAAAAGAAATTAAGGCATCCATCGAGTTAGATGTTATTGAATTTGATGATTTAATTTCATGTGCATGTTTAGAAGAATAAGTACAGTCATTAGAAGTTTGTATGATGGAAAATGAGGACTGTAGGAAGTTGATCAGTTCAATGGATAATTAATTCATTGGGTTATGTAAAGGAGTGGATATGTTGGAAAAAAAATGAGAAACAAAGACTGTATGTTCATATTATGAAACTAAATATGTGAGCAGAAACTACAAATTTTGATGAACAATGAAAATATCAATCAGTAATGGCACAATTGAAGGACGAGATAAAAATCCTGGAGATATAAATGAAAAGGATATGCAACAACTAGAACAACAAGTTTAGTGTAAGGAAATGCATCAACCAAGGGAAAAATTGGATAGTGAAATATAGAATATGAGGATGTTGATGGTGAAAGTGTCTCAAAAAATACATGAAGAGAAAAGGAATATTTACATCAACAGAGAAAGGAAACAAAGAAACAACATGAAACATGTGACAAAATAAGATTGTAGAAGCAAGGCCGATGGAGAATGTTGATTTATTTGTAACTTCGGAATGTATGCATCTATGTATCTTATGTAATGTAACCCGATGTTTATTCTAGGATGTATCTATAATGTAATTGAGTCATGTTGTCATGCCCCGATTTTCCGATCGGGAGGATCAATAATGTAAACAATTCATGTCAAGTCATTGTGGGTAACCCTTTGATTGTCTAAGGGTTAAAGTCCTTGTAGTTTCGGGGCACTAGGGTTATTAAAATCTCCTAGTAGAGGTCGGCCCTAGTAGGGTTTTAGTCATGTTGGGATTAGTATAAATAGAGAACTGGAGTCTCTATTTATCACACAACTCATACGCACTCAAGTGTAGTGCATAGTTGAGGAAGGAGAAGACACTGGGGCTATATAAGAAGAAGGTTACTGCTGTCGGGATATCACTTATTGTTTTGGGATTTTACTATTTTGGTGCTGATTCTATCTCTGAGGAAGTTGTGGGGTTTTCTCCATTTATGGTTTCCCCGAGGAAAAAAATTGTGTTCATTGTCTCTTGTGTTTGATTTTTTTACTTGTTATTCTCTCAGTTAAAGATCCTAATAACGCTAGCTTAATGTTGGAAAACTAACATGGTATCAGAGCTAACTTGAGAAGAAGACATTGTGCAGCTGCAGAAACTATGGTTTCCTAGTTTGTGGATCTTCCTCCACAGATCTTCAGCAAAATTAAGGTGGAATAACTCTCCTCATTAGGGCGCATCTTTCTGTCGAAGCATAATCCAATTCTGAGGTTTTTCAATTTTGGACCCAACACTATTGCTAGAAATTAAGGATTTTCATAGAAGAGGAATTTTTCAGTGAGCCTAGGCCTGGATTGATATCCTCCCCAAAATCAAAGTTAGAGACAAATTTCAAGGCATTTGGGTGGACATATCTTCAGAAAAGCAAAACCCTAATTTGCTCCTGTTCTAGTTTTGTGGGATTTCAGCTCCAAATCCAAATCTAACATCTTGACTTGGTAAGATCTAAATATTTTGTATTTCCATTTGAGGTTCTCAGTTTAAGATGTCTCATCATACAAATCTTGATGAAAAGCTTGAGGGAGCTGATAACTTCCGAGCCTGGAAGTATAGGATCTCCCTGGTCCTGGAAGAGAATGAATTAAACTCCTACATCCATGAGGAGGTTCTAGTTTCAGAGGGAGATGAGGCAAAGGCCTTACATAAGAAGAAGATGGTTATGGCAAAGAGGATCATTGCTGATTCTATCAAGGATCACCTTATACCTTAGGTGTCCTCTCTCAAGACACCTAAATCTATGTTTGATGCCCTAACCAAATTGTTTGAAGGGAATAACATAAACCGGAAGATGACTCTGAGGAATCAACTGAAGAATGTGAAGATTCAGAATGCAAAGACCATCCAGTATTAATTCACAAGGGTTTCTCAGATCAATGAACAATTAAAAGTTGTATATGAAGAAGCGGAGAATGCAAAGATTGTGATGACAACACTGAATGGCCTTCCTAGGTCATGGGATTCTTTCATCCAAGGAATTTGTGCCAAAAAGAAGTTAGTCAAATTCAGCATACTATGGGAAGAATGTTGTCAAGAAGAAGCATGGAAAGTAGCTCGAGAAGAGAAGATGGGAAGTGAATACCAAGCTCTCACAGTTCACTCCAAGAAAGGCAGAAGAAGATCTCATTACTCCAAAGGTAAGGATCCTCATCATAGATATAACATTAGAAGGGACCTATCAAAATTGAGATGTTATACATGTGATGAAAGAGGACACTTTGCAAAATATTGTCCTAAGAACAAGGGTCACTCTCATAAGAAGAAGGGGAACAAAATAAGACATCATGCTCATGCTATAGAGGATGATGAACCCTCCAAGAAAAGAACCAGATATGAAAGTGAAGATTCTTCAAGCGAGGATGAATATGTTTTGATCTCCGCTCTCACAGGTAACATTACTCATGAAAGTGATGATTGCCTTATAGACAATGGAGCTTCCAAACATATGACTAGATTCAAGGAATCCTTTGTGAGACTGTCAGAACATGAATCACCTCACAAGGTGAAGCTAGGAGATGACTACCAATATCCAATAAAAGGTAGTGGGTAATCTTCATATAAATTAGACTCTGGAAAGTCTCTAAAAATGAAGGAAGTATTGTTCGTGCCAGGATTCAAGAAGAAACTTCTCTCCATATCATCATTGGATGCAAAAGGAATGAGGGTTGCATTCATAGATGGTCAAGTCATCATGTGGCCAAGAGGAAAGACTATCGATGATGCGATGGTGATTGGAGAACAAGAAGGAGGTTTGTACAAATTGAAGGGCCATCCAGAACAAGCATTGGTCCATGACATAGTAGAGCCAAGTGAACTTTGGCATAGAAGGCTTGCACATGTGCATTACAGAGCACTACCTATTGCAAGCAAAGTTGTTGAAGGTCTTCCAGAATTCCAAGCAAAACATGATGCGGTCTGCAAGGGATGTGTGAAAGGAAAGAATACAAAGAAGACATTTCCTAGCAGTGAAAGCAAAGCCAAAGGAATCCTAGAAATCATCCACTCCAATGTATGTGGTCCTATGTCATCAAACTCACTAAGCGGGTATGCATATTATGTTTCTTTTATTGATGATTTTTCTAGGAAGAAAAAAGACGAAGTATTTAGCAAATTCAAGGAATTCAAAGCCTTGATTGGGAACTACATTGAAAGGAAGATCAAGATGTTTCGATCAGATAATGGCGGAGAATTCACTTTGAATGAATTCAAAGAGCTATGCAAAGAATCAGGGATTAAGAGGGAGTTGTCCACTCCTTATAATCCACAACAAAATGGGATTGCGGAATGGAAGAACATAACTATCATGGAAGCTGCAAGAGCCATGCTTCATGATCAAGATATTCCTATGCATCTTTGGGCTGAAGCTACCAGAACAATGGTGTATGTACAGAACCGTACTCCACACAGAGTAATAAAGAACAAGACTCCTGAAGAAGTCTTCTCCGGCAAGAAACCAGAAGTCAGCCATCTCAGAATATTCGGTTGTCTTATGTACATACACATTCCAAAGGAGAAAAGGACAAAATTAGATCCTTCAGGAAAGAAGGGTATATTTGTGGGATACTCTGAAAGCTCGAAGGCTTATAGAATCTATTTCCCAGGATACAAGAAGATTGACATCAGCAGGGATGTGACATTTGATGAAGACACAGCTTACACCAAATCTAGAAAGATACCTACTGAAGAACCTGAAGAAGCAGAAGCACCTAGAATTCATGATACAACCATGAACGAAGAAATTCAAGAAGAAGATCAAGAATTTGAAGACCCACAAAGACCTGTAGATCCACCTCCGGATAAGAATCCTCATAAGAGGAAACCTGCTTGGGTACAAGAACTTATCCAAGGTGTGGAAAGATATGGGGCTCCAGAAGAGAATCACAGAGAAAGAAAGAGGACCAGATCTTGCTCTGGGTATGTAGCTTTACTATGTGATTTCATTGATAAAGAATATTCCAGTTATGAAGAAGCGCCAGAACGAAAAGAATGGAAGGATGCTATGATCGAAGAATATCAATCGATCACGAAGAATGATGTTTGGGATGTTGTCCCAAGACTAGAAGGGAATTCAGTTGTAACTTCCAAATGGATCTACAAGATCAAGCATGCTGCAAACGGTAGAATTGAAAAGTATAAGGAAAGATTTGTGGCTCGGGGTTTCTCTCAGAAAGAAGGAATAGACTATGAAGAAACCTTTGCACCTGTATCCAGATACACTTCCATCAGATCAGTACTTTCTCTGGCTGCAGTGATGAAATGGAAGATACACCAGATGGATGTCAAGACTGCTTTCTTGAATGGTGTAGTAGAAGAGGAAGTGTATGTAGAACAACCACTCAGTTTTGAGACACATGACAGAGAGTCTCATGTATGCAGATTAAAGAAAGCCCTGTACGGTTTCAAACAGGCACCCAAGACCTGGTACGGCAGAATTGACAGCTTTCTATCTAGTCTGAGCTTTACCAAGAGTAAAGCAGATTCCAACCTTTACTACAAGGTTGAAGATGGCAACCTAGTGATGCTTCTATTATATGTAGATGATCTATTTGTGAGAGGTACGGATGGGTTGATTTTTGATATAAAGAGAAAGCTTGTTCCTGAGTTCAAAATGAAGGACTTGGGGATGATGCATTACTTTCTAGGTATGGAGGTGTGGCAGAGTACAGATGGAATCTTCCTTGGACAAGGGAAGTATGCAGTAGAGATCCTAAAGAGGTTTGGGATGATGGACTGCAAGGCTATGGCCACACCTATGGCATCGAACCAGAAGCTATTGAATGATTCTTCATCAGAGTCGGTTGACACTACGATGTATTGTCAGATGATTGGGTCATTGATGTACCTAACGAACACGAGACCAAATATTTGCTTTGTTGTGAACACCTTTAGCCAATTCCTTACATATCTGAGACATGTTCACTTGATTTCTGCAAAGCATATTCTGAGGTACCTGAAAGGTACAGTTGATTATGGGCCCAAGTACGATGCGAATCAAAAGATTAACCTAGAGGGTTATGTTGATTCAGATTGGGCAGGAAGTGCCGTCGATAGGAAGAGCACTTCAGGGTGTTGCTTCAGTATGGGATAAGGTGTGATCTCTTGGTTTAGCAGGAAGCAATCCTATGTGGCACTGAGTACAGCTGAAGAAGAGTATGTCACAGCTTGTTCAGCTAGTTGTGAGGCAGTATGGCTGTAGAAGATACTGTCTGATATATTTGATCTCCAGTTGGATGCTACTTGCATAGATTGTGACAACAAAAGTTGCATGAAGTTGTCAGAGAATCCATTGTTCCATGACAAGTCGAAGCATATCAAGATCAAGTATCACTATATCAGGGATATGGTGCAGAGGGGAGCAGTGAAGCTCCAATATGTTGCGATGGAGGAATAGATAGCTGATGTATTGACGAATCCATTGGCTAGGTTAAAGTTCGAGTACTTTAGGGAGAAGCTTGGTGTTCTCCAGATCGAGGTTTCCGCCAAGAGAAAATGATGAGACCCATAGCCATTCTGACATGGTGATAGGATTGGTTCCTTCCATGGTCATATGTAAGGGCTAAGACATTCTATCATGGTGAGCAGATTGGTTCCTTCAATGTCAAATATGAGTGCTAGCCATTCTTTCGAGTAGGACAGATGTATGGGCAACTTCCATTCTAGGAATGGAGGCACCTGTTCAGTTACCAGGAAAACTTAGTATAGGACTGAGAAGCCATTCTGATGTGATAGAGGGATGTGTTCCCACTTGATCAGATGTAAGGGCTGAACCATTCTGTCATGGTTAAAGGATTAAGTTCCTCCCATGTCACATTGAGTGTTGGCCATTCTGTCCAGTAGGACAAATGTAAGGGAAAATACCATTCTCTAGGAGAATGGAGGCACCTGGTCAGTTTCCAGGTAGCTCAGTCGAGGACTGGGGGCCATTCTAATATGATTGCTGGGATGTGTTCCCTCATGATCAGATATGAGTGCAAGCCCTTTCATCATTGTGGTAGGATGTGTTCCAGCCTGGATGAATGTAAGTGCAGAGGCTTTCTTCGATCATGTGTTGATCAGATATAAGTGTTGAGCCTTTCTTCGATCATGTGTTGATCAGATGTAACTGCAGTTCCTTTCTTCAATCATGCGTTGATCAGATGTAAGTGCAGTATCTATCTTCAATCATGCGTTGATCAGATGTAAGTGTAGTATCTATCTTCGATCATGTGTTGATCAGATAGAAATTTTGAGCCTTTATTCGATCATGTGTTGATCAGATGTAAGTGCTGGGCCTTTCTGATATGATTATAGGATTGGTTCCTACATGATCAGATGTGAGTGTTGGGTGTGCCTCTCTGATGAGTAGTTCAGATGTAAGTGCTGGGCATGCCTTTCTTCGATCATGTGTTGATCAGATGTAAGTGTAGTATCTATCCTCGATCATGTGTTGATCAGATAGAAATGATGAGCCTTTCTTTGATCATGTGTTGACCAAATATAAGTGCTGAAGAAGACCTACATGGAGGCTAGGCCTACAACCAACATGAAAAAGGGATGGCTCCGTAGAACTTCCTCTGACGAGAAGAATCATGAGATAGCACCCGTGATGTTCCAGATCTAGTGATGATGGCCAGTGATGATCCAGATCCAGCGATGATGATCTAGCAGTGATAATCTAGATCGAGTGATGATCCAGATCCAATGATGATGGCCAGTGATGATCCAAATTGAGTGATGATCCAGATCCAGTGATTATGTCCCATGATGATCCAGATTGAGAGATGATCCAGATCTGAAGATGAAGATGAATTGAAGACAAAGATGACTTAAAGACTCAGAAGACTTGAGATACAGATGACGAGATGATCCAGATGATACAAAGAAGAAGACCAATACTGGAAATTGTGTCAAAAGAATACCTTCCTAGTTAAGAGGGAGTGTTGATGTATTTGTAACTTCACAATGTATTCATCTATGTATCTTATGTCTTGTAACTTGATATTTATTCCAGGATGTATCTATAATGTAATTGAGTCATGTTGTCATGCCCCAATGTTCCGATCAGGAGGATCAATAATGTAAACAAGTCATGTCAAGTCATTGTGGGTAACCCTCCGATTGTCTAAGGGTTAAAGTGCCCGCAGTTCCGGGGCACTAGGTTTATTATACTCTCCTAGTGGGTTTTAGTCGTGTTGGGATTAGTATAAATAGAGAACTGGAGTCTCTATTTATCACACAACTCATACACACTCAAGTGTAGCACATAGTTGAGGAAGGAGAAGACACTGGGGATCGATAAGAAGAAGGTTATTGCTGTCGGGAGATCACTTACTGTTTTGGGCTTTTACTATTTTGGTGCTAATTCTATCTTTGAGGAAGTTGCAAGGTTTTCTCCATTTATGGTTTCCTTGAGGAAAAACACTGTTCATTGTCTCTTGTGTTTGATTGATGTACTTGTTATTCTCTCAGTTAAAGATCCTAATAATGCTAGCTTAATGTTGAAAAACTAACAGAGAATTGCATCATAAAGTTTGGAATCTAGGAGTGTTATAGCTAGTAATAAGACAACAGAAAAACCATAAGGCAGTTGGAGAGATTCAACACAAAGTTTGGGATCCAAGCATATTGAAGATGGAATATTATGACCAGGAGGTCATATTTCTTTCTTCCTAGGGAGTCTGATGCAGGAGAATCTTGCTCTCCATCCAAGTACAAGTCCAATGTTTGGACCAGACCTAGAAGGGGTCTTCATTTCTTTGAATGAATGGTTCTTTAATGTAATATTGTAAATATGCTAGATTTGAGAGTGTTCCTCTAGATAGGTGATGAGTCACTAGGTGAGTGATGAGTCATTAAATGAGTTAGGTAACTAATCCCATGTCAAATTGTAACATTCGATAAGGGCCAAGGTTATAATGAGAGAGTCATTGAGATAGGGTTCATTATGTTGCTAAAATTAGGTTTCATTTACTATGAATTAGGAGTGTGTTTGAGTGTATTAAGGATCTGAACCTGAATTCATTCGTGAATCCTATTGTATATATTCTTTAAGCCTTGAAGGAAAGAGAGTATCCAAACAATATAAATCTGGGTAGTTTATGGCCAAATAGTGTAAAATCGGGCCAAGTTAGTTAGTCATGTTTGTAATAGACCTGAGAGGACTAGAAAATATAATATAGATCATTGTGAATATGAAAAATTCTTGTGTGGAATGAAGGAAAGCCTATTTTGAAATATTTATGTGTAATTAGAGTTCTTTCTAAGTGTATGAATATATGAATTGAATTATTGATGATCTCTGTTAATGGTTAATATATCTATGTGTATTGTATTCTATGTAAAATAGGGATTTTGAGGTTACAGAAGACCTCTAAATGATCCGTGTGTATGGGTGGTTGAGTAATTGATATGTTTTTTGTGTAAAACGTTGGATCGATGCCCCAGATGAACAAATTTGCAGAGCTACATGGAGGATCAAGCTATAAAAGCTATAGAGAGATCCAACAAAGGATATCAAGTCCAGATGAAGGAAGAGTGAGTTGATTGGTTGATCTGCTAATCAATCAATGCAAGATTGTAGAGAGTACATTCAATTCATTTGATAGAGATTAGACGATTCATATTAAAGGAGAAAAGATGGATTGACGATAGGGAAAGAGATCACGAGGTGAACATGCACGGTAGATAAGATATCCGCAAAGTAAAATGAATTTTTTCACTTGACCAGAGATCAATAGCCAGGAAACATTCCGCAAAAAATAGAAAAATATCAAGAGTTGCGGAAAGATACTTGCAAGAGGAAAATTGTGGAAGCCCATTCAATGGGAAAAGTTGGAAGGTGTATCTGCAACCCGCAATCCACAATCCAATTGCGGAAAGCACTATTGCAGCTGCAAGATTGTGGAAGTCATTTTTTTGAAAATAGAGAATTGCAAACCTACAACCCACACTTGTGGAAAGGAGCTTATGGAAAGTGTGTTGCGGAAACTCAATTGAGAAAATTGAGTTGCAGAAATTTGAATTGAGGGAATAAGCTTGTGGAGGAAGATTTTAATTAGTAATTTCTACTTATTAGGATCTATAAGGCCATCTAGCTATTAGTATATCATCAAGTTGTATCCGATCATAGAATATTCTATGTGTAAGGAAGGAAGAATTGGAGTTGATGAACTAGACCCTCACCAAAGCATTATTGTTTGATCCTAAAGAAAGGCTGGCGATAGGGGGTAATTTTATAAATTAATATTTTGTTGTATAATGAAGAATCTTATTTTAAGTTAATGGGATATTGAAGATTATGAAAAAAGATATGGAGCCAAGCCATATTAATAAGACATAGAAGGTGTGGTTTAGATTGAAGTTTGAGTGTAGCCACAAGAGAGTGTAGAAGAAATCCTTGGGAGGATTTAACAAGTATATGCATGGAGTTATGAATCATGAAAGGATATTGTTAATACTCTTGAAAATCTGATGGATACATATACACTGTGAAAATAACTTGTCCATTCAAAGGAAAACAAGATCAAGAAGAATATATTTGAAGACAACATGGAAAAAGAATTGCAAACAGGTTAGATGTTTTCAGTCAAATGTACAAGTGAAAAATTCTTAAAGGTATGGAAGGATTGATGTTTTATTTAACTCTGGTTATAATAATTTCTTGAATCAAATAGGAAAGGTTTGATAGCAGCAATGGAAGTTAGAGGAGATATATCAAGGATAATTGTATTCTTAAGGAAGAGTTTGTGAACTCTTGGAGAAAAGAGAAAGCAATGGAAAAACCTAAGGATCCAACAGAGGTTGGACAAGAAAGGGAACAAGTTGAATGTTCTCAGAGAAGAAGTGGATATGTAGAAGCCAAAGAATAGAAAAGGAAGTTTCTCAATAGGTTTCAAAGGAAAAGAACCAAAGAGACCAAAAGGAAAAGCTCAAGGAGAGATAGCTTGTTGAGGTATAACAAAATGTACGAGGGATTTCTAAGAGGAGGCTTGGGATTAGTCCACAAGTGAACAAGATGAAGTTCACAAAGGAAGAGAAAGAGGAAATGGAGATGATGTCAATTGGAATTCATTGCATGCATTCAAAGAAAATCCATAGCAGAAGAAAAGATGTCAAGGTAGAAGAAAACAACAAGGTGAGTCAAGAGGAGTATGATAAATAATTAGTTGACATAGGATTGCAACTTATTCATTTAAAGATGATACTACAGAAAGAGGACCAGAGGTATGGCTGGATAATGAGAAAGAAGAATGTGAGATGGATTTCACTATAGGTGAAGCGAAATAAAATGAAGTCTGCTAGATTGGAGGAAGAACTCAGCATAGCTGAGTCTAAGATGGAAATTTCATATTGTGAACCTGAACACGGTCCTTTTCTTGGAGAGGATGATGAAACAAATATTGCAGATGATTTTTTGAACACTCTGATAAGTTCAGAACAACCTATAGATGATATGGTTGAGACTAAAGATGAAGAGTATTGTGGTTTTCAATCTAATGGTTTGTGTATGACTGCAGATATTAAAGAAAACTTGGATGATGTGTTTATGTAGGTTGGTAAAGAAATGAAGCTGCTAAAAGTAATGGTTGAAATATAACAATTCTTTATTGACTATGTATGCAAGGATAATGAATATGGACAATCACTTGAAGTCACCATGAAGACAAGAGAAAGAGATGTAGATGCAAGAAAAAAAGAACCAGATAAGAGGATGGAATATGAAGAAGAAATTCCAATGGCCAGTATTACAGTTGTTTGAAGAAAAGATTAGGGAACTCATAGATAAACTGAAACACTGAATGGATGCTTTGGAAAAGAAGAATAATACTAGAATTAGTCCATTGAAAGAGAAATATGTTCACTATTGTGAACCAGAACATGGAACCATATTTGGAGAAGATGGTGTAGAAGAGAGACTAGCTAAAAATCTCATGAACTCTTGGGAGAGTTCAAATCAACAAAATGATGTTCCTATAAGAGAGTCAATGAGATATGAAAATCTCAATATTTTTGAAATTAATGAATTGTGTATGTTTGCAGGAGTAACATGTGATGAACCTTATGAGGTTGTCCCAGAGGTAAAGGAAGAAGAAGAAATGTCCAAAGACATTTCAAGAAGACAAAATCAGAATTTCATTATGATGAATAGTGATTCCATGTTGTCTCATGAAGATAACTTAGAGGAGCACTCACACATTTTGACAATATGATTGTTCATAGACATGAAGAAGAATTTTTTGTTGCAAGTACAAGAATATTGGACGGTAAATACAACCAAGAGGAAAATGAATATAAGCATTCTAATGCAATTCTTATCCAGTTGAATGAAGAAATATAGAGTTTGTAGGAAATATGCACCACAAATGTGTTGGAGACATTTACCACCATACACACTCTTTTTAGTTAAATTGGCCTAGTTAAACCACTATCCTAAGTATTATTGACAGTAATTGACATCAGTGGAGCATTAAATGTCATCATCCAGTCACACCCATGCCTACCTTCAGTCAAGGAGGCTAACTTAGCCTTCTCCTACATTCGGGGAGGCGAATTGGAGCACTCTGGGAGTGATCTGAGTGATATTAATGCACCTAATTGCTAACTGGTGGTTACAACCAGTTAAACAAGTTAGTGAAGGCACCTCTCTTCATTTAATTGACTATTTAATTATTAATTAATGATTTAATTGATTATTTAATGATTAATTAATGAACTGGAGTCAACAGGGTGCCTCCACCAACTTTTGATGTTCAGTTCAACTTTAGTTAACCTCATTAGGGTTCATTGAAGTCATTGAAGCACTAGCACTTGATGGTTGGCTTGCTATGACATGTGTCTGATCTCTTTCAGTTGAGACTTAGTCATTTATTGCAAAAGGATTTAGTTAGAGTTCAGTTGAGTCAATTAGGGTTTTGATCAGTGGTTAACTGAGTGTGGACCATATTTTATTGTTAGTTAAGCTAGACTCACTCATTCAATTCGAATGACCTCCTTAGGTATTTGAATTGCTCATTCATCCATGCTTGTAGCATGAAATTGTAATGTAATCATTCATTCTTTATGTGAATATACAAAGCGACTACTCATTTTGTAGACCGATTACACCATTTCATGAGTTATTTGTTGATTATTCTTTGATGAGATTGATGCTGTGTTCCTAGATCAATAGACAAGATTAATATGGTATTAGAGCTTACAACAGGACGAAGCTCTATCTCTCAAAAACAAGCTTTTTGACATATTTCTGCATGAAATTTGAGCAATAGCTCAAAAATCCAGCACTGCACCAGAAGCCAAGGCTTACCACTTAATAACCCAAGTAAAGAACTTTTTTTATCAAGCTTACTTGATTGACTATGCTGGGTGTGATGAACGCCTAAAATGTATAGGCTGTCTGACCTTACGGTGCCCCTTTTGTTTTGATTTTCAGGTTTTAATAAGTACAACTTTGAATGGACTCATCAGTCCCTCTTCTCACCCCATTCACAAGCTATTCAGAATGGATGTTGAAGATGATTGCATCTCTGAAGAGATGAGGTCTCTATAAGGTGTCTATTGGACTTAGAAAAGAGTCTTATGAGAATGAGAATGACTGGCTAAATGATGGTGACAGAGGTTATGGAGCAATATGTCTGGCCCTTTCTCCTAGCTTGCGCTACCTTATTGGTTCTGATGAATACCCAAAGGATCTCTGGACAAAATTGGATAGAAACTTTGGCAAGCACAGTGAGGATCATAATAGCAATTTGGAGATCACATCCAGCACCACAACACTTCTTTACTCAAAATTCTCGGCCTCTACTCTGTCCGATGAATTTTTTCAAGATGAAGATGAAGCAGAATCTTCTACACAGTCAATTCGAATTGAAGAAAGTCTCCATGCAGTGACTCCTCTTGATGCTCTGGAAGTTCATGAGATCTCTGATATATCATCTTCTCATATTTCTGAAACAGAAGAATACATTCGAATCTCTGGTATTGAAGAAAAATAATGCTGCACTTCCATGCAAACATTCACCGGTGATTTTCCTTTGAATTCTGTGCAAAATTTACTAGTAATTGCTTCTGAAAGTGAAGAGAAATTTGATTTTTGTTCCTCTAATGTTGTTGCTGGTGTGAAAATATGTAATAAATTGGATATTTTGGAAAAAATATCAGATTACAAGAGTGATCAATTCACTCCCCATGATCTATATCTTCCAGTAAATTCCTGCAGGATTGCATGCACCAAAATTCAGAATTTTGAAGAAAAACACAATTGTGCATCCCTCGTCTCGGTTGACCATACCTTTGGATCTGATATGAACCTTATTGTATATGGTATGATCTTATTTGTATCTGATATAATATTTCTTGGTTCAAAATATCAGGTTCATAAACCTTCAGTACTGCTTGTAGCTGTTCTCATCAACGGTGTGAAGAAACAAGTACCGCAAGTCTCCTACAAAACTGCTGCAGGGATTTCATTTCATTTCATAGTTTTGGATCTATTGTGAAATTATTTAGATCTGATTTACATTCTAATATAATATTATTTTGTTTATATTTTAAAATCCAAGAGCTTTCAGCCATGCTTGTAGCTGCTCTCACCAATTCCAATGTGAAAAATCAAGTACCGCACTTTCTCTTCAAAACCGCTGATGGGGATTTGGTGTTAGTTTCCTCATATGAGGTTGATAATATTTTATTATGTGATTCATTAGCTATTTTAGAAGCTATATCAGATTATGGATCTCAAGCATTCTCTCTCCACAGTCCCAGGGCTTTTCTACCTTTGGTCACATGCTCATCTCCTCACAAAACTAGTAAAGAAGAAGACATTCTGCATCCGCTTGGACACTTTCTCCTAAGACTTGGGGATGATTTTACCACTCATGGTTTTCTGTTCAAGGCTGCAACATATTAGTTTCTTGATTGTTCCACGCATGGTTCAAATCCTCAAGAACCTTTGCTGTCTCTTCAAATGATTTCATCTACTCTACATGGGTCCAGTTTTCACTATGCAGCTGTTTATATTTCTCATTCAGTTGAGTGCATTGTTCTTCTTCCAAAGTGGAATATTCCTCCAGACATATTCATTTAGTTTGGATTCATAGGTTCACATGCACAGTATCAAGATGTTGCTGCATAGAAGAACCAATTCTTGATTTACTGCTTAGTTTGAGGGGGGGTATTTTTCCCATGAGGTTTTCCCCATTTCCTTGGTTATATTAAGCAATTACTTTATTGTACAGGGTGACCTATGGCCTTTGTTTCCGGGGCCCTAGAATTCTTATGCACTTATTTTCTCTACTCCTCCTGAGTATATCTTAACAGGGGGTGTTGGATACATTTACCACCATACACACTCTTTTTGGTCAAATTGGCCTAGTTAAACCACTATCCTAAGTATTATTGACATTAATTGACATCAGTGGAGCATTAAATATCATCATCCAGCCACACCCATTCCTACCTTCAGTCAATAAGGCTAACTTAGCCTTATCCTACATTCGAGGAGGATAACTGGAGCACTCCGGGAGTGATATGAGTGATATTAATGCACCTAATTGCTAATTGGTGGTTACAACCAGTTAAACAAGTCAGTGAAGGTGCCTCCCTTCATTTAATTGAGTATTTAATGATTAATTAATGATTTAATTGATTATTTAATGATTAATTAGTGAACTGGAGTCAACAGGGCACCTCCACCAACTTCTGATGTTCAGTTCAACTTTAGTTAACCTCATCGGGGTTCATTGAAGCACTAGCACTTGATGGTTGGCTTGCTATGACATGTGTTTGATCTCTTTTAGTTGAGACTCAGTCATTTATTGAACTTCAGCTTTAGTTGAGTCAATTAAGGTTTTGATCAGTGGTTAACTGAGTGTGGACCATGGCTTACAGTCAGTTAAGCTAGACTCACTCATTCAATTCAAATGACCTCCTTAGGTATTCGAATTGCTCATTCATCCATGCTTGTAGCATGACAATGTAATGTAATCATTCATTCTTTGTGTGAATATACAGAGCGGCTACTCATTCTGTAGACCGATTACACCATTTCATGAGTTATTTGTTGATTATTCTTTGATGATATTGATGCTTTGTTCCTAGATCAATAAACAAGATTAATAAAATGCAATTGAAGAACACCAAGCAGAAGAAGAAATTAAGGTATCCATTGAGTTAGATGTTCTTGAATTTGATGATTTAATTTCATGTACATATTTAGAAGAAGAAGTATGGTCATTAGAAGGTTGGATGATGGAAAATGATGAATGTATGAAGTTGAAATTTGAATGGATAATGAATACATTGGGTTATGTAAAGATGTGCATATCTTTGAAAAAATGATAGAGAAACAGAGACTGCATGCCTAAACTATGAAACTAAAGATAGGAGCAAAAACTACAAATTTTGATGAACAGGTAAAAATGTCAATGAGTAATGGCACAATTAAAGGACATGATAAAAACCCAGGAGATATAAATGAAAAATATATGCAACAACTAAAACAACAAGTTTAGTGTAATAAAATGTATTAGCCAAGGGACAAATTAGATAGTGAGATAGAGAATATGAGGATGTTGATGGTGAAAGTGTCTCAGAAAATACATGAAGAGAAAAGTAATATTTATATTAGCAGGGAAAGGAAGCAAAGCACGAACAATAAACATGTGACAAAAGAATATTACAGAAGCAAGGTTAGTGGAGCATTGTAGCAACACGTTTGGAATCTAGGAGAATTACAGCTAGTAATTAGACAACAGAACAACCATAAGGTAGTTGCAAATATTCAACACAAAGTTTGGGATCTAGGCATACTGAAGATGGAATATTATGACCAAGAGCTCATATTTATTTCTTCTCAAGGAGTCTCATACAGGAGAATCTTGCTCTCCATCCAAGTACAAGTCCAATTTCGGACTAGACCTAGAAGGGGTCTTCATTTTTCTGAATGAATGGTTCTTTGATATAATATTGTAAATATGCTTGATTTACAAGTGTTCTTCTAGATAGGTGATGAGTCGCTAGGTGAGTCATGAGTCATGTAGGTGAGTCATTAAATGAGTCATGTAACTAATACCATGTCAAATGCTAGCATTCAATAAGGGTCAAGGTTCTAATCAGTGAGTCATTGAGATAGGGTTGATTAAGTTTCTAAAATTAGGTTTCAGTTTCTATGAATTAGGAGTGTGTTTGAGTGTATTGAGGATCTGAACTAGAATTGGTTCATGAATCCTGTTGTATATATTATTAAATACTTCAAGGCAAGAGAGTATAGAAACAATGTAAATCTGGCTAGTGTATGGCCAAATAGTGTAAAATAAGGCCAAGATAATTAGTCATGTTTGTAATAGACCCTAGAGGATCAGAACATAGATTCTAGATCAATGTGAATATGCATAATTTTTGTGTGGAATTAATGAAAGCTTTTTCCCTCATATTTCAGTGTCATTAGAGTTCTTTCCAAGTGCATGAATATATGAATTGAATCATTGATGATCTTTGATAATTGTTAATA
The DNA here is from genome assembly GCA_001517045.1 of Pseudotsuga menziesii. Lineage (NCBI taxonomy): Eukaryota > Viridiplantae > Streptophyta > Pinopsida > Pinales > Pinaceae > Pseudotsuga > Pseudotsuga menziesii. The sequence continues at coordinate 770,943 of LPNX010282287.1, forward strand.
TATTTTTGTGTACTGTATTTTGTGAAAAATAGGGATTTTGAGGTTACGGAAGACGTCTAAATGATCCATGTGTATGGGTTCTTTTGTAAATTATATGGTTTCTATGAAAAACCTTGGATCGATGCCCTAGATGAACAAATTTGCAAAGATGCATGGAGGATGAAGCTTTAGAAGTTATAGACAAAACCAACAAAGGAGATCAACTTCAAATGAAGTTAGATCGAGTTGATTGATCGATCAACGCAATATTGTAGAGAGTAAATTCAATTCATTCAATAGAGATTGGACGATCCATATTAAAGGATAAAATATGGATCCACGGTAAGGAAAGATATCACGGAGTGAACGTGCATGGGAGATAAGAGATCCCCAAAGTAAAATGAAGTTTTGCACTTGATCAGAGATCAACAACCAGGAAATATTCCATAAGAAATTGACAGTTCTTAGGATTTGCAGAAAGATACTTGCGAGAGGACAATTGTGGAAGCCCATTTTTGGGAAAAGTGGGAAGGTGTATCCATAATCTGCAACCCATAATCTGATTGTGGAAAGGACCGTTGTGACTACAAGATTGCGGAAGCTGTTTTTTTTAAAATTGGAATTAGATACACGTAACCCACAACCTGCACTTGCAGAAAGGATCTTGCGGAAATGGTGTTGCAGAAACTAAGTTGTCAAGACTAAGTTGCGGAAACTCAATTGTGAAAATTGAGTTGCGGAAACAAATTTGTGGAAACCTGAATTGAGAGAATAATCTTGCGGAAGAATATTTTAATCAGTCATTTATACTGATTATGATCTACAAGTCCATCTAGTTGTTAGTCTGGTATGAAGTGGTATTGAAGCATATAATATTATGCATGTAAAGAAATGAGAATTGTAGTTGATGAACGAAACCCTCATCAAAGCATTATTGTTTGATCCTGAAGAAAGGGTGGTGATATGAGGTGTAATTTTATAAATTAATATTTTGTTGTATAATGAAGCATGTTCTTAAGTTAGTAGGAAATTGAATATTACAACCAAAGATATTGAGCCAAGTCATATTGATAAGACATAGAAGGTTTGGTTTAGATTGAAGTTTGAGGCTAGCCACAGGAGAGTGCAGAAGAAATCCTTGGGAGGATTTAACAGGTACATGCATGGATTTATGAAGCATGAAAGGAGTTTGTTAATACTCTTGAACAACTAATGGATACAAAGACACTGTGAAAAGAACTTTTGCATTCAAAAAAAAACAAGATCAAGAAGAATATATTTGAAGACAATAGGGAAAAATAATTGTAGATAGGGTAGATGTTTAAAGCCAACTGTACAAGTGAAAAAGTATTAAAGGTATGGAGTGCTTGATGTTTTATTTAACTCTAGTTATAAGAATTTGTTGAAGCAAATATGAAAGGTTTGATAACAACAATGAAATTTAGAGGAGATATATTAAGGATAATTGTATTCTTGAGGAAGAGTTTGTTAAGGAGAAAAGAGAAAGCACTGGCAGAACCGAAGGAGCCAAAAGAGGTTGGACAAGAAAGGGAACAAGTTGAATGTTATCAGAGAATAAGTGGATTTGTTGAAGCCCAAGAAGGGAAAAGGAAATTTATCAAGAGGTTTCAGAGGAAAAGAACTGGAGATACCAAAAGGAAAAGCTCAAGGAGAGATAGCTTGTTGAGGTATAGCAGAAGGTATGAGGACTTGCTGAGAGGAGGCTTGGGAGAAATCCACAAGTGAACAAGATGAAGTTCACAAAGGAATATAAAGAGGAAATGGAGATGATGAATGCTGGAAGTAATTGCATAGGTTCAAAGAGCCACAACACAAGAAAATATGTCAAAGTAGAAGACATCAACAAGATGACTCAAGAGGAGTATAACAAAGAATTAGTTGACATAGGATTGCAACTTATTCATTTGGAGATGCTCCTACAAAACGAGGACCAGAGGTATGGTTGGATAATGAAAACGAAGAAGGTGAGATGGCTTTCACTACAGGTGAAGCTAAAGAAAAATAAGTATGCTAGATTGAAGGAAGAACTCAGAATACCTGAGCATGAGATGGAAATTTCATATTGTGAACCTAAACAGGGTCTTTGCGTGGAGAGAATGATGAAATAGAGATTGTATATGATTTTCTAAACTCTCTGATAAGTTTAGAACTACTTGAAGATGATATGGTTGATACTGAAGAGTCTTGTGGTTTTAAATCGAATGGTTTGTGTATGACTACAGATACTTAAGAACACTTGGATGATGTGTTTATGTAGGTTGGTAAAGAAATGAAGCTGCTAAAAGGAATGGTTGAAATAGAGCACTTCTTGATTGACTATGTATGCAAGGATAATGAATATGGAAAATAACTTGAATTCATCATGAATACAAGAGAAGAAGAGATGTGGATGCATGAAAATAGAACCATGTAATAGGATGGAATATGAAGAAGAAAGTCTAATGGCTAGTATTATAGTTATTTGAAGAAAATATAAGAGAACACATAGAGAAACTGAAACATAGAATGGATTCTTTGGAAAAGAAGAATAAGACCCTAATTAGACCATTGACAGAGAAATATGTTCACTATTGTGAACCAGAACATTGGAATCATCTTTGGAGAAGATGGTGTAGAAGAAATACTAGCTGAAAGTCTCATTAACACTTGGGAGAGTTCATATCAGTAAAAGGGTGCGTTGATAAGAGAGTCAATGGGAGATGAAGATATCAATATTTTTTAAATTAATAATTGTGTATGTTTGCAGGAGTAACATGTGATGAAACTTGTGAGGTTGTCCCATAGGTAAAATAAGAAGAAGAAATGTACAAAGACATTTCAAGAAGACAAGATTAGAATTACATTCTGATGAATAGTGATGCCATTTTGTCTCATGAAGATAACCAAGGAGGAGCAGTCACACATTTTGAAAGTGTGATTGCTGACAAACTAGAATAATAATTTGTTGTTGCAAGTAGAAGAAGATTGGACTGTAAATATAGTCAAGAGGAAAATGAATATAATCATCCTAATGCAATGCTTATCCAGTGGAATGAAGAAATATAACGTTTGTAGGAAATATGCACCACAAATACAATTGAATAACACCAAGAATAAGAAGAAATTAAGGTATACATTGAGTTAGATGTTCTTGAATTTGATGATTTAATTTCCTATTCATATTTATAAGAAGAAGTACGGTCATTAGAAGGTTGAATGATGGAAAATGAGGAATGCATGGAGTTGATAAGTTCAATGGATAATGAATTCATTAGGTTATGTAAAGAAGTGGATATTTTGGAAAAAAATATAGAGAAACATAGACTACATGTTCAAACTATGAAACTAAAGATAGGAGCAGAAACTACAAATTTTAATGAACAGGTGAAAATGTCAATCAATAATGGCACAATAGAAGGACATGATAAAAATACCAAAGATATAAATGAAAAGGATATGCAACAACTAGAACAACAAGTTCAATGTAAGGAAATATATAAACCAAGCGAGAAATTGGACAGTGAAATAGAGAATATGAGGATGTTGATGGTGAAAGTGTCTCAGAGAATACATGAAGATAAAAATAATATTTACATTAGCAGAGAAAGGAAACAAAGTAACAATAGGAAACAAAGGCCAATGGAGAATTGCTGCAGAAAGTTTGGAATCCATGAGAATTACATCCAATAACACGACAACAGAACAACCACAAGGAATTTGGATAGATTCAACACAAAGTTTGGGATCCAGTCATATTGAAGATCGAATATTATGACCAAGAGGTCATATTTATTTTTTATTAGGGAGTCTAATGCAAGAGCATCCTTCTCTCCATCCAAGTACAAGTCCAATGTTTGGAACGGACCTAGAAGGGGTCTTCATTTTTGTGAATGAATGGTGCTTTAATGTAATATTGTAAATAAGATTGATTTACAAGTGTTCTTATATATAGGTGATGAGTCACTCGATGAGTGATGAGTCATGTAGTTGAGTGATTAAGTGATTCATGTAACTAATCCCATGTCAAATGGTAGCATTAAATAAGGGTCAAGGTTCTCATGAGCGAGTCATTGAGATAGGATTAATTATGTTACTAAAATTAGGTTTCAGTTACTATGAATTAGGAGTGTGTTTGAGTATATTGAGGCTACAAACTAGAATTGGTTCATGAATCTTGTTGTATATATTCTTTAAACCTTAGAGGCGAGAGAGTAGATAAACAATGCAAATCTATTTAGTGTATGGCCAAATAGTGCAAAATTAGGCCAACATAACTAGTCATGTTTGTCTCAGACCTGAGAGGATTAGAACATAGATCCTATATCAATGTGAATATGTAGAATTCTTGTGTGGAATGAAGGAAATCCTATTTCAACGTATTTCTATGTAATTACAGTTCATTCTGAGTGTATGAATGTATGGATTCAATGATTGATGATCTCTGCTAATGGTTAATAGATCTATGTGTACTATATTCTGAGAAAATTAGGAATTTTGAGGTTACAAAAGACATCTAAGCGATCTATGTGTATGGGTTCTTGAGTAAATGATATTGTTGTTGTGTAAGACCTTGGGTTGATGCCCCAAATGAAAAAATTTGCAAAGTTGCATGGAGGATGAAGCTATAGAAGTTATAGACAGATCCAACAAAGGAGATAAAGTCCATATGAAGTTGGATTGAGTTGATTAATTAATCAACACAAGATTGCAGAGAATACATTCAATTCATTCGATAGATATTGGACGGTTTAGAGTAAAGGAGAAAATATGGATTGACGTTGGGGAAAGAGATCATGAGGTGAACGTTCACGGGATATAAGAGATCCACAATGTAAAATGATGCTATGCACTTGATCAGAGATCAAAGGCCAAAAAATATTCTACAAGAAATTGATGGTTCTCATGAGTTGCAGAAAGATACTTGTGGGAGGAAAATTGCAGAAGTGCATTTATGGGAAAAGTGGGAAGGTGTATCCGCAATCCGCAATCCTCAATCCTCAATCCGATTATGGAAATACCATTGAGAACGCAAGATTTTAGAAGTAATTTATTTTAATATTTAGAACTGCATACCCACAACCCACAACCCACACTTCTGGAAAGGAGCTCGTGGAAAGGGTGTTACAGAAACTAAATTGTGAAAACTAAGTTGCAGAAAATCAATTGCGAAAATTGAGTTGCGGAAACATATTTTCGGAAACCTAAATTGAGGGAATAATATTGAAGAATAATCTTGTGGAAGAAGATTTTAATCAGTAATTCCTACTGATTAGGATCTACAAGGCTATCTAGTTTTTAGCCTGGCATCAACACTACTTTTATCTCCCAACATACTATGTTTTTTAAAACATCAATGAACAAAAAAGTGACTTACCGTTTCTATACATTTTAGGATGGTGTTCAATGATAACAAAGCAAGTAATTTCAGCTTTAAGGGAGAGTTCCATTTCCAAAAAATATAAAAGAAACACCATTTATTATCTTAAAAATATCATTGAAACGAAATAGAATCATATGCAAGTTTTGCATTCACCTAACTATCTTCAACATTCCAACTCCATATTAATAAGTATTCATTTCTGGAAAAAAAGTCCCATGTAATGTTTTAATCCTCTTATAAAATATTCCATTCCTCTGCAATGTGACCCATCAATCCTATATCTAAAGATTAAATCTATTATTTCCCACTTTCATCGTAAAAATTAAGTTATATAGTTAGATTCTATATATTATTAGAGTTATATTTAAATGTTTTATTAATTTTAAAATAATAAAAAAACTTACAAAAACTATCAAAACTTTGGATCAGAGTTCTTGAATCATTGTAATTAAGTAAGAAAACCAAATTATTATATTATTGCACAATCTTATATCTAAGTTTAGAGTTACTACATGTTAAGGTTATGGTGCTTTATTGGTGGGGATAGATGGATTTCATCCCATCCACCTCAGTTCAATTATGTTGAGACATATTTTTTCTTGAAATGTTGAAGTTAAAATATAGCCTGTTACATTAGGAAAAACATATCCCACATGTTAGAAATTAATAAGCAATACCCTTACAACCAATTTATTTGGATAGAGATCATAGACATTAATGATGAAAAAACCTACATATCCATATGTTATTTTCATAGTTGTTTTTCTCCTATTAATTCCAACTTCTATAATAATAAAAAATCAATTTAGATCAAAATTGTCCTTATAATAGTTTAAAACATGATATTTCTAGTTTAAGGAAGGAAGAAAATATTCTTTTGGTGGGTGACTTCAATGCTCGAACTTCCAGTAACCAAGATATTCTTTTAAGAAACTATTCCAACCCTAATACTCTTTGGTTAGATGAAGAGATTGAGATAGCTAACATGTACAAAAGAAGTTCTGAAGATCTAGGTGAACATTTATTCAGGTCTAAGATGGTCAAATTATGTAGTGTTCAAGGTCTTATCATTTGCAACAGTCTCACAAAATGGAGAAACTCTATCCAAATGACTTGTATCCATGGGATTGGAAGTACTGTGGTAGATTATGTTATATATGATATCCCTATATAAAACAAATTAACAGATTTCAACATACTCAATCACCATGGTTTGGACTCTTATCATAGACCCTTAATTATAACTATCAATGTTTCCATGCATAACGATCCCAAGGAGGAAAAATATCATTTCCAAAAGCTCCCGATCTTCGATAAAAATAAAGCTCACATTTTTCTCCATGATCTAAAAAATGATCTAGTTCCTTTATCTAGTATGGAGAATATAGAAAACCTCTACCATAATTTTACTACAACCCTCTCATCGTCCATTACCATGTTCTCTATTGAAGTATCGACTAAAATGAGGAATAGTAGAACCAATCCTTGCTATGATAAAGAGCGTAAAGATACAAGAAAATAAATTACGCAAGCTACTACAGATTCAATAAAAATGGACAAGATAAATCACTACAATGCCTTAATTAAAATAAAAAAATTCATTATCTAAGTAAAAGGTAGGAAAATCTCCTCCACCTCTCCAAGGTGGCTACTAAGAAATTCTGGAGGCAAATTATAACTCGCAAAACAAAAGAAGACAATAAAATTTCTTTAAAAGATTGGAATTCCTATGTTAAAAAGCTTTATGAATCCTCAGATATCAGAGATAAAATTCAAACCCTTCTTATAACGAAAGAAGCTTTCTCGTTAGAAGACATAGATTTCGGGGTTAAGTGCTTAGCAAATGGAAAACCCAAAGGCATTGAAGGCTACCAAGAAGAAATATTAAAAAGTGGAGGGCTTGTCCTCATCCCGAAGATCCACAAACTCTTTAATCTAGTGGTCAAGGAAGGGTTTCCTACACCTTGGACTCAAATCCTCATTATTCATATTTTCAAAAGTGGTGATAAAAATGACCCCTCTAATTGTCAGACTATTATGATTATCCCTCTATTAACTAATTTACATGGTATTACCTTATAAAAGAAGATCAATGAATGGATAGAAATGGAAGGTAAGCGAGCTAAAGGCCAAGTAGGTTTTAGAAGGAATCATTTAACTAATGACAACCTCATTACACTTAGGATCATTGAAGGGGAATGTCGTAATAATAGGTCTCACCTATGTTATTTCTTCGTCAATTTTAGAAAACAATTCGATACAATGCCTAGAAATAACCTGTGGAATAGGCTAGAGGAGCTTAAGGTTCCTTTTGAGTTGAGAGATACCACGATAAGGTTATACGAAAAAGGTCATTTCCAAGTTTAAGAATAATGGGGGGTGGACAACAGATATAAATTGTAATATTGGAGTTAAGCAAGGTTTCCCACTCTTCCCTACCCTTTTTGGCATTTACATTGATAAGATAGAAATGTGTTTAGAAGAAGCGGGTTGCACTGGTACAATCTTAGCTGGGATAGTTATAATCCTCCTTCTTTATGTTAACGATATTGTTCTTATGGCAAGGTGTCCTTCTGATATCAATAACAAATTGAGAATTCTTAAAGATTTTTTCTCTAACATGGGTATGACTGTTACCATCGACAAGAAAAAATCATGATTATAAAATCTAAGAAAGACACCTAAGAAAATTTTATTTATGAGAACATAAATCTAGAGGAAGCGATTTCTTACAAGTATCTTAGACTTGATATTTATCACAAGCTCAATTGGAACTATAGCATTACGAAAATGATTAATGGAGGGTGGAAATCTTATTTTCGTCTTGAAAATAACTGTAATTATCCAATCTATTCATGTGGGATACAAATAAGTTCCTCTTTGAAACTCTAGTCATCCCTGTTATCTTGAATTGTTGTGATTTATGGGGGTGCAACATTTCTAGAGAATCTTGGAGAAATATTGAGAAAATCTAGAAGTGGTTTATAACTTATAACCTCAAAATTGAAAGCAATACGCCTTATCCTATTATCCTAATAGAAGTGGGTCTTTCCCCCATTGAGAGCATGGTTATGACTAGGTATTATATGTACAAGCATAAGATAAATAAAATGGGAAATGAGAGACTTCTTGAAATTGCTTTAAACTCAATTCAAAACCAACTACGTCTCAAGCAGTGTTGGTGTAAAATACCATGACTTGGTTAAACCATTGGGGAATCGATGAAAATGAAATTTTGCATAACATTGGTAATGCCAAAAAAATTATTGCTTCTATGTTTAAAGAGAAATTTCGGTGTGAGGAAAATTTAGCGGTTAAAACAAAATTAAGATACTATAAGGAGGTCTTTACTCCTAACTTGGAAGATCAGAAGTATCTCTCAGTAGTAACTAGCTCATGGAAGAAAATTAATATAGCCAATATGAAAATTAATATAGCCAATATTTCTAAAACTCCATGGGTGGAAAGGGTTTTCCATCTGTGTGAATCTATGAGTGTTGAGGGAGAAAATCACTTTCTCTTAGAGTGCCTTCCTTACACCCACATTAGATTTGAGTTTCATAGTTTTTGTTATAATACCAATCTTTATAACCTCCTAACTTTCCAAAACTACAGTGAGCTTGGAAAGCTTCTTGGCAAGCTTTTTGAGTGCATGAACAAGATTTTAAAGTAAACTAAGTATTATCCTTCTTAAGTTTCAATAAACCAAATTTAGTCTTAGTGGATCATTGTCGTTGTCGTCATCGTCAATGCCACCATCATCACTGTCGTCGCCACCGCCACCGTCGTTGTCATCGTCGTCGTCAAATCCTTTGTTTTAAGTTTTTAAATATTTATTTTAATTAGAGAATAATTTTTAAATCTTATTTTGATTGTTTTTATAATTTTTTTTATATTTTTAATTAAAATAAATTTTATTGTTAATATTAATTAGTATATAGAATTTTGTATATTATAATAATTATATCGCATGTATAACATTATTAAATTAAATTTGAAATTATAAATAAATTTCAATATAAATTTATTTAGTCTTAATTTATTTACTACTTATTATTTATATGTATTAAAAGTAAAGTAAATAAAAACTCTTAAACTTAAATTTTTGCTCTTGAAATTACATCTTAAAAGTCTAAGTTAACAAAATACAAAAAACAAATTTTATAATTGCCAATTATTATTTTAAAATAAAAATTTAATAAAAAAATTATGAATAATTTAATTTTAATAAAATAAAAATTAAATTTAAAAAGAAAAGAAAATAATCATATTCACATTATTATACTTTATAATTAATATTCATTATATTTGAAATGTTGATGATGATAGTTTATAATTAATATTAATTATATTATATTTGAAATGTTGATGATGACGATGATGGCTAATTTTGATTTATTGAACCTTAAAAAATTACTTGATTTGTTGTAATTGTTTATTTTTATACTCTAAAAACTTAAAAAAAATGTAACAAAGTCACCATAATTTTGACAAGTTATAAAATTAAAAAGATTAGTATTATAATATAGATTGTGAAAATACCAACTATTATAGTTGTAAGCAATATAATAACTAGATTAATTTAAATTAAAATATTATGATTGTTATTATAGCTTTGAAATTAGCCTATATTTTATTATAAAAATGTACTCATGTAAATACAATTTCATATATTTTTGAGAGAAATGATTTTGTTGTATTATTTTATAAAATTCATTATTATTATTATTATTATTATTAAAAAATGAGATTTTATATATATATATATATATATATATATATATATANTAAATTTCTTTTTAATTCATTATATTTTTTCCTTCACACTTTTATAATTTGTATAATCAAATTGTTTATTTAAAATATACTTAAAAGTATATATTTTGAAAAATATGAATAAACTTTTGGAGTACCCCATATTTTTATTTTTGGTAATAAAAACTCTAATAAGAACTAGCCTAGCATTTTATTTGCTTGTTATCTATTGGACTAAGTTTGATTGATTAAGGGTGTTGTTATGTTAACATGTGAACTCTTTATATGGGTGGCTCAGTAAATGGAATTTATCGTTTTATTTTATTAATGATGAGGAATATAATATTTCATTTGAACATGCAAACTGAATGTGGAATCGATATGTAGATTCCATCTTAGTTTGTGACTATGAATATAGAACAAGTACAATATATATTGCAAAGGAACTCACAAGAATATTTAAATTTCATTTTAGTGATATAGATTATCACGTGACAGAGGTAGATATGTTTATAAAGGATATTTATGTTAGTGTTGAACTAACTCACATGTTGGTTGTCTATGAGATAGATAGATTCATAAAGCGACAAGGGGAACCAGATGTCTGAGACATCAAGTGGATAATGAAGTGAATTCAAATATTGCTATGATTTGCATGTGAGTGTGAGTTTTTAGAGGAACTACAACTTTCCCAAAATGGGTGTTCGATGATGCGAATCTAAAAATAGTGATTGCACAGTACGATTGATGAAGGGTGTTGACCCTAGTAATATCAAGGGGGTGGAGTATTTTCCCACTATTTATCATCTGAAACATGTAATTGTTGCAGGGTCTTGTTTATCTGTGCTCCCCAAGATATGTGATGACAACCTACAGTTTCTTGTTGATGAAGCTTTATCAATGTAGTCAACACTTCCACTTATGGGTTCTATCTAGGTTACTTTAGTCGATGCCACAATATATTGCAGAAGAGAACATGATGGAGAGGTCCGGTGATGTAAGTAGTGATGACTAGTTACTGTGAAAATTAATCCCAAGCTTAGATCAATTGAACTCACAAAATTGTTTGAAAAACATGCATAGATCCACTCAAATTGGAGACTGAAATTGGTGCATAAAAAAACTTGCATTGCATAAGTTTACATCATCCAACCTTACAAATTAATAAGATGTTAAAATATATAATTACATCATATATTCGAATGCCTAATGAGGCAAGTTGAATCCTTACAAAAGCAGGCTTACTAAAAGTTAAAAATCCCTTTAGGTGGACAAAACACTTTCCAAACCAGTCAAGAAGAACACAAACTGGATGAATGAAGTGTATTAGATGATAAGTGGTGTAAAGTGAATATATTCATGCTTTTAGTAGAGAAAAACATGGAGGATGAGTTGTGAAAAAAACAAGGAAGTTGCCATTGGACTAGCTTTCACCTTTCACCTTAAAAGCTGCTTAAAAGCAGTCAAACTCAGGATAAGCTAGGAATGTGCACTTACTAAACTGGGTAGTCTACAAAGTTGTCAGAATATTATCAAAAACCTTATGAATGTGCTCCTAGAGTAATTTTAGGAATTTTTTGACCAAATGGTTCAAGTGGATGCCAACTAGCTAGTGTAGGACCTAAGAAATTAATAAAAAGATTAATTATTTATCATAAGTATGGGAATTAGTTTTTGGTTATTAAAACACCCCCTCTTAAGATTGAATTGTGTGAAATATTAGAAATAAATTAGATATATAGGGCCTATAAACAAGTCTTATATACCCTTTAGATATTGCTTCTCCATACAAAAAAGGAAAGAGGCAAAACCACAAAGGGGAAAATCCTTCCTTAAACATGGACATGAACAAAATTTTGTGAAATATTGTCTTCAATCAGTATTCACCACATGATCAGCTATCTCAAGCAGTGATTTAATATTGTTGAAGGTATTCTCAAAGAATTATTTGGTGAAGATGTCTGCAACTTTCTTAGATGATGCGCAGTAGTGCATAGCAATGATCTCATCATGCACAAGTCCTCCGATGTAGTGCATATGGATATATATGTGTTTGGTTTTCTACCTCTTTACTGGGTCTTCTGATATTCTAATAGTACATTTATTGTCACAATAAATTATTTTGGAAGTGTCATATTTGATCCTAAAATCTCCAATTACTCCTTGCAACCACAAACATTGAGTAGTTACATTCGCATCTCCTCTGTATTCTGCCTCTGTAGCAGAAAGTGCAATGGAACTTTGATTTTTACTTGACCATATGATTGGTCCATCTACAACAATAAACACATATGGAATTTGATTTTCTATTAGTGTTATCACCTGCCCAATTAGAGTAATTAAAACCAACTAAGTCTAGGTGATATTTTGCAACATAGTGAATCCCATGAGTCTTTGTTTCTTGCACAAAGTGCAAGGTTCTCTTTGCTTCGCTCCAATGGATGTCATGTGGCTGATCCATGTGTCTAGATTCCACACTCACTACATAATAAATATTAGGTCGATTGTGAGTCAAATAGAGAAGAAAACCAACTAGCTATCTATACAGTGTGTTGTTTACCAAAGGAGTTGAATTCGCTTGCTCAAGATTAACTCCTGAAAGGAAAGGAGTCTTGATTGGATTGAGATCCTTCATGTTGAAATTGATTAATAGGTCTAAATCATACTTGTACTGATGTGATTTTATTCCAATATCTGATTCAGAAACTTCAAGCCCCAAATATTGGCTTAACAGTCCCAAATCAGTCATGGAGAAGGCATGGTTCAATGCATCCTTCAAGGAGGAAATTTATGTCATGGAGCTTCCCTTGATCAGAAGGTAATCCACATACAAAACAATAATTATTATTTAACCATGAATAATCTTCAAGTATACATTTGAATCAAACTTGCATCTACTAAAGTTCAATGGTAGCAGAAAGCCATCAATCTTGGCATACCAAGCTCTGGGAGCTTGTTTTATCCCATATAGTGATTTCTTCAACCTTCACACAAGATATGGATTATAAAACAAACCTTATATATGATGAATATATATCTCCTCTTTTATACCTCCTTGTATAAAGGAACTATTCACATCCATGTGATGTACCTCCCATTTCTTGGAAGCTGCAATTGCCAAAACTAGTCTTATGGAATCCATATTTGCCACTTGTGAAAATGTCTCATTGTATTCAATGTATTGGAACTAGGAGAATATATTGGCCACTAACCTTGATTTATACTTCATAGGATATCTATAAGCAATGAAATTTGTCTTGAATACCCATTTGCACTTGACTAGCTTTGTCCCTGGTGGAAAATTGACTAGTTCCCAAGTTTCATTCTTTAGGAGTGAATGATATTCTTATTTCATGGATGTTTTCCATATTGGATATTTTTATGATTCTTAATATGTTTTTGGATATGATTTAACCATCAAATAACACTTCTCAGCAAATAATTGGTCCTTCACAGAAAGGGCACTCTCGAATTGAGATCTAGTTCTTTTAGGATCACTACGATTCCTAGCTAGTTCCCCAACTGCTTGAATGGTCTTTGCTGCCCAATTTGGTATTGTAGGAGCGTTAGGATATAAAATTTAATCTTTAGTATCAGACATATATTAATCATAAATCTTATTATATTCTTCACTTACAACCAATGCTAGAGGTGGTGAAGAGGATTCTCCAATTTATGTTGCTGGCATGGCCTCTTCTTCAAACTGAACACTCCTTTCAATGAAGGATTTATGAGTCCTCATGTTGATCAAATTATAACCTTTGGAATATTATAAGTACCCAATAAATAGGAATTCTTGACTTTGGGGTTCCAAAACCTTCCTCTTTTCTGGTGGAATTCAAGCCCAAGTCTTAGAGCCAAAAATCCTGAAATGAGACACATCATACTTGTGTCCACTCCAAGCTTCAAAAGGAGTGATTCTATCAATATGTTTGTGAGGAACCATATTATGTATATACGATGCAAATTTTAGTTATTCAACCCAAAACTTTGGTCACAAATATTTATACTCCCTCATGCAAGTGGTCATCTCCTTAAGAGATCTATTCTTCCTCTCAACAACACCATCCTGCTGAAGTGTGAAGGGAATAGAGTGTTTCATTTGGATACCTGCATCTTCACAATATTGAATAAACTTAGATTTGACATATTCACCACCATTATCATATCTGAGGACTTTGATATTTCTTCCATACTGGTTCTTAACCAAGGCTTTAAAACCTTTGAAGATGTAAACAATTTTTGACTTGTACTTGAGGAAAAAGACCCAACAGTATCTAGAAAAATCATCATTGAAGGTTAGGAAACATTTCACTTAACTCATTGACATATGAGGGAAAGTACCATTAATTTCGTTATGACTAATATCAAGGGGTGCATAGGTTCTCTCATGATTGACTCTCTCATAATTGTGCTCTAGGTGTTTTCCTAGAATGCATTCTTGACAGACACCTTTAGAAAAATTGATTTGGGGAAACCCTATGACCATGTCTTTGTCACACAAATCAGATAGATACTTGTAGTTTATATGGAAAAACCTTTCATGTTATATCTTTCTAGATTCATTAGCATGGGTGAGGAGAGAAGAGGGGTTCAAAATTGGCATGAAGTGTGAAAACTTGTACACTTTAGAGATATGATCAACACAACCTTTTGTTATGACTACCATTCAAAATTTCAGTGATTTCAACATCATAACAAGAAAATTAAACCATATTAGGATACCCAGTGTGGGTCATTTGATAAATTGAAAAGAGATTAGAAACAATACGTGGGACATACATTTTTTTTTTAAGGAACCATGGTCAAGATCTATTCTACCAGTCCCTTTACTTTCAGCTTCATAATCATCTCTAAAAACAATTTTTAGACCATTCGAATCATCAAGAGAGGAGAAGGCATCCCTCATTGAAACCATGTGTCTCAAATATCTAGAATCAATGATAAAGGAAGGATATCTTACAATGCTTACTACCAGTGCATGAACCCTATCCTTGTCTTCAAAATATGATGCCATCTCCTTCTTCTTTGCACCTTCAGGAAGAGAGATGTTGTGATTTTCAGGGATTTAAGTCAACATATCAATTTATTTCTTCATGCAAGAGCTCTCAATATGATATCCCTTACCACAATATGCACACTTACTCATTTCACCTTTACCTTTCTTCTTCTGGGAATTCTTCTTTGAGCTTGAAGTATCCTCATGAGACTTGGACTTATGTTTCTTTTGATTAGGAGGCTTCTTTGACTTCACCTTGCCTTTGGAATCCACCCTTGAATCTCCATCAACAAAACCTTAATCTTTTGAAGGCTTGATGGTGCCCATCATGACCAACTTATCTTTCTCGAGGGTCAAGGATTCCATGAACTCTACAAGTGAAGTCATCTTCCAGTTTCGAACTGTCAATTTTATGGCATCGAAGGTCGATACAAACACCGAATAGTCAAGGCCAAGCTTCGAAAGGATATCCAAGATTGTTTGTTCATCTTTCTTTTCAATACCACATTGCTTTAACTAAAGAAAAAGAGCTTTGAACTTGGAGAAGTGGACTTGTAAGGACTCGAAATTGCTTGGAATCGGTGAGACAAGATCATTCTCCGTTGAATGTCCCCTCACACCATCTATTTTTCCAAATAAGGTTTGTAGTTTCTCCCATACTTCATTTGGTGATGTCAATCCATCAAGATGGAAAATAAGGTCTCTAGAAATGCTAAGACATAAGAGACTGTACACCTCATATCTCCTATTGTGCCACTTGATATTCTCTTTTATTGCATTATGTATAAATAATAGATCAATTCTATGTGCAATGATTCTAAGAAGAATAACAGGAAATAGATCTTGCTACTAAGAATTCTCACAAGCATACATAAGGAAAATAGAGAGAAGAAAAGAGACTGAATCACATGAATGAAGAGATGAATATTGGTGTGTATCCTTCCATTGAATAATTATGAATAATAGTGTACATAAATAGTACATCCCTCATAGGAAAATAGAATTGTATGGAAACAACTCATAAAGCTCAAAAAGGCTGACTTACCAAAATATAGCAAACCCAAATAGGCGGCTAAAGCACTTACCAAATCTATCAAGGACCTCACGAGTTGGAAAAAGCATGAGTGAGTTGTCAAGGATATGGAAATAAAATTCTAATCCTAGAAAATGGAGAAAAACTAATGGATTATGGGTTGGAAACAAAAGCTCCCAGTTTCCTAGTTGACTAGCTTTTATCTTATCCATAGAAAAGCAGGAAAAGCAGAAAAAACATAATAAAGCAGAATCTACTGTAAAGTTCTGTATACTAATTCTAGATGGTCAAAAGGTGGTCAAGATCAACCCAGAATTGGAAATAAATCATTCCTAGGATATAGATGGCATGTATTGACTTTAAGGTGCAAGTGGATGCCAACTAATTAAGCTAGTGGGTGAATAATTAATCAAATAATGATTAATTATTTTATCCTAAGTTGTCAGTGGGTTTAATATATTCCTACACCCCCCTATGAGTCTGGCTTTATGATGGTATGACAAAAAATATGGATGAATATGGATGCATATAGGGCCCAGCAACAAGGCTATGGTCACCCTTTAACAATTATTATGTCTAGAAAAGTGAGGAAAGAGGCAAAACCACATGGGGAAAATCCTTTCTCAAGATAGGACAAGGCACAAATTTTGAAATATGTCTTCAACATATCTTTATCTTCACTTTAATGAGCTGACTGAACTGCTTCTGGATGAAGGACTTTTTGAAGAAATCATGAACTCCATGATCATGCGCTGGAGTGTAGAACCTGCAAGAAGGAAGAGGAGAGACTCCTTGTATCTCATCAACTGATGAAGTAGGAGCATTATCTGAATGCTTCTTTTTGCTGTCAAACTCTGATCTACAAACATAATCTGAAATGGAAAAGATATCTGTGCATACTCCTTCCCAAAGAGTATAAAAGTTAAGACAATTTATTTCACACCCAATTCCTTGAATAGCTACAAAATTGTGATGTGGATCACATGTCAATCTTCCAATCTGATGTTGCACCTATATAGATCTGATATGAGGCTGATAAAACTCTGATATATCAAAAATATTATCATATGGAACAGCAAGGACAAAGTCTTCAATGGATCCACGAGGATATAGGGCTAGACTAGGAAAATTATGAGCAACTAGGGAAAACTGATAGGTGTAAAAATATGAATGATGGATGGGCATAAGATCTGAATCATAACTATTTAGAACAGATACAAACATGTTTAACATCAGTCCATATATGACTAAGGACATGGATAACCAGCCACTGAAAGTTAGGAAAGACTTCAAACCGTGTAAGATAAATATCACTGCATAAGAGACCAATGAGGAATCAACTAGTGAGCTTGGGATTTGTATAGTCTTTGGATTATTCAGAGGTATGGTACATGGTATGGATGGTGGTATTATATGTGTATCAACCTACAAATATGCTTCTAAAGAAGAATCCAAAGGATCACATATAAGCATATCAATAGGCTCATGGGAATACACTGGTAATGAATCCTCTGTATGAAAGGAAGAAATAATGGGATGTTCACAATCTTCAAGGAGGTTTTGAGTATTGATGCCAATAAAAAAGGAGGATATACTGAAGCACATGAGATCAAGTAAGGTAAGTGGTATGACACAAATAAGGTTTGATGTGGCTAAGCAAACATCCTGGAAGTCATTGGGTTGCGCACCATCAATGAGAGAGGTATGCACAAGGTGTGAAGGATATGGCACATAGATCTCAGAATCTAAGATAGGATATTTAGAGAAAAATGAATGGCTTATAGGATCATAATAAATATCATTAGCAGCTCCATATGTTACTTATTTTTCATCAATAGTATCACAAGAAGAAAAATCACCTTCAAGAGACACAGAAAAAGATGGCTCTTCAATATTTGCTTCTTCATTGAAGGAGGAAGCATTTGAATGAAAGAGGGCAGTAGCAACATGAACTGTATGAGAAAATTCTTCATCATGATAAAATTCATCAGAGAATGTAGAGGCCAAGAAATATTGAGAAATAGAACAAGAGGAGATGCTGGGTTCGCTCCATGCTTCATCTTCTATTTCCTGCAAACCAAAAGCTTTGTCCAAAATTTTCCAAAGCTCAAATGGAAACTCAGCAGAATCTATGAGATGATATATATTTGGAGACATTCCCAAACACATAATTCCATAAGGTCTATCGCAATTATTTATCCAATCAATGTTCTCTTCATAAGACTCAGGTTCACTCAATGCACCAATGGAGACATCAAAGAGACATTGCCTCTTCAAGTATGCACTCATCTTTGGCTTCCAATCAGCATAGTTGAAAGGAGATAGTAGAGGAAATTTTGAATCCATATTGAATTTGTTGATATGCTATAATAGATACTCTCTGCAACCTACAAAACAAACTAGGAGAAAGTCTTGTAAGCTAGACACGCTCTTCTTCAGAAAGGGATAGGAGATTGGAAGCGCTCCTCAACTCTGTAGAACTTGATCAACCTTGCTGCTCTGATACCATGTATAAATAATAGATCAATGCTATGTTCAATTATGCTAAGATGAAGCACAAGAAATAGATCTTGCTACTAAGAATTCTCACAAGCATACACAGGGAAAATAGAGAGAAGAAAAGAGACTGAATCACATGAATGAAGAGATGAATATTGGTGTGTATCCTTCCATTGAATAATTATGAATAATAGTGTACATAAATATTACATCCCTCATAGGAAAATTGAATTGTATGGAAACAACTCATAAAGCTCAAAAAGGCTGACTTAGCAAAATATAGCAAACCCCCATAGGTGGCTAAAGCACTTACCAAATCTATCAAGCACCTCACGAGTTGGAAAAAGAATGAGTGAGTTGTCAAGGAGATGGAAATAAAATGCTAATCCTATAAAATGGAGAAAAACTAATGGAGGATGGGTTGGAAACAAAAGCTCCCAGTTTCCTAGTTGACTAGCTTTTATCTTATCCATAGAAAAGTAGAAAAAGTAGAATAAAGAAAAATCTGCTGTAAAGTCCTGTATACTAATTATGGATGGTCAAAAGGTGGTCAAGATAAACCCAGAATTGGAAATAAATCATTCCTAGGATATAGATGCCATGTATTGACTTTAAGGTGCAAGTGGATGCCAACTAATTAAGCTAGTGGGTGGATAATTAATCAAATAATGATTAATTATTTTATCCTAAGTTGTGAGTGGGCTTAATATATTCCTACACATTGGTCTCAGCCTTAGCTTTTGTGGCCACTCTGAAGAGACCTTTACTCCTTATCAAAATCTCCATTTGTGCCTTCCATTCGAAGTAGTTGAATTGAGTCAAGATGATATGGTGGTATTGATCCATTTGTGCCTCAACAGAATGAATGTGCTCCCTAGGAGAGTGATGTTGGTCCTACAAAATAAATAATAGAGGAGAATAATCGAGCTAAGGTAGGTATGATACCATGTGAAAATTAATCCTAATCTTAGATCAATTGAACTCACAAAATTGCTTGAAAAACATGCATAGATCCACTCAAATTGGAGACTGAAATTGGTGCATAAAAAAAACTTGTGTTGCATAAGTTTACATCATCCAACCTTATAAATTAATAGGCTTTCCAAATATATAGTTACATCATATATTTGAATGTCTAATGAGGCATGTTGAATCCTCACAGAAGCAGGATTACTAAAATTCAAAAAATCCCTCTAGGTGGATAAAACACTTTCCAAACCAGTCAAGGAGGTCACTAATTGGATGAATGAAGTGTATCAGATTATAAGTGATGGAAAGTGAATATACTCATCCTTTCAGGAGAGAAAAATATGGAGAATGAGTTATACAAAAAACATGACAGTTTCCATGTAACTAGCTTTCACCTTTTTCCTTAAAAGCTGCTTAAAGGCAATCAAAATCAAGATAAGGTAGGAATGTGCACTTACTAAATTGGGCAGTCTGCAAATTTGTCATAATCTTATCCAGAATCTTATGAAGGTGCTCTTAGTGGCATTTTAGGAAATTTTTGACCAAATTGTGCAAGTGGATGCCAACTAGCTAGTGTAGGACCTAGGAAATTAATCAAAAAGATTAATTATTTTATCCTAAGTATGAGAATTGGTTTTTGGTTATTCTAACAATTACTTGAGTATTTATGAGATGGATGAGACCACAATGGGATGTGGATGGTATTATTCCTTTTTATTATCTACTTTATCTTCTTAATTATGCTTATCTTGTTAAGTTTTAAAGTTATTGTATAAACATTGATGAGAGACAAAAGTTTGTAAAAAGTGATTAACGATGTATTGTTCAATGGTTCTTCAAGATGTTGATTTGTGATCATATAAAAATTACGCATTAAGGGAAATAAATGTTCATTATTTGTACAAATGATTAATATGTCTACACTAAGCACATGTGTACATCATTTCGTGAGTACATTAGTATGATTGGTTAACACATTAATTATTAGTAACTTGGTTGATGAATTATTAAAGTATTGCTTATGTATTAAAATTGTAAAAAACTATTGCAATATTATATATAAATTGATTGAGTGCCTTCCCCCGCCAACACACACACACACACACATATATAAGTTGTTGGCTTGTTTAATATTTTGTAGAGTTAAATAAACTGCTTGGATTATTGAATGATATAGATAAGGATATGCATATAATATAATATTAAATATTCACTTTAGAGATATTATGTATCTATGTTGATATAAAGATAAATATACATAATATAATATAGTATATGAGATATCTTATTTGACTTATGTGTGAGGATAATATAAATAAATGGGTAGATAGATATACATAGATTGGGGATCATATTGTCATGAGTGCATTTAAGAGTAGTATGACAAGGGAGACTTTTGCACCAAGATTAGTATTATTTTAATTTAATTCAATTTTTGTTATTTTAAGTATTTACAAATGTTATATTTATTAATGATTGTATATTGTTTTGGACAAAACTTTGGATGAGGAGGTGGGGAGTATTTTTTTAAATAAATAGAGACTTGAAATTGGAAAATGGAAGTTCTTTTCTTAGAGAATGTTTTGGAGCTTGAGAGTTTTGAGAAGTTGGGAAGAGTTTGAAGAAATCTTGGAAGAATTACAATATGTTTTGGTGCATCATTGTTATCTTTTTTGTTATCATTTTCTGAAGCTAGGATGATAGCAAGGCTCCTAGTTGATAGGGTGGTATAATTCCATTTTGGGCCTTAGACAAGGGATACGATTTAAGATCGCATCAATTGGGATTCTTCAACATCCTTGGACGAAATTGAATTATGTATCGAGGTATTTTTATTATGAACTGAAATAAATTATATATTCTTGTGGTTTCATAAATTTATATGTAACTTCATGATAGTGAAGCGAGAATGAGATGCTAGTTAATGGTTTTATATTTGAATGGTTAACCGTTAAGAATCATATAGGTTTTATTATTATTTTCCATTTTATAATTTGTGAATGAGATGTTAATTATGAGTATTATTGTGAATTCAACAATAATTATAATTGCACCAAAGAGGCGCATTCTACAACCCAGTAGGGCATATGTGTAACTCCTTCCGTGCTCACCCTAGATATGACATGTGTTGCTTTAAAAACTAATAAAATATTATAAAAAATAACATGTTGGTTAAATTTAGATTTAAAACATTTACAAGAGAATATATATAAAACTAAACAAATTAGATAATTCAAAACTCTTCCCCAATGTTTACACTCTAAAAAGGGGCTTGCACCTAGAGAAATTCAATTCCTCTTGATGCTTGGTAGATCCCCATTTAAGATGGATCTATACTAGTTAGTGAAACAATTAAGACACAATAAACCTCGATAGACATCATGGGACGATTTTGCATATATTAGTTGGTCAACAGTGGCAAATGTTTGTTGTTAATATTTTTCCTAAGTTTGGCTTTATGGAGTATCCCATCGGGTGCCTTGGGATTTAGAATGGAGGTTTTGGGTGCCATTTGTCCCAGATGATGTCACTGTCCGACTAAGATCTATGGTCTTCATTTATGAGAAATGTAAATGGTTTTTTCCTGGACTAGGGTGTTAGGGATGTAAATGGAGGTTGTGGGTTTCCAAGGCGTCAGGTTCAGGAAACAGGTATTCTTTCCATTCTCTTGGTTGTGCATTGGGGTTTGTAGTGACTGCGTTGAGTGATGGCATGGTACATACATGGTCTAGTGCGAGACACTAGATTAAATGTTTTTTTAACACTATTTTTATTTCCCTTGTTTTCTTTATCGATTGTGTGGATGAAAGCTACGAATCCTCAGATATCAATCATCATGGAGGGTTTTTTTCCTCTGTCAGGTGGGAGATGGAAGGGAATTTTTTCTGTGAGTTGGAGTTCTCAATCATTTGTTGGATTTAGTGGGATGGGGATGGGGATTAATGTCGATTCGTGTGGGATATTTTCATTCCTTTTCTATTTAAACCTACTTTGTGGCCACTTTCATATTCTTATTTGTTGGTCGTGGTCTTTGTTGTTTGGTGTAAGCATTTTTTTGCGGAGGAAAATTTATGTGGGTTGGAACTCTCTAGATGAGGCCGAGTGCATTGCTTGTGATCTTCAAGTTGGAATTTGCAAGAGTGAGGGCATTGTATGTGCATCTATATCAAACCATGACTCTATTTTTTCTGGAATAGAAGATATGGATGTGTTTTCTATATTAGTTGGTCGACAGTGGCAAATATTTGTGGTGAAATTTTCTCCCAATTTATATATGATTTTCTCTTGTTAGTCTATGTTTAAGCGTAGATGATGTATGTCGTAAATATTGTTTCGTTAGTGTTTTGAGAGAATTGTCCCCTTTTCAAAAAAGTCATTAGGGTTAAATATCATTCTTTTTAAAAATTTGCATTCATGTGTACATAGATTTTCAATCCTTGCCCAATCTTTCCATGTGATGAGTAAATTTGATGCTTTCTTTCTTGTTCTATTGAATGAATTAGTTGTAGGTTTTTAACTCTTGGATAATTACAACCTTTCTAATATGTTTGAACTTTATCATGTAGTACAGAGTGGTGTTTTTGGAAAACCTGAAAACGAGGCATTTCTCTCCAAAATCAAAGTCATAAATACAAATGGATCATCGAAAAAATCCTTTGGTTCTCACATCCTTTCTCTTTAGATGGGTTTGGTGACCCGCTGTCATTCACTAAATAAAATATTGTGTCCCTCTCATTTGAATTTATATTTTTATAGAATGATGGGTGGATGACTCCTCATCATGAAAGAAAACCCTTCATCTTTTCTTCCATTGAACATGTCATGTTTACAAGTTTGATAGATTAACTAACAAACCTAGTTTACAATTTTCCCGTTCCAAATTAAAGCCATTATTGTATTGGGGTGTAATGATATAAGCATGTAGCAAATGCATCTAATTGTGTTTAGATAAAATGAATAGGGATTGGATTCCAAGTTACTTTTGTTAAATGCACATTCATTTCCATGATATGGTCTGATCCTCATCTCATTTACATTTTTATTGACCAACAATCTCCACAACAAGAAATGACCTTTTTTATGATGGAAATGTGGGGTTTTATGAGGGTTTTATCTAGGCTATTTTTGTGAAAGTGTGGATAGAATAGAGACTGTATGTCGTTGAGGTCCCAATATCAAACATTCATCAACTTATTCCTGGTCATTCTAGTTTTGGGGAAGGTTTTGTTCAAGATGTGGGATGGCGACTGCAATAATCCAACTAGCATATTTCAGAAATTGTATGCCTTTACTCACTTTAAGGGCGCACACAATTTTTTCTCCACTAAACTATATTATAGGAAAACAATTCAATGTTAATGACTATTTATAATTGTTAAGTTTATTTTTATAAATTTTTCTAGAATTTGATGGTGATTATTTAGAGGACAAAAATTACATGCACCAATTCACACTCTACTTATGGTTGTTCAATGTTTACTTAGATCTTATTAACAAGATAAAAACATTAAAACATTAAGAGAATATAAAGTTAATTGGATTACAATTCAATCCCATATATCATGGTAAAAATATCCCAAAAATGGAATGTGGTTGGGAAAGGTTGAGTGGCAAAGCCAATAGCCAATTCAATTAGAGCGATGGAAAAATGACATGCACAGAAAATAGTCCAAGTACAAAGAAAAATCTACAATTTTATATGCATGTTGTGTGTTTCTTTTAATACATTTTTTTAACATCGAATATAATGAATAGAAAAGTGGGTAAATAAAATTATTATTAACTCGTGAGGACATCATTTATCATTATTTTCAACATGCCATATGCAAGTATTGGGTGTTGTTTGTCAAACATTGTCTTTAATTTAAGTTTGATTTTGTTGATAAAACAACATAGTATCATATGAATAATAACAAGGGGGTTTATAAACAGATTACCAAATTGTGAGGCCCTTTTTTTTAGTGTTTTCATTCAGTCATAGGACAACATTTGATATCATTAGTATATGAAAATATCTTATTTGACTTGTGTGTGATGATAATATAAATAAATGGGTAGATAGATATACATAGAATGGGGATAATATTGTCATGAGTGCATTTAAGGGTAGTATGACAAGGGAGACTTTTGCACACATGTTTAGTATTATTTTAATTTACTTCAGATTTTGATATTTTGAGTAACAACAAATGTTATTTGTTTTAATGATTGTATATTGATTTGGATCAAACTTTGGATGAGGAGGTGGGGATTATTTTTTTAAATAAATAGGAGACTTGAAATTGGAAAATGGAATTTATCTTCTCAGAGAATGTTTTTGGAGCTTAAGGGTTTTGACAAGTTGGGAAGAGTTTGAAAAAATCTTGGAAGAAATACTTTATGCTTTGGTGCATCATTGTTATCCTTATGTTATCATTTTCTAAAGCTAGGATGCTAGTGAGGCTCCTAGTTGATACGGGGGTGTCATTCCATTTTGGGCATTAGACAAGGGATAAGATTGAAGCTCGCATCAATTGGGCTTCTTCAACATCCTTGGATGAAATCGAATTATGTATCGAGGTATTTTTATTATGAAATGAAATAAGTTATATATTGTTTTGGTTTCATAAATTTATATGTAACTTTATGATAGTGAAGCGAGAATGTGATGCTAGTTAATGGTTTTATATTTGAATGGTTAACCATTAATAATCATGCATATTTTATTATTATTATCCATTTTATAATTTGTGAATGAGATGGTAATTATGAGTATTATGGTGAACTCAATAATAAATATAATTAGTGAAACAATCAATATACAATAAACCTTGATAAACACTACAACCTTTATTATGTACATGAGACATCAATGAACGGTTTTCCATATAAATTAGTTGGTCGCAAGTGGCAAATATTTCTTGTTAAATTTTTTCCCTAAGTTTGGATTTATAAAGTATCCCGTCGGGCATCTTGGGATTTAGAATGGAGATTTAGGGTGCCAATTTTCCAAACTTATGTCACAGTCTGAATCAGAGCTATGTTGGAATTTTCAGTGGCCAGGGAATTGTGTGTGTATCTCTATCAAACCATGAGTCTATTTTTGTTGGAATGGAAGATATGGATGTGTTTTGTATCTTCTTTTTTCCAATTCACATGGGTATATTTCATATCATTGTTTGATTGAAATGTTTGTCCTTGTACTAGAGACCATGTCCTCCCTTGGTGAGAGGGACCTTGAAGGTTTGATTCTAGATTTGAATCTCTCGATCCAGAGCATGGACCAACCATCTGTCATAGATTTAGATGCTAGTGTTGGGAATTAACAGTTTTGTGCTTCCACCAATTGTTATGTGGTGTCTTTCGTTGTTTTCTTGGATATTGTTATGAGTCACCTATGTAAAGGTTTCATGTTGAAATATGGGTTTTTCAACTCTCAATGATGATTGTTTGTATTGAGAAATTACCGAGTAATTTCTTATTATACCCCCATGTAGACTGAATGTAGTTGTTTTCCATAGTACACTTATCTTATTGTGTCAATGAGATATCATGGAACGATTTTCCATATATTAGTTGGTCGAAAGTGGAAATATTTGTGGTTAAATTTTTTCCAAATTTATCTATGATTTTCTCTTGTTAGCCTATGTTCAAACACAGAAAATGTGTGTTGCAAATATTATTTTATTGATGTTTGGAGAGCATTGTCCCCTATTCTAGAAAGTCACTAGGGTTAAATATCATTCTTTTTAAATATTTGCAGTGTGTACATGGATGTTTAATCCTTTCCCAATATTTCCATGGGACGAGTAAATCTATTGCTTTCTTTCTTTATCTATGGAATGAACTAGTTGTAGGTTTTAAACTCTTGGCTAATTACAACATTTATACTATGTTTGAACTATATCATACATTTAGAGTGGTGTTTTTGGAAAACCTAAAATTGGGGCCTTTCTCTCCAAAATCGAAGTCATAAATACAATGGATCATCAAAAAGATCCTTTGGTTCTCGTGTCCTTTCTCTTTAGATGGGTTTGGTGACCCAGTGTCATTTACTAAAGAGCATCCCGTGGCCCTATCATGTGAATTTATATTTTTATAGAATTATGGGTGGAGGACACCTCATCATGAAAGAAAACCCTTTGTCTTTCGTTCTATTGAACATGGCACATTTGCAAGTTTGATAGTATTAACTAAAAAAATCAGTTTACAATTTTCCTCTTCTAAATTAAATCCCATATTGTATTCGGGTGTAAGGATATAAACATGTAGCAAATGCAACCAATTGTGTTTAGGGAAAACGAATAGGGATTGGATTCCAAGTAACTTTTGTTAAGTGCACATGCATTTCCATGATATGGTATGATCCCGACCTCATTCATAGCTTTATATTCACCAACAATCTCCATAACAAGAAGTGACCTCCCTCTTAATGGAAATGTGGGGCTTTATGAGGGTGTTATCTAGGACATTTCTATGATAGTGTAGGTCGAATAGAGATTGTATGTCGCTGAGGTACCAACCTCAAACATTTATCAACGTATTCCTATTCATTCTAATTCTAGGGAAGGTTTTGTTCATGCTCGGGGATAGCAAATGCAATAATCCAACTAGCATCTTTTAGATTTTGTATGCTTTTACTCACTTCAAGGGAATACACAAATTATGCTCCAGTAAATTATTTTATAGGAAAATAATTCAATGTTAATGAATATTTTTAATTGTTAAGTTTATTTTTATAAATTTTTCTAGAATTTGATGGTGATTATAAAATTACATGCACCAATTCACAATATACTTATGGTTGTTCTATGTTTACTTAGATCGTACTATCAAGATAAACAAATTAAAACATTAAAATAATATAAAGTTAATTTGATTACAATTCAATCCCATATATCATGGTAAAAATATCCCAAAAAATGGAATGTGGTTGGGAAAGGTTGAGTTCCAAAGCCAATAACCAATTCGGTTAGAGTGATGGAAAAATGACATGCATAACAAATATTCCAAGTACAAACCTTTCTTCTTTCATACATACCTTTCTCCCTTTCCCCTTGCAAGCTACTGACGATGGTTTTAAGTATCTTGATTATTTTCTGAAGTCGAACAATTATCATTGTGAGGATTGGATGTGGATGGTTAAAAATATTTTTTAAAAAATTTATAATTGGTGAAATAGACTCGGTTGTCCCTAGGTTGTAGGATGACATTATTAAACTCAATTGTACCCAATACCCCTGTATAGTTGTTGACTATGTCCAAAGTTCCTCTCTTTATTCTAAAGATTATTTGACAAAAATTCTTCAATTTCTTATGGGTTGGAAGCAAGATGAATAATAGAATTCACCTTGTTTCTTGGGTTAATATCTCGAATCCAAAGGTTTATGGTGAGTGGGGAATTACAAATGTTTTTTTGTTTTAGTAAGGCTTTAGAAATGAAAATATTATGGATGGGTTTGACAAGTAGCTCTCTTTGGAGTGATGTATTAAGGGGGTAATATTTAAAAAATATGGTTTTCATTGAATGGATTAGAAATGAGAAAGAAAAGGATCCTGATCTCTAATATCTATTGTGCATTAATGGATGTTTTCTTAGAATTGAACAGGTAGTTAGCCTAGAAAGTTGGGAATGGTTTTAAAGTGAGACATGGGGTTGATCCTTTTATAGGAAGTATTGATGGTTACAATATTTTCCATACAAGAGTATATGAACTTCACTTGAAAGGATATTATTTTTTTAACCATGCTAAGAGAGATGGTGCTAATTTACTAGAGACCAATTATTGGCTCACAATTTTTTACTTGAGTTTGGAGGATCAATGTGTTTACCAATGGAACCATTATGTTGAATTTATTTTCCATTCTGGGATAAAAGAAACAATTCAAATGATTAGATATTTTGGTCCTAGAATGGTGTGACTAGACAAGTTGACTTAAAGTTGTCAGTATATGATTATATTTCCTTCAACCATATTGTCTACAATCATAATGGTGGTTCATTTAGATTTGGTAATGGTCGAAACCCATCGATATTTTTTTATTTGTGTGGTTAGCATTGGAAAATAATATCATGACTGGTGAAAATTTTGAAAAAAGAGGCAAATAGGGTCCAACTTGTTGTCCCCAACGTAAAAGATACTTTGAATCAGTAGACCACTTACTAGTTCACTATCATATTACAAAAGAATTTTAGTTGTAACTTTCGAGAAGACTCAATTAGTTTGTCAGTTGGGATCAAGTTTCACTCGACGAATATTTGCACAGTTGGTTTTCTTTGAGATCCTACAAATCTCCACTTCTTCTTTTCTTCATTTGTGGAATCTAGAGAAGTCAGAATCTAGATCTATTTGAAGATGTTCCTATTAACATAGACATAACTTGTGGGAGTATATTAGGTATGTTATTTTAGCATTACAAGGGTGAGGTAAGAAAAATAATAATATTTAGAGATCCACCAATCTTCACAGTTCATGTTCCAATTAGTTTTTTCCATGGGGTAGCTCAACATGGAAACTGTGGGGCTAAAATTAATATCATTTTAAATGAAGAGAATAATTACTTGCTTTAGTTGGGGTGCAACTTTGAAAAAAATACAAGGGAATAGATTATTTCCCTCTAGGGACTCTTATTTGTTGCACACTCCAAAATATTTTTAACTATTCAAGTGGTAGGGAATTCTAGAGTTTTGGTTGATTAGATTAATATAAGAAGTGAACTTCATATTTCTATTTTGTACTACTAGAAAGCTATGATAAAGGAAATGCAAAGGAATTTTGTATCTATCATCTGATGAGCACATCTATAAGAATTACAACAAAAAATATGATATCTTTTCCAAAATAGGAATAGGAAAATAGGAAGGCATGCTCTACTGTGAAGAAATTCAAAACAACCAGGTGGTCTCGAAAAACACAATCCAATATTATTAAAAGGACCCTTACTTCCCTCATTTTATTTTTTTCATATATTTTGATTTTGGACTAAGTTGTCAGATTCGGTTCGTAAGTATGGATCATCTACTACTAGAGGCCTATTTATCTAATTTTTACACGGTGTCCAATTTTGTTGGTTTGTATGGGGAAAACTAGTTTACTCCTTTGGTACTCATCTGAACTGCACATAAATATGTTAAGAGGAACAATTTATTTTATAATGGAGGTTCCTTTATTTTGATATATGTAGAAATGATGGTCTATCAGTATATACAAGACCTTACTAGAATATTACACGTGTTAGTTTGAACAATTTCTACCTTTGGAGTAGGAATGATATCACAGTTTTTTTTATTCACCCTATGAATATCAAGAAGTTTTTTTTTCTTCTAAAAAAAGGATAGAACAATTATCATGGAATTTTCCATCAATATAAAGGTCAAAAGGGCATCACCCATGTAGGTTCAAGTAAAATTGCTAACTACAATCATAAGGATCGCATAAAACCTACCAAGAAATAATATCTTGGAAATAGTGGAAAGTATTTCATGATGTGTCCTAACAAACTTGTCACCTATATTTTCTTATTCCTTTTCGGGCTCTATGTATAAAATCTTGACTAAGAGGACCATGAAAAAATAAATCTCCACAATTTGAAGTTTTTATAGTATCATTCTTAATTAAGTCCTTATGATGAGGAATCTACATTTGGAAGCGGACTAAAGCTTAATTATTTAATTTTATTATTTTTAATTACTTTTTATTTTTTATAACGTTACAACATCTACCCCATACTACGATGTAGAGCATCTCATGATTATTGATGTATAAAAGAACACCTCCAATCCTTCCTTTAACTCTAAATCAAATCCTCAGTCTCATTTGTCAACAATATTCCATTTTCTTGAAGTCAACTCTACAAGAGTTGAAGTATTTCTTAGAGACCTTAATATACCCCTTAACATAATGCACCTTCCAATTCCTAGGAAAAAACATAGATGGTTCTATTTGTGTGACCTTGAACTCTAAACACTCTTTGATATTCCCCTCCTACAAGAAAAAGTCCCATTAATTAAGGATTATACCCTCCCTCTTGTAGGAAGAAATGGGATACACCTCCATCCCACTAGAATTCTCTCATGATTCATGTTTTACCAAAACCCCTACCACCACCAATCATCCTTTATATTCATCCTCATCCTCCTCTAACCATAACCTAACTTTCCATCCTTTTGAAATAAAAGATGACTCTTGAAAGAATTGATTTTTGTAATGGATCAAGTGATTATTTGTTCATCTATATCCTTCAAATCTCAAACTTCACTCAACCTCAATACCTCTAGTGTTTTCTCATAGCCGAACTTTTTTGGGCATCCGAAAACTACTTAGTACTTACGTTGTGTATGACAAAAGTAGCACAAAAGGAATATTATTATAATATATCACATGAACCTATTTCTAACTACCTATTCAAATATTATATGTTGAATTCCTCCAAACATATATTTCATAACTATAAGGTGTGGGGTTCCATCCTAACCTAGGGTGTTTGATACTGCACTTCGAAAATATCATGTTTAACTATTCTTCGATTTTTTATTCACGTGGATGGAGTGGAAATCACGTGAGAGAAACAAATAGGGAAGATTTTCTTTTAACCCCCTCTTCATATCAAAAGAGTTGAACCAAGGAATTAAAGAAAATTTGAAGACTTGTAGCTCCAAGAGCCTCCAAAGAGGACCATCTTCTTCTCCACCAAGTCACAAAAAATAAAAGTAACTTAAACTTCTATGAAAAAGGGGAATTTTTAATCTTACCTTATAGAATAGTGGTACATGATGTTTTTGTCTAGACTACCATGTTGAATATGTTTCCTTAAGGGGGTGGGGTTTGATTTGATTTACTTATGTGTGCATAGGGAATTATATATAACCATCCACCAAATTGTTCATAACATCCCCATTCATATTACATTGTAACTAAATGAAAATAGCATGATATTGATGACCCCTATAAGAGGTGGAGCAGGTTGTGATTGTGGAAATTAAACCCAAGTGATAGAACAATTACACTCACAAAATTGCTAATCAAACATGCAAAATTCACACAAAAGGAGACTGAAATTGGAGCATAACACAATCATGTATTGAATAAGTGTACATCAGCCAACCTCATCAAGTAATAGGCTTTCCAAATATATAATTACATCATACATTTGAAATCATAAGGATGGTATTCGAATTGGTCAAAAAGCAGGCTTACTAAAACTATTCAAATCCCCCCATAGGTGCATAAAACACTTTCCAAATATAAGAAGATTCTCATGAATTGGCTGAATTAGATATGCCAGCTGATAAGTGATCGAAATAGATCATATCCATGCTTTTTTTTGGATAAAAATAAGGAGGATGGTGAAGGCAAAAAACAAGACAGTTACTCTTGGACTAGCTTTTCCCTTTTGCCTTAAAACTGTTGTAAAGCAAGGAAGCTTTCAGAAAAAGCAGAACTGTGCTTTTACTATTCTAGAATAAAACAAAAGTTGCTAAAAAAAATTCCAAGATGATTCCAAAGTTCTCCATGACCCAGGTTTAGCATGTGTTGACTTCTAGGTGCAAGTGGAAGCCAACTAGCATAGTGAGGAATCTAGGAATATAGGAATAAGACAAAAATGATTAATTAATGTCAAATATGGGTAACTATGGGTTGATTATTATAAAACCCCCCCTTATTCCTGACTTTATGAGTAAATATAAAAAAACTATAGGTCCTAGAAGCAAGGCTTAGTCACTCTTTACATACTACATGTCCATACAACCAAGAAAAGAGACAAAAACCGAGTGGGAAAATCCTCCCTTAAACATGGATAGGAAAAAAAAATGGAAATATTGTTATCAACCATACTTCACCACATGATCAGAAATATGCAGCAGTGATTTGAGATTACTGAAGGTCTTCTCACAAAACACCTTGGTGAATATGTCTGCTACTTGCTCTGAAGATGCGCACTAGAGTAGAGCAATGGTACCATCATGCACAAGCTCCCTGATATAGTGCATATGGATATCAATGTGCTTGGTTTGTTGTTTTTGAACTAGATTAGTGGAGATTTGAATGGTTCTTTTATTTTCATAATAGATGAAAGGGGAAGTTTCTGATTCGAAACTAGATTCTTCAAGTATCCCCTGCAACCACAAACATTGAGTAGCTGCATTCACAACTCCTCTATACTCTGCCTCTGTAGATGAGAGTGCTATGGTACTCTGCTTCTTAATTAAATAGCTGATTGGACCATCTACAAGCATGAACACATACCCTGAAGTAGACTTTCAATCTGTGTTGTCACCTGCCCAATCATTGTCAGTAATTCCAACTATCTCTAAGTTAGATTTTTCTTTGTAGAAAATCCCATGAGTCCTTGTTCCTTGAACAAAGTTTAGGATCCTCTTAGCTGTAGTTATCAACCCAAATGGCACTTCTTCGTCAGAGTGCCGACACTTCATATGTTGGCACACAAAAGGACATTTATGGATTGAAGGTTTCCTAAACACTATAGATGGGCATGACATGAGGTGCATTCACTATCCAGCCAGCTCGCCAATTTACCTTTTTATATGTTGATTGTTGTACGTGACTCTTTCCATAGCAACTCGCATACGTACGCAACTATATCCACAGCATCTCACATACTGTATGCGAGTGTCTCCATTGCAACCCACGTACATATCTGTACACAGGTTTCCCTTATAGCAACCCGCATGTCATATGCGGGTTGCCAGTATCAATACTTGCATACACATCCATTAAAAATAATAAAACACAATTAATGGAGATTTGTTAAGCCCTAATCATTAACTATCTTAATTGTCTCAACCTCCTCAACCTTTGAAACTACTCTATTTTCCTAAGTATAAATAAAGGCCTTGGGGAGGGCATTAATCAATCATACTTGGAGAGCAAATTTATGCTGGTGGTATATCTTCAGGAGTCTTTGGAGCAGCAAAACTCATAATCCTTTGGTTGCATAGGAGTCCTTGTTTCAGGCGTTGGGTTATACACTTATCTCATTCACTATTGTTAATAAAGAGAATCCTTCT
This sequence comes from Pseudotsuga menziesii, assembly GCA_001517045.1. Classification (NCBI taxonomy): domain Eukaryota; kingdom Viridiplantae; phylum Streptophyta; class Pinopsida; order Pinales; family Pinaceae; genus Pseudotsuga; species Pseudotsuga menziesii. Next base: position 804,565 of record LPNX010282287.1, read on the forward strand.
TCGAACTTTGTGTTGAGTTTCTTTCATGTATCATGGTTTGATGAATATTTATGATTAAGCACTCTATATATTTTTTACCTAAATTTTCATATATACATGTATAAGATTGTACTTGGAGGATTTTCTCTTTGCAGGTGAAGGAGGTGCATCCCTAAAAGCTTTGGAGAGGAGCAGAACTGGAGAAGAGAAAGCTTGGATCAACAGTCACTAATTGGGTGAGTTCAACATTTCTTCCTATTCCTTTTCTATACTTTAAAGATAATTGTCTACAAGTTTTAAGAGTACATTGGTAACCCCATACCCTCATTTATAAGGGTGTTTATTCCTAAACAACAGAACTAGCGACTCCACTGGGGAGCCCAGACTGCTGTGGGTTATTTCTGTTTACCGTTGCCTAGTCTTTGCCTTTAGTTTGTGTGTGGTATCATGTCTCGGTTCATGCTTAAGATAGTGTTTGAAGACCTTGAAAATTTCTCTTTTTATTAGAAAATTGTGTACCTGTACGTGGGTTGCTCTTGCATACAGTCGCATACAGAGGCTTGCATACGCGGGTTTCTCTCTAGGACAGTCACGTATAGTATGCAGGTTGCCCTTATATAGAGTCACGTACAAGCCTTAGCTTTGGATTTTTTGGGTTAGGGTTTGCTTGTCCTTGTCCCTCTATAAAGTTTGTTTGCTGGTTGGTTTTCCTTATAAGAACTCTACTGTGAGTTTGATTACCTTATTGGCCACACCTTCTGCTTTCTTGTAAAGCCCTTGAGTTCTTTTGTTTGGATTGTCTTTCTGTTGCAATTTGGAGTGGATTTTCCTATTTGGGTTATAGGTCCAAGTGTTGGTTGTCTGAATCAGTGATCAGGGTTCTAGACACTGCTTATACCTTTCTATTTTTGGATAGGATTGGTTTGCCACTTGCCTTTTGTGTGATTTCAGTGATTTCCTTTCATTGTATCCACCCAAGCTAGGGTTTCGAGTCTTCCTTAGGTGGTTGATTCTTGGTCTTATTAATCTGTTTACTTCACTTTGATTACTTTATACAGTTAGTTTAATTCAAGCATACTCAAGTTTAGTGCATTTAGGTGCATAGTATTCTTTGAGCATTTTAAAAAGTGAAAAGAAAAACATTTAAAAGCTTTTGCATTTGATTTTGCATAGAGTAGTTTTACTTTCAGTTTTTAAAATATAATCTCAAAAAACTACAACAATATACTCTTAGTGTTCTCTTTATCGTTGCATTTTTCATCAATTTATATTTACAAAAAGAAAAAAGAAGTTTGTTTTGGTAGTGATAATTTGCTTTGGAAACATACACCTTTGCTTTTATATTTCTTATCGAGTCAAAAACATCATAGTCCTTCACACCACTTCCTTCTGAGTAAAAAATAGCCTCTTAAAATGAACGCAATAATTAAAATTTATTAGTAATTTTTATTTTTTAGGGTCATACACCTACTAGCTTAGTCTAGAATTGTGGGATAGGAAGTGTAAACTTCCCATAAGTTTTAAAATTCAAACATAGTGGGATTATCGACAGGTAAATCCTTCTCTTTATCGATAGCATCTGGGAAGCTCCTCTCAAACAGGAGTCAAGCACAAGGCCATGTGGAGGCATTGGACTGAGGAGATAACCCTTTGATTCCTTGTCGAAATGTAAATTAGGACTTTTACGCATCTGGGGATTCTGTCCTAGACAGAGTTTCGGGCTTAGCTACCCTGCCCATGTGTATGAGCCAGGCTTGTGACTGTCCCCCCAAACTGTTGGTATAGCTAAGGTAGCCTTTAGTCTCTTGACATCTAGGGTTCATACCTAGGTAAACCAGAAGGCTATTTCTGGTTCACCTTGGACGAGCTTGGAAGGTAACCCTTGTTGAAAGTGTAGGAGGGCAGTGGGTGATTCCTCCGCTTGTGCCTAAGAACCTCTTTAAGGATTCCAAGTAACTGTTTTTAATCTTTCTTCGAGAAAGGATATCTTTTACCATTGCTGACTGTTGAGACTTTAGGAATTTTTGTAGTGATTTCTCTGTGGTTTGTCTATGTTTAGACGACCTTAGGGTTTCAATTTTCAAATTTACAATCGTGGAGGACCAACCTATTAGAAGGTCATGAAGGTTGCAAAACCTTCCTCCTCTCATCACATTAGAACCTCCACCTCCACCTCAAAGGTGGAGATTGGACATGGATGATTCATTTGAACCAATAGGAGTAAGTGAAGTTCCAGGTGAACCAACACTTAGAACTAACCGCTTTGATTTTAATACAGTTGAGATAGAAGACTTGTAGGTTGACGATTTTGAAAGGAATTTTAATACAACCTTGACTGGCTTAAACGATCATGTGATCGTCTAGGTTAGGCCTTTTGATTCACCTATTTTAGGTGTCCCTATGGAAAGGATAATGTCTACTGCAGGAGAAAGTTCTTTTGTTTTCACCTCAGCTTTTTTGGCTGAAGGGGTACTACCTCCCCTGGTAAGTGCCCCTAGATATAGCATACCTACTACGCCATTGACTCCAGTGAGCCGAGTGGTCCAACCGTTGGTTCCCACAAGCCTAGAAGGTGATTTTGGTGACATGGTTACTGGGATTCCTAGTATACCTACTGTTCCTTCCTCCTTCACACACACTGCCCAGAGTGGTTCGATGGGATTCTCGGCTTTCATCCAAGGATTTCCTTGGAATGGGGGGCATATTCCCCCATCCACTCCATACGTAGGCCCATCACCTTCTTATGTAGCAGTGTAGTTTGGAAACCCTACCTCTTATGGAAAAGATTTTCAAACTCCCATCTCGGCCCCATTCACGAGCTCTCCCTTTTCATTGTTTAGTGGAGGGATACCTGCTCCCTTTTTTCAAACCCTAGTTTCGACTCGGATGGCCTGAACCTCTTATACTACACCTCCCACCCACAATCCTATGGCTTACGGATGGAATCCATTTCAAAGTAATCCATTCACTTTGTAACCAGTGGCCGAGGGCAACCCCACCTTTACATATGGGCATTCGGGGGCAAGTCCCTCTAATCCCCAGACTGGCACTTTTAGTGCTCCGGTCTGACCCAAGATTCCGTTCCTAGCAACATTAAACTTGCCAAATTTTTCAAAATTGATGAACGAACCGGTGAGGCATGACCCCTCATGGCCACTTGTTCCCACCAAATTGCCATCGGACATCCCAAAATTCGAGGGAAAATTTGGTGAATATCTTGGGGCTCATACCACTACTTTTCATTTATGGTGTTCTTGTAATTTGCTGAATGAAGATTCAGTCAGGATAAGGCTGCTCCAAAGAACCTTAACGAGTACTACAGGAAAATGGTACATAGAGTTTCCTTCTGCTGCGTTCAATAGTTTTTGGGACTTGGCTAATGCATTCCTTAGCCACTTTCAGCTTCCAGTCCGATATGACTTCGGAACAGACTTGTTATCTACCTTTAGGTAGAACAAGGCTACCCACATCTCGGATCACATCCAAGAGTGGAGGAGGTGAAAGAACCTTATTAAAGCCACTATTCCTCCTGATTTTTTACTAGAGTGGTTCCTTAAATCCCTGTTTCCTTCCATATCTAAGGACATATCCACTTTAGGAGTGAAGAATGAAGAAGAAGCCATTCTCAGGGCCCAGCAATTGGATTTGATTTATTCACAATCTGGGATCTTGTATGAGATTATACCTGAGGCACTGAGGCCTACCCACAATGCAGAGAAACCTAAGCCTGGACCCCATGCCGATAGTGTGGTTGGGTCCGTAAACTCTCCCACTGTAGAGTCTTTGGCCAAACAACTCCATCAGCTGCTCGTCAAACATTCTACGGTGGAGGCAGCAAAGGCTTCCCCCTCACCCCAAAGTGCAAATGTTTTTGTACAAACCTCTAAGAAGGGCAATCAGCATCCCGGTGGGAAGAAGAAGAGAGGAAAGAAAGGGGAGGGAAATAAAAACAAGCAGAAACCCATGAATAATGTTGATGGGGGAAAGAAAGAAAAGAAAAAGGTGAAATTCCTGTGTAAGTTGTGCCACAAAGATCGCCTCACTCACCTTTGTCCCCTTATGGAACAAGCCCAGAAGCTACTAAAAGCTCAACAAATGGCTGTCCTAAAGGATCCTTTTCCCCAAAGGCAAAAGTCTGCTTCAGCTTCTAATGCAGCAAAGGGCACTCCAGGTGCCCCTGACCCCAGCTATATCAACATGGTAGGATCTTCGACTTTTCTACAGACTAGGAATAAAAACTACGAAAAAGAGACTTCTGAAAAGGGTAAGTCTATAGGTGAAACTTCTAACCCTCTCACAATAGAGAAGCCTGCTGAAAATATGCCTAAGATATCGAAAGGTGTCTTTAAGAAGACCTTGCATAACCCTAATGCTAGGGCTGCTTCAAACTACTCCATGGTTGAAGACTTAACCCAAACCCCGTGTGCAATGTCAGCTTTAGAGGTGCTGCAGAGCTATCTCACCCAGCAAGATGCACTCTTAGCAGTCTTAGGCAGCATGGACTTGTCGAGCCTCATGGCGAAATTTCACTTGTCTGATGTTAAAATTCGCCTACCTTATCATGTAGCCTTATCAATAGATGTCATCCATGGTGGAAATACCATTGGAAGGGAAGTTGTTGATGAGGGTGCTTCTACATGCATTATTTCCTTGTCATGTTGGAAAGCTCTTGGATCCCCAGAGCTAGTCCCATCAAACACTCTGCTTACTTCTTTCGACGAAAGGTCATTTCGTCCGCATGGTATCCTACTGGCTTTTGAAATCAAGCTGGCAAGGAAAGCGGTGTCTGTTGAAGTAGAAATGATTGATGCACCTTTGGACTATAATTTGCTTTTGGGAAGAAGTTGGACTTATGCCATGTCCACTATTGCATCGGTCGTCTTTCGGGTGGTAGTATTTCCACACAAAGGGAATTTAGTTATTGTTGACCAACTCGATTTTAATCAAAAAGAATGCATGGAATCTAATGAGTTTGTTGTTCCATTGGTTGATCAGGTCAAACCTGATGCATAGAGCTTGGGGGCTGGAATGTATGCATCACTGATGGGCACATTTGATCTTCAAGTCTCGATTAACTATATAGGTTCTACTAGTGTGGGGAAGTCCATAGCCACGGTTGTTGATAGAACTGATCCTTGAGTTCTGCCTTCCCCCCATGAACCGAAAGTGCCCTTATCGGTAGTGGAAGTGGCTTACCAAGCTATCACTCAAACCACTTTTGATCCCATTCCAGACCCTCTCACAGTCTCAGAGGACCTGCAAGAAGTCTATTTTCCTGCTTGGGTGGAAAACTCTTTGCACTCTACGAACTATTTAGATATGGTTTTACCTTCTGATGAAGCCATTCTAGAAGCCATGTGTGGACGTGGTAAGATCTGTGAAGATCTTCACCATCGATCCTATTTTCTTCCAGAGCTAAGTAGGATAGAAAATCAAGAGTTTCATATGAGAATGTTAGATGATGTTGATACACCCATCAATCCCTTACCAACGGAAGGAATGTTTGCCGAGGGGAATATGGAAAATATTTCCACTACTATCCCTATCAACATCTCTGCAAATCCAGATGTCGTGGAAAATATCCATATAGGTGTAAACTGCTCTCCAGAGGAGATTGCAATCTATATGGCCTTGTTCAAGGAATTCCGCGACGTCTTTGCCTGGTCATATGAGGATATGCTAGGCATTGATCCATCGATAGTTGAACATGAGATCCAAACATACCCTGATGCTAAATCTATTCGAAAAAAGTTAAGACCTGTTAACCCGCGTAAAGCGGCGGCTGTGAAGGCTGAAGTTGAAAAACTGTTGAAAGATGGTTTTATTTATCCCATAGCTCTGACGGAATGGGTATCCAACCCTGTTCCTGTTGATAAGAAGCAAGGGACCATACGCATCTGTACTTACTTTCAAGATTTGAATAAATCCTGTCCTAAGGACAACTATCCCACACCATTTATAGACCAAATTATAGATGCTTGCGCGGGAAGTGAAGTGTTCTCGTTTATGGATGGTTTCTCCAGATATAATCAAATTCAAATAAAACTGGAAGACCAACATAAAACTGCTTTCATTTGTCCCTGGGGTACCTTCACGTATAAAAATATGCCATTTGGATTGAAAAATGTGGGGGCAGCCTTTCAATGGGCAATGAAATTTGTCTTCCATGATATCAAAGCCATTGTTGAACCTTACATTGATGATCTGCCTGCACATTCTCATAAAAGAATCGATCATCCAGATCACTTGCGTCTAATCTTTGAGCGATGTAGATACTATAAGATCCGCTTGAATCCCCACAAGTGCATGTTCTGTGTCGAGTCAGGGAGATTACTCGGATTCATTGTCTCTAATAAAGGCATTCATGTGGATATATTAAAAGTTGAGGCCATTGTAAATCTGCCTCCTCCTCGTTCTATCAAGAAACTTCAAAGCCTATAGGGAAAGTCCAATTTTCATCGACGTTTCATTGTTAACTATGCCAAGATTACTAAGGGTTTCATGCGCCTGCTAAAATAGGACATCCCATTTGTATGGAATGAAACTGCACAACTTTGTTTTGAGGCATTAAAAAAAGCTTTATTGTCGACACTCTTACTGCGTCCACCAGATTACTCTAGGGATTTTATATTGTATCTGGCAGCATCCGAGTTGACCATTGGGGTAGTCCTGGTCTAGGAAGATGATAAGCTCCAGGAGCATGTCGTTTACTATATTAGTCGTGCTTTAGCCAGACCTAAACTCAGGTACTCCTATGTCAAGAAATTTTCCTTAGCAGCTATCTATGTTGTTCAGAGGTTATGTCAGTACATTCTACTAAGGACTACAACAATAGTGGTCGATGTTAATCCTTTTCAGTATGTTTTGTCCTGATGGATTGTTGGAATAAAATTTAACAAATAGATAGTCATTCTCCAAGAGTTTGACTTGGATTTTCAGTCCACTAAGTCTAAAAATCCTTAGTTTTTGCTGAGCTTATAGCAGAATTTCCAACGCAAGAAGATGTAGTTACTAAAGAAGACTCATTCCCAGATGAGCATATCTTCTTGATATCCACCTTTGACCCCTAGTATGGAGATATACTTATATATCTCCAGAATTTGAAGTATCCTGTGGCTTCCTCACGGGAGGAACAATGTAAATTACACCTTCATGCTAAGAACTACCTCATCATAAGAGATACTTTATATCGAAGGGGGGTAGATTCCATTTTACGTCAATTCCTTACCCATGAGGAAGCGGAGATTGTCTTGAATGGTTCCCATAGTGGCACGTGTGGGGGTCATTTATTTGGGTTACCAACGGCCCAAAAGATACTAGGTGCTAGTTATTTCTAGCCCACAATCTTCAAAGATTGTGTGGAAGCGGTGAAGCACTATCATCCCTGTCAGCTTTACACTAGAAAAATGCGGTCACATCCTACTCTGTTATTTACCGTTGTCCCGGTGGGCCCCTTCATGAAGTGGGAGTTTGATTGCGTGACGTACAACCCAGCCTTGACTGGGGGGCACAAATATATCATTGTCGTTGTGGATTATTTTACGAAATGGGCAGAGGAAATTCCCACCTTTAAAGCTAACGGGGAAACATCAGCTTTCTTCATGTTCAATTAGATTATAGCACAGTTTGGTATACCCAAGGTGATTTTCACTGACCATGGCAATCATTTTCAAAATAGCATGATGACGGAACTGACCACTATGCTTGGATTCAAACAAGAACATTCATATTCATACTATCCTCAAGAAAATGGTCAGGTTGAGGCTGTTAACAAGACTTTGAAGACTATCCTCAAACGTACAATTGATGCAACCCGTTCTAACTGGCATATCATGCTATACCCTACTCTTTGGGCATACCAAAATAATGTAAAAACTGCTACGGGTTTCTCCCCTTTCCAACTCGTTCATGGAGTGGAAGTCGTTACCCCGGTTGAATGTGAAATCCCATCCTTGAAAATAGCTATTCATGTGTTACCCGATACGACAGAGCTTGAAGAACGTCTAGTACACTTAGAACATCTTTATGAGCAATGTAGAGATGCACTGATAGGAAATGAAGCTCACAAAAATAGGGTCAACAGCCAATATGATAAGTCAGTCAAGCCTCGGATTTTCTCTGAGGGGGAACTTGTTTTGCTCTGGGATCAAGACAAAGAACCCCTAGGGGCAGGAAAATTCAAGGCCATGTGGTTAGGGCCTTACGTCGTGTTGAAGGTCTTAAAGAAGGGTGCATATGAATTAATTGATTTTGATGGGAATAATCTTCCTGAGCCTAGAAATGAAATCTACCTGAAAAAAGTACTATGCTTAGTCTTAGTGCTTTTTCTTGTATTTTATTGTATGTATTTTTATGTACACTAGTTTGTCGGTTTGTGGTTTTTATACCATCTGCTGGATATTTTAGATGTCTTCCGAGAGGTACGTAGGTTTTGCTGATGGCACCAGTCGCCACACTTGTAATCTTGCTTCAACGGCATGGGTCATTTATTCTCCCTCGGGACAGTGAGTTTCCTCAGGAGGCGCTTGCTTAGGTCCTGCTTCTAATAATGTTGTTGAGTATAGGGCTATAATTGAGATTCTATGGGATGCTTTGTCATGTGGTATCACCCAGCTAGAAGTTCGGCTGGACTCTCAACTGGTGGTTTCCCAGCTCAATCGAGCTTATCAAGTGCGGAACCCTATTCTATTACGTCAGTTCATGCAAGTTAGGTTGTTGGAAAAAAAATTTGAATTCATTACATTCAATCACATTCTAAGAAATCAGAATTCATTAACTGATGCATACGCTAATTACATTCTGGATTGGCATCTAACACATATTTCATAAAAATATACAACATACACATAAAAACATTTGTAAGTAAACCGACAATATATATATGTGTGTGTGTGTGTGTGTGAATATCTGTCTATAGATAGGTCGAGTCTCTGATCTTCAGATACAGTCATAACTATATAATATACAAAAAATAATCAAAATATGGATCATAGTCCATCAAATTCCCTAGATCTAAGCTGGACCACCCTAGTCACTTGGACCACCCTGGTCCCCCCGGTCTCCCTGTACTCTGGCTTATTCATCCTCCTCGGCTTTGGCAGCCTCAACGGCATCTATATATACTAGAACAGCTCTAGCCACCCACCTCAAAAGGCGTATCCAGACAGGTAGAACTCCAACCACAAACTTCTGCATGACGGCTGGGATGTGCTCTATCCGCAAGGTGGGTACTCTCTAGGTAATCCTGGCCAGCTGACCTTGTCCTAAAGGGAGGACAAGGTCTGGATCACCTCAAAAATCCATCCCAGCATATGGAAACTACTCCAGTGCTGGAAACTGTCACTCCCACCAAAAGTAGAAGTCATCATCATACACACTCTGCACTGAGCCACCTCCTCCCTGACGGAGGAAGATATCTCCCCATCTGCTCAGCCTAGGATGACGAGGAGATCGAACTGGTAGGGGAATTGCAGGGCTCAATCCCGGCACTCTCTCTCGAAGAAGGAAACTAGTGTGCTAGAATGTCCAAAGTTCTTCCTCCTTCCTCTCTTGCAATTAGAGAGTTGTTTTATCAAAATCGGGACAAATATCGAACACCAATCATATAAATCCCCCTGCATGCAATCCACTACCAACCTCATTTGGTTTCATGTAGTGAGATGAAGAGAAGATGATCCCGCAACCCTCACTATGGTACTTGTCAGTACCTATATAGGAAGATCATGTATATGTGTAATAGGGATGAAACTCCCTCTCTTTTGGGTACCTGGGGTGCAGTATATATCAATGTAGTTTTGGACACTTAGGGGATCACCGCCTCTGCCAGTGCCCTCCATGTTGACTGTAGCTCCCCATCATGATAGACTGACAATGAAGTAAATATCCTCTGAGGTAATATCCAAGGACTCACCTTGAAGGTCAAACATGCCTAAATCATGGTCCTAGTAGTTTATCATGAACTCTAGCAGGCGGACATTGGCCCGCATAGGTGATGTGCAAAATAAATTCAATAACCCACTTGAACGTAAAACATTCACCGCCAGGGCATCCTGGAGTGCTTCTTGATCCATATCTTCTTGCTCATGCTCCCTCCACTCAAGCACCATCTTCAAACCTACCAAGACAACCATTGTGGACCTTTAGTTTCATGTAAAAATTCATAATTTAGACCCTATATATTTCTTTCACCCTTCACGCAGCGTACACGACTATCTAGTTAGGCAGGTTGTGTACTGTACGCGACTGTCCTTCGAGAAACTTGCGTATAGAACGTGTGCATGCGAGTTTCACTGTAGCAAACCCGCGTACACAGCGTTCCTTGCTTAAGGGCGCTCAAAAATATAAAATTGGGGCCTAAATTTAAAATTTGTTAGGATCAAATTAAAGAGCTTGGGGTGTAGCCTTACATGACACTTGCAGAATTAGATTTCGTCCACTAGATTGTCCACACTAATCGAATGAAGCTAGAGGTGAAAACTTGCTTTTTATGGCTAAAATTAAAAATGGTGAGTTTTATTTATGTTTTTGAACTATTTATAGAAATTAAATTTCTCAAGTGGGTTCACTAGTACAAGTGATCAATTTTTCCACGGAAAAACATGGCAATATCCACGGAAAAGTGTGGATATTGCCACGTCTAAGTGTTTTTTTTCCCGTGGAAACAATTTCGTCACAATAGAGACGACCCCTAATTTGCGTCGCAAGAGCGACAATGTTCTATATTTCGTTAGATGACTAAGCCGTCGCTATATCCACGCATGGGCGTCTCTATATCCACGCCTGGCTGTCTCTGTATCCACGCCGGGCCGTCGCTGTATCCACGGCTGTGAATTTTTTTAAAAAATTGCCGTTGCTGTATCCACGGCTATAACTGTTTAAAAAAAAAAAATACAAATGCCATAAGACCAATTCCATGTGGAAGTAGGTCATAATCCTTACATAATTAGTATACCCCCCTCACATGCATACATACATCTCGCACATCTTTATCTCATGCTTCATTACAATTTATCTCGCACATCTTCATTACATGCTTCATTACCATGGTTTAAACTTTAAACAACGACCCATAACCTCAACATCTAAATGTTAAGCTGGTTTGGTCAGTGGTCACATGTCACTAATATATAAAGTGACCCTTATTCAAATATTTAAGTCTGCTAAACATTGGAGTGTAACACAGAAATAATACTCATCTTTTTCAACCATATAAATTGGTGGTCACGTGCCAGTCAATGCTTCACACATGCTGTGGGATATGTTTTTGTTGTGCAAAGTGAGTAAAGTCCTTCAGATATCTTCCCTGCCTCTTCATGTCTCCAGAACTATAAAAACTTATCTCTAACAACATTCTCCACAGAGGTTCCAAAGTATGGACATCCAAAGGTCCATAGTATTTCATCCATAGAGATTTCGTCCATCTCTAACAACCAACACCAACCAAATTTGTCATCCAGTTGTCAAATTTCAACCAAAGGTCCATAGTATTTACACCTCACTGGCTCTGATACCAGATGAAATGCCTAAGAGAAGTTTCTAAGACATTTAAACCGTGCACAACTTATCTTATATGGTAAAAAGAAATACTTTACTATCAGCTGCTCATGAAGTTACAGGCACTATGTCCTTCAATGATATTTTGGTAGGAAAGTAGCAAAAATAGAACTAGAATGAGCTCAAGATGAAATCTAGATATAATTAGTATATTTCTTATTCATTTTCAATAATTAATCAAAGGACATTTGCAATTTACCTCCACATGAGGTCTCATTTTCCTCTTCAACTTTGTTCTAATGCTATCTGTGTCAAGCTTTTGTGGAGTAGATCCTGACTCTGTGCGCGACTTCTTTGTCCCAACACGCCCATCTATATCCATTTCTTCTGAACTATCATCAGTGTTGTCTGTGTAATATTAAGTAAAAAAAAATCAGTTCCAATAAACATAGTGAAAGAACAGATAAAACACGTAGCTTACAGTAGAACTTCGAACTTATCCTCAGTATTGTAATTCAAAGATATTTAAATTTACTGTGATATCCAGTTTGCCAAACTTGAATGACTGGGACTAAGATTTTAGTTTCCTTGACATTTCATGGGAATAAAAAATTGAAACAGTGGAATATGATTTTGCTTATTCTTCTGAAACTTTTCTACCTTCATCTACATCCAATAGATCAGCATCATCAATACCAGCAACAGTGAAATCTTCAACTTCTTAAACTTCTTTTGCTACAAGAAGACATGAAGATAGGTATTCATTTGTTGTGTTAGAAATAGTGGATAAGTTAGAATATATATTGAATCCAGCTTTCACTAAACTTCCTCATTCATTTGCTCAAACTACTCTGTCACAACCTAATTATGCAAACTCTGGATTTCTGCACCATGTTCTAGAATTTAATAAATTTACATACTGGAGTATCTTGAACTGTTTTATCCTAACCTTCGTATTGGACAAAAAAAAGAGACAAGAGAAAACCAACGAGTCACAATTTTTTCTAGGAGCCTTAGTAAATTGACAATAAAACACCTACTCTAAATGAACCTGCTGTTTTATATCAGTCAACTGAACCTGTTTTTGTATATCTAAAGTAATATTTTGATATCTTGATATAGAGAACTTCAGAAACACACTAGAAAGGAAGAACTTACGACAAACATTCAATGATACCATTGATCAAAATTAACCCGTTATTGTCCTCAATTTTCACAATATAACTGCTTATCTTGGCCATTTACATCAATAGGAAAACACATGGAAATGAAGAGAACACATCATTTGGTCTGGCAGTTTGGCACTCAGCTCTCTTACAAATTATGATACTTCTACAAACTGTAGTATATTAGATATGAAAGACTATTTATAAGATATTCACTATTTAGTAGACCAACTATTCTTAGTAACTAGTTCCTTTCACTCTTTCTGGAACTTAATATGATAGGGATTCTTGGTGTAATGTTTTCTTAGTCTAAGGTTTGTCTCATATGAAATATTAATCTCATTATTTTTTTTGTATTATCTTGTATGAAAATAAAATATTAGTCTCGTTATTTTTTGTATGAAGTGCTTATTATTGTGGCTCTTGTTTGAGATAGCCTTTTGGCTTTTGCTTGATATAGCCTTTTAATCTCTTATTCCCATGGAGTAGATGATATAATTTCTTATTATCATGGAGCAGCTGGGATCTTCTTCCTAAGTTCTAACCACGAGCTCTATTATTGTAATTACTTGCTACTCCTTCGGATTTTGTTGAGATCTTATCTCTTCGTTTGTTGAGTTGGTTTTCCTCATGCAAAGCTATAAAATCTTGTTCTCTCTTAATAAAATTCAATCAGAGATTTCATATTTCACACCTGTTTGTAGAACTCTGCTCATGTTCTGGGCACATCCTATCAACAGCCTCAAAGATGTCAATCTATGCATCACTGCAAAGTAGATATTGTTCTCATCGGGGTATAGTTAATAAACATTCCTAAGTTCATTCAGAAAAAAGTGCAAAAGCGCCATTTAGAAAAAAATAATATGGAACTAATCTTCATTAGCAACAGACCATCAACATGAACACACAATGTAACTCATCCATATTGGAGATATCAAAGCACGGATTAAAATTAAAGAATATGTAGCGAATTCAAATTAGTCTTTATTTAGTCCTATTGATACTTCAAGTTTTCAATCAACTTTAAATGAGCTAAGTAACTCAAACACCATCGAAGCAAAGACTGTTGAAACAACCTGCGAGCTAAAATATAATTCAGAGCTTCATCATCTAGAACACCAGCAACTTCTTGTTTCTTTGACCCTCTTAAAAGACCTTCCAAGTACTCTCTTCGGTCTTCTGCACTGCAGTGACACCACAACACTTTTCAGCATGCACTAACTGCAACTAAGATCAATTTGACATTACTAAACTCAAAACTCCTACAGCTACAGATACCATACAAGCTGATTTCTAAAATAGGTGATGTAAATAAGAAAAAACCTTGTATTATTGTCAAAGAATCCAGCAGTGATGCTTTGATTGGCTACTCCAAGTTTATGCTCTGCTGCAGCCCTAACTTGTTCTTCAACACTATGAAGCTGATCCAACAGTGTCGAACAAATCTTTATCCATTGCATAACTAAAGCATACGAGATGATTTTCCTATCAAACATTGCAGATTACAAGGGTAAACCTAAACTTGAGTTTGATAAAACTTCTTATAGTTTTATATGGCATAGAATGTTCAGAATGTATTTGAACCCATTAAAATGTTTTATTAGAGCATAATATGCACATAATCCAAAGGTGAAGTCATCAACATCATTGTGTCTGCAGTGTGCACCTAGATTAGGCCTCCAGATGTTGAGGTTGAAATGGTAATCTTGATGTGGTGGCACATGTGACTTCCCACCAGCTTAGCTGCCTATACATGATACATCATATGTCTCACTCCACAACATGTCAATATCATTCAGATTTTGTGACTTGAGATCTTTGGAAATACTTTTAAATTCTAAATGACAGCAAGAAACACATCAATGTTACCGTTTCTAAACGCAAAACAAGTACATCACGCTTTTGGCCAATCCTATGAGCCCTTGCTTGTGCCTGTAAATCAACCTGATACATAAACAATATAATCTGATCAAAACTGTGCAAAGGTAGTGTATTGGACTTACTTTGAGTACTATTTGAAACCCATTATACAGAAAAACAGTTTTACTACAATCATAAATGGAAGAAATTATTTCCTCATCCTTCATCTTTCCCAACCTGAGGATTCTAGTCAGTGTCAAATATGATGACTGTATTAGCAGCTTGCAGATTTATTCCAACACCTCCTGCCCGTATGCTGAAGAAAAATGGATCACAAAAGCCAATGTTATGAGTTTCTGAAAAAGTAAAATATCCCAAACTCTAGATTCTAAACTATAAAAACAAGATTTATGATTTGCTTGAATCTGCACTCCCTAACTGAATACAAATGACATATTGCATCAATATAAACTCCAAAAGAACGTGGTTTTGGGTGATACCATTTTTTATAACATACGCACATTTGTTCTTGCTTCTCTATTGGACATCTTGGATGGAAGAATGTGGAGGTATGAGAGACAGAATACAGTTCAGAAGCTTTCTTTGGTTTACAAGCCTAAGGTTATTATTAAGATTTTGGGATTTGCTTGAGATACTAGATCACAAAACTGTAAAAAACTTCATTGGAAACAAACAAGTCAGAGATCTGTTTTCAGAGGCTAGCGGGCAAGTAGTCATCTCTGATGGACATGAACAGCCCTGCTCTGCAAATGACAGTGTTTCTGACTCCAGTAATATTCCTTTACAAGGAGCTATTGAAGTGCTTAGTTTTATTAAAGAGTGCATATTTTCTCAAGATTGGCATTCTTCTATTTACAAAGAAGCCTGTCACCAACTTAATGAAGAACATGTCAGTGCTCTTTTACGAATGCTACAGCCATAATTCCAACACTAATATTTGAACCATTGAAAAAAAAAATACAAAATATAAAGATCAAACTTAACAATATTAAAGATTATACCTTTGATTACTGTGTTTGAATATTGTGAATAGACTATGTATATTGTGAATATGAATCTAAACTGCCACTTCAATATTTTCAATAAGCTCTTTTCATGGTCACCATTGTCCCTTAGGAAAGTCATTTAAAGTTTTTAATTGTCCTAATCTTTCTTCTATGAAAATGTTCAATATTTTCAATAAGCTCTTTTCATGGTCACCATTGTCCCTTAGGAAAGTCATTTAAAGTTTTTAATTGTCCTAATCTTTCTTCTCTTCTATGAAAATGTTTTAATGCATTATAACAAGTTATGTTCAATATTTTTAGGAAAGTCATTTAAAGTTTTTAATTGTCCTAATCTTTTTTCTCTTCTATGAAAATGTTTTAATGCATTATAACAAGTTATGTTCAATATTTTTAATAAGCTTTTTTCATGGTCACCATTGTCCCTTAGGAAAGTCATTTAAAGTTTTTAATTGTCCTGATCTTTCTTTTATGAAAATGTTTTAATGCATTACAACAAGTTATGTTTTTCAATATTGGAGCCTTTCGAGCCCACCACAACGCAGGGTCACATTTATATAATGCATTTTGCATCTATAATACATAGTCGTTTTTATCTTGACGCTTCTTTTCCCTATGATATTATAGACTTTCTCACACAAGTTATTTAAATGTGGGACTAACAGACAAAGATTACACAGAGCCCCTTCATAAATCTATATCTGAAGAGCAGCTCCGAAGACATCATTTCCACATTAAACTTTTGTTTAATAAGAAAGACAATTATATACATTATGTTAAGGAAATTTACAAAGTATTCCTGACCTTGACCAGACAACTTTATGTAACTTTAAGTCTCGAAAAATCGCTTTCTGTACAACTGTTTGTAGGTATTTTGAAGTAGAAAACAATTTCATCGACCAGAGATGCTTAACCTGGGTGCACGGAAGAATGAGACCTTTATTCTTCTATTGTATCACTAAACTCCGTATTCTTCTGTTGCATCATTAAACATGATTTTTCTTTAGATGAGTTAAAAGATTGATGATTTGCATTTATTATTTAACAGTTTTTTGGTAAAAATTGTTGAAATTACATAATCAAATTCTCTAATTAAAATTATATAATCAAGATGCCCTATAAGTAATCCATTTCTACAATTAATTAAAAATGCAGTTTAAACCATCAAAATAAGGATCCCAATGCAGGTAATGTATCCCAATGCTCGCAGAAGGAGCTGATGGTGCACACAGGATAACACTTAGCCATTGGAATAAGCCTAGGTGGTGAATGTCGAAAGCAGCAAAATAGTATGTGGATCACTAGCCATATACTAGCCATGGAATCACTCCAGCCTGAGGTTATTATTAATATTTTGTTATTATTAATATTTTGGGATTTGCTCGAGATACTATATCACAAAACTGTAAAAAACTTCATTGGAAACAAACAAGTCAGGGATCTGTTTTCAAAGGCTAGCAAGCAAGTAGTCATCTCTGATGGACATGAACAGCCCTGCTCTGCAAATGACAGTGTTTCTGACTCCAGTAATATTCCTTTACAAGGAGCTGTTGAAGTGCTTATTTTTATTAAAGAGTGCATATTTTCTCCAGATTGGCATTCTTCTATTTACAAAGAAGCCTATCACCAACTTCATGAAGAACATGTCAGTGCTATTTTACGAATGCTACAGCCACAGCTTTCAGTTGATGAAATAATGGAGGGGGCTGGTGTTTCAGATATGTCCTATTAAAAACACTTCCTTGAACATTTTCACAGAGCATGCTTTAACCTGTTACATGAACTTGTTATGAGGCGTGCCTTATCCATCGAACTTGAAGAACACCTAGTAAATCAAGTTCTGAAGGTAGAGGATGGAGGTTTGCTTATACTGATGATGCTCTTGTTCTTGTAGCTCACATTCTTATTATAAGGACATCCACAGGGTCCAGTTTGGGAGATGACTCCTTAAGACTCAAAATCTGCAAAGGCTACGCTGGTTTTATTGTTGAGAAAGTGAAAGCTACATATTCAGGGTGCTTAAATATCCAAGAAGTTTGTGCAAGTCTTCCATCCCTATTTCATTTGGAAGTTCTTCTCATGGATTTTCATTCTTCAAATGCATTTGAAAAAATCAAAATGGCAGAGAATATTTTTTCTACGCTCAGCAATGTAAGTTGACCTCCATTGGAACTTAACAGCACACAATTGGTTTGCTGGTCTTTGCTAATTTCAAGACTGATGTTGATTCTTCGGCACATGATTCTCCACTCTACAACCTTCCCATCCTAGTTGATGTTCAATATAAGAAATAAGTTAATACAGATTACACAAGGAGGAACTTTTCAGCTTCCCACAGGAACAGGCTATTTAGAATCATGTGGTACAAAGTGTTATAAATGTGAATGATGGAGTCAGAGGAAAAGTTAGCTCCTACCAGTTCTATTAGGAGACCCAGGTGGTTTAAGCAGACTTTGAGGGATGCTCAAGAGCATTTTTAAGCACCCAGGAGCACATTCAGTGAGCGCAGGCCTCCGAGGAATTTTCCTAACTACATGGCCTTATACCTGAATCAAGCGCTTAGGATGTATCGCTATCAACCCGAGCAGAATAGCATGGCATGGAGGGAGATGGCTGGCATGAAACAACCTTACCTTCTATTTTACTAACCTACCTACTTAAGAGATATATGCCCTAGAACACTTACTTAATGAATGCACTTAGGAGAGACAGCTATAGACAGACCCGGAATTGGATTGCATGAAACAACAACCTTACCCATTGCCTTCACCCTAGGCGCATGGATGGAGTTATGCATTTGTGCATTAAAGATCCATCCACCTCCTCAATGCATGTCTTTTTGTGTTGGTTCTTTCATCTTCTTCGTGGGGGCATATGATTTAGGGCAAGAATCTAAACTATAACCAAGCTCAAATCGGCTGATACCAAGTTAGGCATCAGGTGAAAGGGGAGGCCTTAATTCATAAGATTAACCAGGCTTCGGGTGAAAGGGGAGTTATCTAATGCTCTAATCCATGACTTTTCGCGACTACCAAATACCCTTTCAATCCATTTTGGGCTTTTTCCTTTTCTTAAAATTGGTGGAAAGCCATTTTTAGTACGGGACCATTTGTTCTTCCCCTCAAACTACTAGCTAGAAGGTCAGGTCTAAGATTAGCCAGTCGATAAGAGACAATGAATTACTAACTGATGCGTGCATCCAGAAACAAATTATTCCACAAATCTTAGGGCCAACCACTGAAGTATGTCTAGTTTTCCCCGATCAAGCTGTTGTTTCGTATACCTCAACAGAAAGAACCTCTAGCGTACCCAGAGAAACAGGTCCTCATAGACCCATGAATTAAGGCCTCCCGCAAGATATGAAGAAATTATACTGTTGGCGAAGGCCCTCGAAAGATACTCAATACGAGATATGCCCCAGAACAAGATAACCTTTCACCTAAAATCCTGTATATCAAAACATATAGCATTGATCCCCCCACGGGAGGAGATCAAGAAGGATCCCGGCTGCTACCCCACCCTTTAACTCAACAATTTCCCTTCCTGCACACGCAGCCTTTGCACTATTGAATTTATCATCGAGGTAAGGTCGGTCCAATAGGTCCTACCCTTACTTAATAGTTCACCTTTAAGTATTTTAATTACCACTAGTTCATCTTGTTTTCAACTCTGCAAATGAGAACTATTTGGCTGTAGCTGGGTATGAGGAATGCCAAGTTCTCACTGTCAATTCTCGAGATGAAATAACAGACCGTCTTGCAATTGAGCTTGTGGCTAGTGCCAAACTTTAAGACTTTTAGTGTTCTCATTAGGTCACTTGACACAAATGATAAGCTGTAAGAAGCAAACAGGGTAATGAAAGAAATGCTAGTATTGCTCAACCATATCACTTGAAAGAGGAACACTGTAAATTATGGATAATTTATTAATTTCTGAGGTATGGTAAAAATTTGAATACTTGAAAGACTCAAGAGAAATGGGAGAGGATTTAGAATCTGTTCCATTGGCCCTCAATTCGCTTAGTTGATCTACTTCTGGAGAAACTGTCTTGACTCTTGACAGTGGACTTATTCTCATTCATTTTTGAGGAATACAGGTTTAGATATTATCAGGTTGAGATCTTCTTCTGCACTTAACTGAGAACACAATCGGAGGGAAGAGGGCAAGGCTCTTCCACATATTAGGTGGAAACTACAAAATAACCGCAGCAACAATAATAATAATAGCTTACCATCGTTTCACTTCGATTCTTCCTGTACCATCGTCGAGATAAAATGAGACATCATTAACCCTCTCTTCCTTGTTGAAGACCATCCCAACGAGGGTTACATGCACACCCAAAAGACATACATAGTAAGGTGATTTATTCCATAATACATAAACACCTTGAATGTTCAGTAAAAATTAAGAACGGTTCTTACATTGTTGATGTCAACGCCATCTATTGTAAAATTTGAATTCTCATCAGAGAGCTTCTGGGTTGCCTAGCTTATCTGTTTTAATGTCAATGGAAGAAGCCCGGTGCTGGTATCACTTTTTTGCAAAACCATCCATGCTTGATTGAATGTTGGGCTCCTTTAACTGCCAAAACATTCAGAGGTTGAAAACCCTAAAACCGCCTAAGATGAGAGGAAAAGCCGCTTACCCTCACAGAGGAAAAACCGCCTTCGTTAACTTGGGTGGCCTGAGAGGGCATAAAACCACCTCCTGAGAATAGAGAACCTCCATCCGACTGACTCCACATGCCAAACATCTTTATTCTTTACTGTGTTAATCCCCGCAGAGAACAAGGGTTTTTGGATGAAATTCACAAAGAAAATAATATCGGGGGCGAAGGATATGAAGTGTAATCAAATGACAATGGTGTTTTTCTGCTGCAAAGTCTTCACTGATATTGGGGATTTGAGGGCGGAAGCAAAACTCCCGCCAATTTTCTTCCCTCCATTTCATTCACCACTTTGTGTTGAATTATATTGACTTACCAATGGAAATGAACCTATTTATTGTACACGAATGGAAACATAGTTAGATATGCATAAAATGAAAAATGAGTAATAAATAAATATTAGGGAGGTAGTGTTTGATTATCCCTTGGTGGAGAACTATGGCACTTCATAATGTATGATAATTAGGTTCTGATTCTTTGGACCTTGAGACACCTACTAATTCATTTGAAAGAATGGGTGCATGAGAAATAGTTCAATATTATTGATTAAAACTTTATGAAACTATTAATCATTTTTATTAATTTATAAAATAAATCAATTATCAATGGTTACTTTTATTTTCATATGTGATGCCTTGCGCTTATAGATATACTGTGCAGGATTATGCTTGTGAGCAAGTTATAGTGATCACGTGTAAGAGCATAGAAATAGATAAAAATATGAACCTTATTCAGTACATGATTATAAAATACAAATCATATGACCTTTATGACTCAAAATTTTGAGATATTTTTACGATATAGCATTTATGATTTCAAATATTTGAGATGTTTTTATTACATACATGATCATTGCAGTTATTCACATTCTTAGAACTTCAATGGTATTAGTTTAAGTGAATTTGAATGGAGAACTATATTTAATTTTTATATATTAATATCCAAACAAATATAAAGGGGATAAGGTATAAACATGATTACATGCTATACATTTATATAGAAGTGAACATGATCAATTCAAATTTGACATGACGATAATAAAAATCCATTCACAAATATTAAGTCAAGTGAATGACATTCAGATAGACACCTTTTAATTAAGATTAAAATTGATATGAAGCTTAATATCAATAAAAAATTAGTAGGGAGGCTCCTATTTTTATTTTATTATCCCTTGCATTTATTTTTAATGTTATAAAACTCTTTCAACAAGTAGTTTTCTCTTTCACTAACCACTGCTATTATAAGCAAACCTTTCTTTTTCTTTGGGTGGTGATTCTTTTACTATGACATCAAGGTGAGATTCAAAATGACCCAACCAATGCTTTACTTGTGAACAAGTGTGAGCCTGTTACTCGACTCTCCTATGGACCTAAGTATGTTTCTAATGAGTAGTGACATGTCTTGACAGCATATTTCTACATACTTTTTAAATCATATATTTTGTGGTTTGAGGCCTTTATCATGGCCTATTAGCTTACTAGTCATAATTTAGAGCATAAATTCATCAATTTCTCTCCCAACCATGGTTTGAGACTCATTCATAGTGCACAAAACCTCATATTAACACTCTCATACCACTACGAGGACAATGATGTCCAACACATACCATGTTGTATGGTTTGTGTCCTTATTCATGGACCTTGGTCCTTAGAAGCTTCATATAGGGTCTAATAGTTTTATTTTCCTCCAACGCCTATTGGGAGCTTTAGCATGGACTTTGGCAATCCCCTCATGTTGGGTACAAGACATCATGTCCAAGGCCCTATCAATCTTGTTGTAAAATAAAATGTTGACATTGGTTTATAAGCATCAATCCTTTGTAAATCATTTCACATTCTAAATTGAATGTTTGAGGATGTTAATCCCCATAACCAAGGTCCTAGGAAAAAGTTAAGATTTAGAGAATATTTTTAGGGTCCAAGACATGGTTAAGCTACAATGTCGTGACACCAACACTCTATTCTCCTCTCACACACCTTACCCTCTCATGAATTTATAGTCCTCCATCTCTTCTCAATGTTCTCTCCCCTTTTGTAGCTAGCTTCATATTTTATTACTAATTGTTTAGTTGCAATTACATATACTTGGCCCTCATCCATATCAAATTTACAATTATATTACAATATGGGGGATTTAACATGAGTGTTACATTCTCCTACCCCTTAATTTCAATACCTTCCTTGATGTTAATTTATTTATGCATACATACCCCATGGCTTGTTGACTCTAGTTTCTTTTCCAAAGATTGTGATTTTCAGGCTAGGAGTCCAGGAGTGGATACAGCGACGGCTAGGAGTCCAGGCGTGGATACAGCGATGGCTAGGCGTGGATACAGCTACGGCTAGGCGTGGATACAGCGACACCTCGTTCCTGTTACATCGGATTTTACACCAAAAAGTAAGAAACGTGGAAAACCTCCGTGGAAAAATCCGCGCTTTTGTGCTAGTGGTTTTTTCCCTATAGTTCACATTTTATCAAACTAATACCATTCCTTTTTGCCTTGTAACATGTTTTTTATCGTTCTAAGGTGTTTTTTGCTCATATAGGGTGATTTTTTGTCATTTCACATGTAATTTGCATATATACTTAATTCTTTTTAAACTTAGCAATCAACATTTTAATCACAGACTATGGTATTCTTAACCATTAGCTCCTTGTCTTTACCATGGTTCTTCCGTGGATAGGGCCTTCCTCTCATGAGTATCCTCATTTAGAACCCATGTTGTCTTTCGATACTCATGCTGCAGCTGTCTTAGGTACAGGGGAATCCTCCTAGCTAATTTTCACGCCAAATGGAGCCTCATTTTGGTCTCTTTTTACAAGCTATCCCTTTATAGGACTCCCCACCCTTATGGAGTTTCTTTAGGCCCAGGTATGACTCCTTAAAAAAGACTTGATTGTCGAGTTAACTTGTCCATTCAAGCTCATTAAGAATATGTGAATGGGAATCCGCATTGGTGGTAGGTTATCTCTTTCTCGGACCATGTGGAATAGCACGAGAAAGGATCACTCTCTTTTCTACGGAATTGAGAAGAGTATTCTCAGGCATAGGTTTATCACTTTTCCGGACCCGAGGGACTAAATTTACGGGAAAGGAACTCCCGGTATGAGCTTAGTTTTCTCTTTTTTGTGCTCTGGACCTAAACATGAAAAATATTTCAAGTGTACTTTATGTCTTTGTCATGCTCGTTAAACTCTAAAGAACAAAGCATCGAGTTTATTGTTGTAAGCCCCATTTATCGTACTCAAATCGATCTTTCTGAGTGATCTTGCTTTCCTTCACACTCGTAAAAATCAAGCTATATGTTGCTCCTTTCAAGCTATATGCTGCTCTCGAAGGAGCGTTGGGTAGGTGGTAATTTAACCTTTTTCAGACCTCCCTGACTAAGTACGAAAAAGGTTCACCTTTTCTTCTACGAAAGTTAAGAGAGTTCTTCTATGGTATGTTTTATACTTTTTTCGGCCTCAGGAGACTAAATTGGACGAAAAAGGACCCCCCTAGAGTCTTCTTTGGATTTTTCAGACTCTCTAAACATGAAAACACTAACTGAGCATGTACTAGTTTGGGCTCATTAAATCCACAAATTAGTGACACTAGCAAGCAATATTCCCTCTTCTCTTCAAGCTTGTTAAATAATGAAGAGAGACTCAAGTTGAATTTCTTGGACTCGTTAAAATTTAACAGGGAAGGTAAGGAAGAAGTTTTTTCTCTTGGTTTTCAGTTAGTGGCAACATGTCATCCTTGAACATAGCACTTTCTACCTTTTCCGATACCCATGTCTCAGTTTTCACTTTCAGTTCAGCTATTACTTTGAGTTTATTACTCCTCCTCTTGTCAGTTCTACCTGGGGAATCTGATCATGTCTCCTACATGACAGATAAGTCTAGTTGTTCTATCTATAAATTTAACAGCTACCTTGGGTCATCTCTGTGTCGTGCTCACTATTCCAAGACTTAACTCAATATCGGTTCTATATCCTGATCCCATCATTGTCGTATTTGTTATCACTTGTGTCTCCCTTCCTTTACCCAATTCCTAGTCACTCTTGTGATCCGTTGGAGGATCTATTGCCTTACTTATCACAGTATGGTTCCGCATCAGCATTTCCTGACGACGAAGACCTAGAGCTTTGATGATTGTACCTCAAGATTCACTTTCATCATTGGTGAATTCCTTTGCTTCAGTTATCGATTATCACCTATTGATTGAAAATCTGTTGAATCCACTCCATGTTTGACTTCAATCTACATCTATTCACATGGCTTGGATTGTACTGGTTCTTCATGATTATTTATGAAGACCTTAGTTCCTCGTTAATGGACTAAGTTGCGCAAGATTATGTTCTACCTATGTACACAGCTTCTAGACCTTTGAAGACTCATCATTATTGTATATTGTGGCCTCGATCCATCTTTTTAATATACGTGGTCTTGTACCCGTACTATATGATGTACTCAAACATTTGTAAAGGAGCTAGTGTTCCAGTATATTGAACATAGCATCCTCATATATGACTTTGTATATGACATTATTATGTATTTGTTTCAAGTACTACCTCTTCTCCATTGGATTTATGAGTTCTCCAAAGATAGAGATTATAATGTATTTCGGCCATTGCTTCCCTCTGACCTCACACATTAGGGGGCATCTGTTATCAACACAAATGGCACTTCTCCGTCTGAGTGTCAACACTTCATATGTTGGCACACAAAAGGACATTTATGGATTGAAGGTTTCCTAAACACTATACATGGGCATGACATGAGGTGCATTCACTATCCAACCAACTTGCCATTTTACCTTTTTATATGTTTATTGCTGTATGTGATTCTTTCCACAGCAACTCGCGTACGTACGCGACTATCTCCAAAAATCCCGTGTACTGTACACGAGTATCTCCATTGCAACCCACGTACAGATCTATATGCGAGTTTCCCTTATAGAAACTCACGTGTCATACGCAGGATGCCAGTATCAATACTCGTGTACACATCCATTCGACATTAAAAATAATAAAACATGATTAGTGGAGATTTTTTAAGCCCTAATCATTAACTATCTTAACTATCTCAACCTCCTGAACCTTCAAAAATGCTCTATTTTCATAAGTATAAATAGAGGCCTTGGGGAGTGCATTAATCAATCATACTTGGAGAGCAAATTTATGCTGGTGGTATATCTTCAAAAGTCTTTGGAGCAGCAGAACTCAGAATCATTTGGTTGCAGAGGAGTCCTTGTTTCAGGCGTTGGGTTGTACACTTATCTCATTCACTATTATTAATCAAGAGAATCCTTCTTCCAATTTTGTGTTGAGTTTCTTTCATGTATCATGGTTTGATGAATATTTATGATTAAGCACTCTATATATTGTTTATCTAACTTGTCATATTTACGTGTATAATATTGTACTTGGAGGATTTGATCTTTGTAGGTGAAGGAGGTGCATCCATGAAAGATTTGGAGAGGAGCATAACCAGAGAAGAGAAATCTTGGATCAACCGTCGCTAATCGGGTGAGTTCAACATTTCTTCCTATTCCTTTTCTGTACTTTAAAGTTGATTGTCTGCAAGTTTTAAGAGTATGTTGGTAACCCCATACCCTCGGTTATAAGGGTGTTTATTCCTGAACAACAGCTGCTCTCCAATGGATTCCATGAGTTTGATCCATGTATCTTGAATCCACACTAACTGCATAAGATAAGTCAGGATGAGTATGTGTAATATAAATCAATTGCCTATATAGTGTTTTATTTACCAAAGGATAAGAACTTGCTTCCTCAAGCTTAACTCTTGAAAGGAAAGGATTATTGCTTGGCTTGAAATATTTCATACTGAACTTGTTGAGTAGATATGAATCATACTTGGATTGATGAACTTTGATTCCATGCTGGGATTGAGGAATTTCGAGACCCAAGAATTGGCTCAATAATCCCAAGTCTATCATGGAAAATGCATGGTTCAATGCATCCTTCAAGGAGGCAATCTATTTCTTTGAACTTCCTGTAATCAATAGGTTATCCACATTTACAACAATAATCATTAGAGAACCATGAATCAGCTTCAAATATACATTTATATCAGACTTGCATCAATCAAAATTCGGTGACAGCAGAAAGCCATCAATCTTGGCATACCAAGCCCTGGGGGCTTGCTTAAGCCCATACAATGAGTTCTTTAACCTGCACACTAAATATGGATTAGACACAAAACCTTCAATTTTCTTCATATATATATCCTCATTCATAGTATCCATTTAGAAAATAACACTTCACATCCATGTGATGTACTTCCCATTGCTTCGAAGCTGCAATGGCTAGAGCTAGCCTTATGGAGTCCATCTTTTCCACTGGTGAAAAGGTCTCATTGTAATCAATACCATGAACTTATGAGTATCCCTTAGCTACCAATATTTCCTTATATTTCAAAGGTGAACCATCAGCATCAAATTTAGTTTATAAACCCACTTACACTTTACTATCTTTATCCCCGGGGGGAGATCAACTGGTTCCCATGTGTTTTTCTTCTGGAGCGAGCTGAATTCTTCCTTCATGGTTGTTTTCCATCTTGGATCATCTAATGCATATTCATATGTCTAAGGATTAGATTGAACCATTAGATAACACTTCTCAGCAAAGAGAGTAACTTTCACACAAAGGTCACTCTCAAATTAAGATCTAATCCTCTTAGTGTCACTAGGATTCACAGCTAATTCCCTAGCTGCATGAATGGTCATTGCTGCCCATTTTGGTCTTGTATTAATTTTAGGATATATAATTAAATCATCATTATCAAACATATCAGAATCAACAAACTCATTAGTCTCTTCACTTACAATCAATGGTTGTGGTGATGAAGAGGACTCTCCGACTTCAACTGTTGCTAAAGGCTCTTCTTCAAATTGAACACTTCTTTCAATGAAATATTTTTTAGTGATAAAGTTGATCAAATTGCACCCTTTTTAATCTTTAGAATACCCAACAAATAAGAACTCTTGGATTTGTGGTTGCAAATCCTTCCTCTTTTCAGTTGGAATTCTAGTCCAAGCCTTTGAGCCAAAAATATTGAAATGGGTCACATCTGGCTTGTGCCCACTCCAAGCTTCTAAAGGAGTGTTTCCATCAAGTTGATTGTGTGGCACCCTATCCTGGATATAGGATGCAATGTTTATAGCTTCAGCCCAAAACTTTGGTGGAAAATGTTTAGCATCCATCATGCAAGTTACCATCTCCTTGAGTGATCTGTTATTTCTCTCAACAACACCATTTTGTTGTGGTGTGTAAGGAATAGAAGGTTGCACCTGGATACCTGCATCTTCACAATAATGGATGAACTCAGACTTGACATATTCTCCACCGTTATCTTATCTAAGGATCTTAAGTTTCCTCGTAGATTGATTCTCAACCAAGGCTCGAAAGACCTTGAAGAGCTCAAAAACTTCAGACTTGTGCTTTAGGAAGTAGTCCCAACAATACCTGGAAAAATCATCTATGAAGGTGAGTGCATATTTGGCTTGAATCATGGACATATGAGGGAATGGAACATCAATATCACTATGGATTAACTCAAGGGGTGAAGAGATTCTCTCATGACTAGCTCTCTCATATTTGTGCTCTGGGTGTTTTCCTAGGATGCAACCTTGGCAGACTCCCTTAGAAACTTAATCTTTGGTAACCCTATGACCATATCTTTGTCACTCAAATCAGAAAGATACTTATAGTTAAGATGGCCAAATATCTCATGCCAAATATTGCTTGCCTCATTAGCATGGGTGATAAGAGCATAGGGGTTTGAGTATGGTAGAAAATGGGAAAACGTGAATACCTTCGAAGTGTGATCCACAACACCTTTTTCTATGACTTTACCATTAAAAATATTTGAGATTTCAACTTCAATGGGGGAGATGATGAATTTCTTTGAGACCCAGTGTGATTCATTTGATACACTGACAAGAGATTAGAGGCAAAAACTGGAACATACAACACATATTTGAAGAAACCATGGTCAAGATCAATCCTTCCCTTCCACATACTGTCGGTGAGAGAGTCATATCCCAAGACAATTTTTGGACCTTTCGAAACGTCAAAAGAGGAGAAAGTCTCCCTTGTCAAAACCATATGTCTAGAAGCTCCATAATCAATGATGAAGCTAGGTGAGCTTGAGGTGCTAGAAACCAAGGCATGTACTCTCTCCTTGTCTTCTGAATTTGATCCTCCTTCCTTCTTTCTTATGCAACCAGGAAGGGAGATGTTGTTCTTCACCAGGAGTTGGATCAAAATGTCAATTTGCTTCTTCATACAAGATCTCTCAGGATGATAGCCCTTGAAAATATCATCATCATATGCAGTGAGTGTTAATGTAAGGAGGAAACTGCATTTGTGCTTTTAAAACTCGACGTTTCGATCTCTTTCTGAGGTCATCATCAGGAGTGCTTCCACAAAAGGCATCGAGAGACCGGAGAGCTGTTATAAATATGGTTATGTGAAGGTTATTATTAGGTCAAGCTAGAGGTCGGTTTTAGGGAAACGGTTAAACTAAGGAAAATTTTTTTAAGGAAAGAGATCAAAGTCTTAACTTTTTTAATTAATTTTAACTTTATTAATTAAATTATTAAAGCCTTGATTTTAATTTTTAAGATAATAATGCCAATTATTCTTTAAAAATTAAAATTAAGGGTTTCACTTGAATGACTTTTAAAAAGATGGTGAACTCGATTAATTTTAAAGAGTTCACCATCTCTTTAAAAGTCATTCAAGTGAAACCCTTAATTTTAATTTTTAAAGAATAATTGTCATTATTATCTTAAAAATTAAAATCAAGGCTTTAATAATTTAATTAATAAAGTTAAAATTAATTAAAAAAGTTAAGACTTTGATCTCTTTCCTTAAAAAAAAATTCCTTAGTTTAACCATTTCCCTAAAACCGACCTCTAGCTTGACCTAATAATAACCTTCACATAACCATATTTATAACAGCTCTCCGGTCTCTCGATGCCTTTTGTGGAAGCACTCCTGATGATGATCTTAGAAAGAGATCGAAACGTCGAGTTTTAAAAGCATAAATGATAGCCCTTACTGCAGTATGCACACTTTCTCATTTCTCCTTTGTTCTTCTTCTTCTGGAAGTTTTTCTTGGATCCTGGGGGCTCCTCTTGAGATTTTGACTTGTCTCTCTTTTGCTCAGGTGGATTTTTGGCTTTTTTCTTGCCGTTTGAATCCATGCTTGAATCTCCAGCAACCAAAGCTTGGTATTTGTAAGGTTTGATGGTGCCCATCATTACCAAGTTATCTTTGTGGGTGAGGGATTCCATGAACTCAGCAATATTAGGCATCTTTCAGGATCATGCTGTCAACTTGGTGACATGGAAGGTCAAAACAAAAACTGAATAGTCAGGACCAAGCTTCAAGAGTATGGTCAAGACTAGTTCCTCATCCTTCTTTTCAATTCCACATTATTTTAGCTGCAAAACGAGGGCCTTAAACTTGGAAAAATTAGAGTTGCAATTAATCAAAGCTACTGGGACTCAAGGAGATCAATTCATTCTCAAGTTTATGTCCTCTCATCTCATCTGTCTTTCCAAAAATCTACCCGATATTCTCCCAAACCTCATTAGGTGATGTCAAAGCATCAAGATGAAAAAGGAGGTCTCTTCAAATGATCAAGCAAAAAATATGATAGGCCTCCATTAGAGGAAATTTCAACACAAATTGGGCCTACTAAGAAAAATAATAAAATAATAGCTAAAATAATAAAATAAAATTTATTAATTTCGGAGGAAGAAAACAAAAAACTACTTTTCTTGTACGTATTTTCGACATATCTCCTTGTGTTTTTACTCAAATTTCAATTGGGAGAGCTCGTTGGATGCGGAATTAAATTCCACATCCAATGAGTACCCACTCGTCATAATTTTGATGGACCCCTCTACCCCAAAAATAAGAAATACCTGAAAAATGTGATGATGATGTCATCGTCACGTTTTTTCGAGTATTTCTTATTTTTGGGGTAGCGGGGTCCGTAAAAAGTATGCTGGGTGGGTACTCGTTGGTTGTGGAGTTCGGTTATGCATCCAATGAGCTCTCCCGATCGAAATTTGAGTAAAAACACAAGGAGATATGTCAAAAATAGGAACAAAAAAAGTAGTATTTTTTATGATACGTATCCCCAAATTTATATTAAAAAATTGTTTAAGACCTATATGGTATTTCAAATTTAAAACAATTTCATTGGATAACACATGATGCCATGGAATTTGAATTTGGGTTAAAAGGCCCATTTTGAGTGTAAATTTCCTCTAATGATATCTCCATCTCAGCTTTCCACTCAAAGAAATTGAGTGGAGTCAAGATGGTCCTTTGAGATTGGTCCATATCTCAGCAACTGTGCCCTCCAGTCAGCAGAATGCACTCCCAGTAAGTTATTTCGAACCTGCAATAGCAATATGGAAGGAGAGAAATCAATCTACAAAGTCTCTAATACCATTTGGAAATTGAAACCAAGTGATAGAACAATTACACTCACAAAATTGCTAATCAAACATGCAAAATTCACACAAACAGAGACTTAATTTGGAGCATAACACAATCCTGTATTGAATAAGTTTACCTCATCCAACCTCATCAAGTAAGAGGCTTTCCAAATATATAATTACATCAGATATTATAAAGCATAAGGATGCTATTCGAATTGGTCAAAAAACAGGCTTACTAAAACTAGTCAAATTCCCCATATGTGCATACAACACTTTCCAAATATAAGAATGTGCTCATGAATTGGCTGAATCATATATGACAGCTGATAAGTGATGGAAAGATATCATATCCATGTTTTTTTTGGATAAAAAGAAGGAGGATGGTGAATGCAAAAAACAAGACAGTTACTCCTAGACTATCTTTTCCCTTTTGCCTTAAAACTGTTGTAAAGCAAGGCACCTTTCAGAAAAAGCAGAACTACACTTTTACTATTCTAGAATAAAAGAAGAGTTGCTAAACATGTTTCCAATATGATTCCAAAGTGATCCATGACCTATTTTTAGCATGTGTTGACTTCTAGGTGCAAGTGGAAGCCAACTAGCATAGTGAGGAATCTATGAATCCAGGAATAAGACAAAAATGATTAATTAATGTCAAATATGGGTAACTATGGGTTGATTATTCTAATAGTGATGGAAATGGAAAATGGTACAAGTCTCTAATTCATAAAATGTTTACCACAACCAGGATGCTTGGATGCTTCCCTACCAAGCAACGAGGACATACTCCTTCTGATGATTTGATGAGGGGCAGACCCTCAACCAATTTGTCATTGTGTAGTTGTTGGAGGTATTTGAAGTTCAGATGGCTAAACCTTTCATTCCACAACTTTATTTTGTTATTTTAATGAGTAAACAAGGCTTTTGGATATAAAGTAGGCAGGAAATGGGAGAACTCATATGCCTTGTAGCCATGATTAGCAAACCCTTTCGCTATGAGATCTCCAGTATAAGTTTCAATGATTTCTACTGTGTGAGCATAGAATTTAACTCTCCTGGGTGAGTATGTACGAGTCATCTGATAAATAGATAAAACAATTACTGCAAGAGAGGGAACATAGAGCACATTTTGGAATTTCCCATGCTCAAGTTTAAGGGAATCTCTCCCAACAGCTAGGATCTATGAATAATCTCCAATATGAATTCCAGGTCCTTCTGAGAGATCTAGAGAGGTGAAGGATTCTTTGGAAACAACCATATGATGGGATGATCCTGGATCAATCAAATAAGCCTTTGATTGAGTGAAGCCTACTTTCAAGGAATGTCATCTCTCATGTCCTTTTTCTTGGTATCCTTCTTCAGACTTCTTTGCACTTTGTGGAATCAAAATATTGTTATGTTCAAGGATATTTGACAACTCATCAATGGTTTTCTTCATACATTGGCTCTCTGGATGAAAAGCTCTCATAAAATAGGAACACTTAGCCTTATCAAATTTCTTCTTCTTCTTGGAACCCGAGGCTCCATTAGAATATTTCTAATTCTATTTTTGCTTCGAATCAATATCTTTGGTCTCCTTCCCCTTTTGCTTCACTCTTTCTTGCGCATTGCTAGAGTTTCCATCTAAGAGTGCTTGATTCTTGGAGGTTTGAAGAACTCCCATGTGAATAAATTTGTCTTTTTCCTGGATCAAAGACTCTTCAAAAGCATCTAGAGAAAGAATCTTCCAATTTGAAATGGAAAAAACTCTTCCGGAATGGAAAGTAGAGACAAAGAATGAAAACTCTGAACCAAGATTTCTCAGAATTGACAACACAAGCTTCTCATCCTTCCTATCTATCCCAAATTGTTTGCATTGTAGTACAAGATCTTTGTATTTCGAAAAGAATTGTTGAATAGTCTCAAAACTTCTAGCATGTAGTGCAATGAGTTCATTCTTCAGAATATGGATTCTAATCTCATCTTGTTTTCCAAAAAAAGATTCAATCTTGTCCCATGCTTCTTTTGGAATTACGGGTCCTTCAAGGTGAAACAAAAGATATTTGGATATGTGGATGCACATGAAGTAGAAGGCTTCATTTAGCCGTTTCATAAACTTGGATTTCTCAACATATTGTTGGGGCTCAGCTTCTCTTCCAATTGTAATCCTAAATAGTCCCTTGTTGCATAAGGCCATATGCATGTCTTCTCTCCAATTAATGTAATTGAAGAGTGTAAGGATTCTGGGCGTATGATCAAGATAATTATTCATTTCACTATATGTTGACCAGTCAAATATTTCAAAAGCTACGTAGGCACCTGCAAAAAATCATTGCAAAACAATACAATTTCGAATCATATGTCAGTTCAAAATTTTCCAGCTCGACATGTGTTGTTTTTCAGAGTCTATCACACCTGGATAGATTTGTCTGGACAAAATCCATATGGAGAAATTCAATGTTTCCATGAATTATGTGGAAAATTGACTGCTTTTGGTGCAAGCATGGAGGTTTTTGAGGTTTGAGTTTTATCCTAAACAAGGTTCTAATACCATGTTAAATTTGAGAACCATATATCTACAGGCTATAATGAGAGCTATTGGAAAGGAATTATGTAGTGGAAAAATCAAGATGAATGTACACTGAGTAAAGAATTCATGACACAAATTTTAGATAAATCGAACAAAAATTGCTCAAATAATCACAACATTAATCTTCATTAATTAATCAGTAATACAATGGTAGGACAATAAATAGAATTCGAATATTGCAGATAGGATTCGAATCTACCAACTCTAATTGATTGTTTAGCTTACTCAGTGTGGAAAAATCACACGTGGAGCTCACTAGTCTAACTATGAATGACTAAATCATTCTATAAACAATTAGCTGATGATTTAGTTGGATAAAATGGGCCACTTTCCCTGCATGCATGAAAAAATGGGGCTAGGATAACTAATAGTGATCTAACTGAAAGTAACTGGAGGATAACTCGGCATAATTGCTTACCTACCACAACCAACTGAAGGTGACTATTGGTGGCACTCAAAGTGAGCTCCTATAATGTAGGGATTGGTCCGAGAGGCACATAAAATCATGCATGAAGATGCAGTAAGTGGAAGATAATCTCTAGGTGTGCCCCCCATACTCTAGTACAGTGATAATAACTTCCTAAGTAAGGAAAAATGACCAAATAGACTATATTGGACAAAGGAGAATTAATTGTTCCTAACATGGTTACATTGGAAGAGTTCTTACACATGAATACAAATTTTCATTTTTTTAGTAGAGTAGGATAATGAATAAAAGTTGCATCATGTTAGCTTATTTTAAAGTTCAATGCAGCCTCACTATACGTCTATATGTGTGCTTTTGGTTAAAGATTAATTAGGTTTTTTCTTTGAATCCTTGCAGTTATAATCTTTCTATGAAATTGCATGAAGCATGTACACTATTTTATATTTTATATTGAAGGGAAGTCATTTTATTCTCCTTTCTTATTATTTATTTTAAATATGCTTGTTGATTAAGGTGAATTATATATTAATTCTAATGTTATGATTTTTATATTATCAATTTTGCAAATGTGAGACATTTTTAATAAACAATAATTACAAAGAAAATGCTTTTTTTTTCAAAATTTTAAGGATTCTTGTAATATCCTGTCATCTTACTTCATTTTTGTTTTTATGAAGACTTATTTTCTTTATTTTGTAGATTTTCCAATTTAATTTCTAACTTACCACCCTATTTTATTTTGGGATTAAATAATTAAAAAAGACTATCTTATAATATCCATAGTCCACTAGTACAATATGATTGGCTTCCCAACTAATTAGGAGAGCATATATAAAAATGGTACCAAGAGAGGACATTAAGTAAAATAACTTAATTAGAAAAAGATGGTTGTAGAGACTAGAAGCATCTTTGGATTATTATCTAGTGGCCTCATCTTTCACACACACATTATATGTTTGACTATAATATGTCTTTGGACCAATGCAAACATGATTCTATTTTTTATGCAAGCAATTTTTTAAAAGTAATTTATGAAATGTATTCCAACCCAATACCATCCCCTCCTGCAAGGGTTTTTGGAGAGCTCTCTTATCGGTTTATGAAATAAATTCCTTTAACTATAAGAGCCTCCGACGGAAAAAGGGTGTATGTGTCTAATCTGTCGGGATACCCAATAGGTATGCTAGCAACGGGAACTATCCTATTATATGAGTAGGAAAACCCATCAGAGTACTAAACAATCTTGTTGGAAATGGGGCATTCTACCTGGGGAAGATGTTTCTTAGGTGTCAAAATTACCCCATTGGAAAAGTGAACAAAATTGCTGGCAGTGGGTTCTGATTTTGATATCTTTCCTTATGCTTGATCTATATTTGTTTGTATGACCAATGGACTTATGTAAATTAATAAGAAGAAACTTGGTTAGTTGGGAAAAAGGATAAATGAACCTCATTAAATTTTCCATTCGAGAATTGCCTTAAGATGACTTTAAGACTTCTCCATTTGATTCCTACTATATATAATGTGAATACCTTAAGAGTGAACTTATGTTTGGTAACTTTGTGAAATCAAATGTGAAATGTTTCATTATCACTCGAGTAATTGTGGTCTTGATAAGCTTAAGGAATGAGTAGTATTCTATGGATTTCATTTGTAAAGACTACTTTTATCTTTTTCTTGTTTAAGAAAAGAAAATAAAATCTCTCTATTAATTTTAAAAGGGTTTTTTCAGTTATAATATTTTAGGTAATTCTACATAAAGAAAAAAAAGTAAAGTTTATTCTATGTAATAGAAATTTGGAGATTGATTTCAGTATAGTTAAGAAAAGTAAGTTTATAAGGTAGTTCATAAAATGATTATTTATTTTTCTACCTTTGTTTTATCTTACAACTTTGCTTTTCAAGGTGGAAAAATGTAAGTTTTGGACCACGATAACAATCTTTAAAGTTCACATGCATAACAATAAAAATGAGGTTCATATTCAGAATTTCAGACTTTCAAAATGTCTAAATCTCCAGAATTTTATATTTTTTCTTTATTAATATCATTAATCTTGATCTTCATTGGATAGGAAATCATTTGATATATCCTCTCTCAAAAAAATGGTAATCCTTTGATGTGAGGTGTTGTGAATAATGCAGAAACTAGTATAGAAAAGAGTGTTGAAAATTTATAAGTATGTTCTTCATAATTTATTATCTTAGGCTATGATTTATATTTTCTGATTATATTTAAAGTTTTCCATTTACTTCCTATACTATATTACTTTTAAACTTTTAATGATTATTCTCTACAATATTTTTCATATTTTAGAGATGACTCGGTATAGTCTCCTTTCAACTTTTGTCTTTCAAGATTTGAGAAATAACATCAGTTGATATAGAACTAATTTGGAATATCATTTTCACTGCTGCATATGATAAATCTTCTTCATTATGGATTTATTCCTATTTCCAAGCCAACTGCCTTTGTATTTCATTTTCTTCTAGGTAATCATCATTTTATTTAATCTAAATCATAATTTGATTGTAGTATGATGCTCTTCTTCCAATAATCATAGGCATACTTCGATCACTCAGTTGAATCCCTTTATATTAAACATATTTATTTTCTCAACCCTATCTTACTTTAAGTATGCATACCTTTTATGAACTTGATTTATTTAATTCATACGTTACTTTTAATTACTCATGGAAGAATGAGATCGTATTTTCACATGATGAATATGATTCCCATTAACAACTAATGATTCCATTGGAAAAAAACAATGATTATATCTTACAACGGTTATCATTATCCATTTATTTACATTAAGGTGTAATGTTCTCTTGAAAATCTTAGCGACCTCTTGTCATCATAAATTTGAGTGGGAATTTATAATTTCGTATATAACCATGTTTCACACTTTTACTGGACTCTCAATCATTCTCTATTTTATTCTTGCTAAATAAAGAGTCCTATTCATACTAGTTCACTGTAAAATTATGAATTTCACAAGATCTTTAGGCTGTATTGAATTTTATTATGAAACAAGTATGCACGAGGGTGAATTACAGTGTTAGAATGTATAAATATGCATAGTGAAATTAACCATAGAAGGAAAAATCGAATTATAAAAATAACTGTACAACATAATCATTAATTTTTGCACAATACATCAATGATACAAAGAAGGAAATTCAAATCCTCTAGGAGTGATTTGAATCCCTGACTCCAAGAATGAGTAACTTTGGGAAAGTCACCATTAAAGACTCTTTAGTGCAACTACGGACAACTAAAACAATGAACATTCAATTAAATGATGAAATGGGGAAAACCTCATGGGACACCCCCTCCCCTCCACTCTCAAAATGAGCAGCAAAACCAGGAACAATAACTGAATCAAACCTTTACACCAAGAAGAGATATGAGGTAAGAAAATCTCTTTTCAATGAAATATTTTGTCAATATGTCTGCAACCTACTCCTCTGTAGGGAAATAATGCAGTGTGACGGTCCTATTGTGCACTAGTTCCCTGATGTAGTCCATGTGGAATTCTAAGTGCTTGGATCGCTTCTTCTGTACTTGATCACTGGAAATTTAAATTGCACTTCAATTACAATATAAAATTTCTACTAAAGGAGAAGTATGAATTCCAAACTTTGTCAGAATCACATGTAACCAAACAACCTGAATAGTTACAATAGTTGAATTCATAGCCCCCTAATAATCTACTTCGGGTGAAGAGAGTGCAAGAGTTGCTTGATTCTTGCTTGACCAGCAGATTGGTCCTGATCCCAACATGAACACAAACCTCAAACTATATTTTCTATCAGTGCTGTCTCTATCCTAGTTCGAGTTAGTAAAACCAACTAGATCTAGCTGAGCACTAGAATAATAGTGAATCCAAAACTCTCTAATACCTTGTACATAGTACAATATGCAATTTGCTTCCCTCTAATGCATCTCATGTGGTTCCTACATGAACCTAGAAACAACAGTAACAACATATGACAAGTCTAGTCTCGAAGGAGTGAGGTACAATAAGCTACCAATCAGTTGTTTGTAGAGAGTGCTATTAACTAGGGGAGTGGAACCACCTTCTTCCAATATGATTCCAGATAGGAAAGGGAAAGATATTGCTTTGCAGTTAGTCATGTGAAGCCTTTTAATAAATTCACCTACGTATCTATACTGAGAAATCACGATCCCTTAATATTGTTGATTCACTTCAAGTCTAATAAATTTCCTCAACGACTCTAGATCTATCATGGAGAAAGAATTTCTCAAGGCCGGATTGATGTCCCTCAATCAAGAAGTTGATCCAGCAGTGATGATCAAGTCATCTACATACAATACAATCAACAATAAGAAACCTCTCTTCTGCTACATGTAGACATTATAGCCATAGTTGCACCTTTCAAACCTCTGTGACAATAAGAATGCATCCATTTTGGCATACCATTCCCTTCAGACTTGCTTGATGCCATACAATGATTTCCTTAGTCCGCATACCAAGGAGGAATCGTTAGTGTACCCCTCATGTTGTCTCATTTAGATATATTCTTCCAAGTCACCATGGATGAAAGAACTCTTCACATCCACGTGATGTACCTCCCATTTCTTCAAAGTTGTAATGGTCAAAACCAGCCTTATTGAATTCATTATTTCAACGGGGTGAATGTTTCATTTTAGTAAAACCCATGAACTTGTGAATACCCCTTTTCAACTAACCGAGACTTGTGCTTGGTAGTAAATCCATCAAATGCTAGTTTTTTCTTGTAGATCCATGTGTACTAGACAAGCTTTCTCCCTAGAGGTAAGGAGAGAAGATCCCATGTCATTTTTTTCTGCATTGATTCATATTCCTCATCCATGGATTCCTTCCACCTTGGATCATGGCAAGCCTCTTTGTAGGAATGTGGAGCAAACCCCATCATCATGTAGAAAATATCTGGAGAAGTGGATCGTATGACATAGCGGAAGGTTCTCATCTTGAAATTGAGATATGGTTCTCATTCTGTCAAATGGACCCCCATCATAGTTCCTAGCCGCTTCAATAAGTTTTTTATCTCGTTTAACCCTTGGATTGGGAGTAGGAGATGGATTTGGATATGGATATGCTTGATATTGGTTCCCAATATTAAGATCTGATTCAACTTGGTCCTCATCTTCGAATTCTGAATCATCACAAGAAACATTATCATGTGCAAATGGTTTAGGTAGAGTAGATTTACCTTTCTCTTTAGTTGGTTTCAGATTTTTCAATGGACATGTGTGTGGAAAAACGTGTGAGAACTCATATTCCTTGGAGTAATGGTTTGTGGCACATTTAGCTATCAGATTCCCAATAGAGATATTTGAGATCTCAACTATTTCAGGTCCAAAAACAACTCTTTCTATTGAAACAATGTGTGTCATCTGGTAAACAAATAACAAACGTGTTGCTAAAGAAGGAAAATAAAGAACATTGTTGAACACTCCATGTTCGACTTGGATTGTTCCCTTCCATAAATATTGGATGTGAGTATCATATCCCACATTAGTACTTGGACCATCAATGAGATGTAATGAATAAAATGGCTCTTTGGATGCAACCATATGGTTGGAGGCTCCAGAATCAATGAGGAAGGTCTCGGATTTTGAAAATCTAGCCTTCAGTGCATGGAATCTCTCATGATCATCATTATTGCTTCCAAAATAAGTCTTACTTATGCCTTTTGGGAGGGAAATGTGGTTTTGTTCAAGAAGTATGACCATTTTATCTATATTTTTCTTCATACATTCACTCTCTATATGGTTTCCTTTCTTGCAACAGGTACACCTAGGCTTTTCAAACCTCTTCTACTTATCCTTCTTGTAACATGATGCTGCATCTCATGGATCAAGCTTCTCCTTTGGTTCAAATTCATAAATTTCTTTGTCATTTCCCTTCTACTTCACTTTTTCTTGTGCATTATTTGAATCCCCAACCAAAATATCTTGATTATTGGAGGATTTTATGGCTCCCATTTGGATCAACTCATCTTGTTCTTGGATCAAGGATTCGGTGAATGCATCAAGTGAAGGAATTCACCAGTTTTGGGTTTTCAGTCTCCTGGAGTGGAAAGTGGACACAAAATAGGAAACATCGGGGCCAATCATACTTAGAATGGATAACACCAACTACTCATCCTTCTTTTCAATTCCACATTGTTTTCACTGCATGACCAAAGACTTGAATTTGGGAAAAAACAACTTTATGGTTTCAAAATTGCTGGGTTGAAAAGAAATTAATCCATTCTCCAAAATGTGGCCTCTTGGCTCATCTTGCTTTCCAAACAATGATTCAAGCTTCATCCATACTTCTCTTGGGATTTTTAATCCATCAATATGGAATAGAAACTCCCTAAAGATATGAATACACATAAGACCAAAATCTTCATCCAATTTGTTCAAGTACTTCAATTTCTCTAATTCCTATTCGGGTTGGACCTCCTTGCCCATTGTGACCCTATATAGACCCTCATTGCACAATACTATCTGCATCTATCTCCTCCAATCTAGATAATTGAAGTGTGTGAGGTTTCTTGGTGTCAAGGAAGTTGAATTCTCCATTTTGCAACAGTAGGAGCAATACAAATATTATGAATTCTTTACAAAACCTGCATAAAACTCTTAATTCGAAGATAAACCTGCTCTATAGAGATTTGATACCATGTAAAATTATGAATTTCATAATATCTTTAGTATGTTGAATCTTATTGTGAAAGAAGTATGCAGGAGGGTGAAGTACATTACTAGAACTGATAAACATGCATAGTGAAATTAACCATAGAAAGAGCACTCAAATGGAAGCAATAAATGAAAACCATAATAGTTAATATGTGTACAATACATCCATGATACAAAGAAGAAATTTTGAATCCTCTAAGAGTGATTTGAATCCCTCACTCAGACATGAATAACTTTGAGAAAATCACCACTAAAGACTCACCAATGCAACTCTGAACAACTAAAACGGTGAACAGTCAATTAACTGATGATGGTAGGTGAGAAAAGGTCCCTTATTCCACAAATCATGCAATGTAGGTGCATTACTAATTGAGTGTGAACTGAATGTGGCTCGTCAGAGTATGACTCAACATTGACTAGGGTGAACTAAATGTGGAACTCTCAAAACTCAATGTGGTCTCCTAAAATATAGGGATTTGTATCTCGAGATCCTAAACTCATGCATGAGGGTGCATCGAGTGGTATTTGGGCCCTAGATAAATTCCCCGTGGCACTAATGAAGTGACAACAACACCATAATATAGGAAACTAATAAAACAAACTAAGGTGGACAAGTGAGGATTATAATAATCCTAACATGCAACACTATGTACAATTGACTTCAACCATTTCATTTAATTTAGCATATATTCTTTTGATTATTTTCTTTGCACAGGGACCTGCAAAATATTTGGTATGGGGGAGATGATGACCCCTAGTTTTGATCATTTTTAAACTCATTCCAGGGTTATTTTTTTTCATACTCAATTGCTTTATGAAAGGTTATATTAAGATTATTTGTCGTTTTGGGGTGTATTTGAGATTTTGAAGGAAATTCTTATTTAGAGGTGTAATTTATGTTTAATATTATTAATTTCCGCTTAATTTTATTTAATTATTAATGTTTCTCAAATCATCACTATAAATTTTATCTTGGCCTAGTTATTTTTATTTCAAAATTTAATTTATGCATTTTGAACACTTGTTCTAGCACAACTGCAGAAGGGGAATCGACGGTTACCATATGTGAGGGTATATGTTACCAAATATGCCACATGGGTTTTGTTCATTGGAGATCCTAGATGGTGTGGTTCCCATGTCAACATGTCATGTTGAAGGAAAACGACCCTCAAATCATGATGTCATCCCACGAATTTTGCAAACAGTTAGTGACATTCTCTCAAGAAGATGAGTTAAAAACTATTTTATTAAATTCTTTTCGAATCTAATTACTTGTTGGCTCAACAAATTCCAAAATATAGCCAAATCATTGAACAAATTTGTATTTTCAGATAGATGAATTAATTTGATGGGAGGTCGAATTTTGGGATTTGTTGTTTATATTATGTCATATGCAAACATTATATAAGCTCGGAGACTTGTAATTGTAGGGGGGGATGAAAAAAAATTAGAATCTAGACACCATAATTTTAGTACTGTAACCTAGCTCCTATCTAATGAAGAATCGAGTTTCCATAAACAATATTGTGTGACTACGTTGTGTGGATCCTTGGGATGGTCCTCATGTGGATCATGTAGATCTCTTTTCTTTTCAATTTTTCTTGTTACTTTTATCCAGGTACAAGCTTCGTTCATCAATTTGCATATTTTGTTTATAGATTTTATTTTTAATTTGATTTTGGTTTGTAAATGAACTTTGTTATTGTATTAATTTTCTTTTTGTGATTCATGTTGTCTTTATGAATTCATTTTGTGATTAATATTTGTTAAAGTGAATTAATGTGAGGAATGGATTTTTGAGTAAAGGTAATTTAGTTATAGGTTTACTTTGGATCACTTTCAGTAATTTTTGAGTAATTTAGTTTTATCTTCGCACTTTTTTTTTGCATTTAGTTTTCATTTATGTACACTTTGATCATATTCTTTTTATATCTTAATTTGATTTATTCACTAACTGTTTATTTCAGTATTGATTGGTAATCGTATTGATTTCTATATTAGTTGCACTAATTTTGTATTAGTTTAGTTCCAGAATTTCTGCATCTTAATTTTTGGTAGCTTTGATCATCGACTTATAGATTCAAGGTCCAATTCATAAGATATGGCTCCTCATAGAAGGATTCTCCCTAGGTGTTCAGTTATCATTCATTCACTTTTTCTTTCATTTTTAATGTGTGTGTGTTTGTCAACACTAGATTAGGTTAGATTAGACCTCAATCCTACACATACAGTGTTGGCACCTCGAAGCTTATGAGCCTAGGTTGACAATTTAAATGTTGTAAATATTAGCATATATTTTTACCGACAATATAATTATCGTAGCGTTGACATATCGACATTGGCACATCGACACTTTGGAAATTGGCAGTGTTAAACACCATTCTTTGTCAGATTTCCCTTCCATCCTTGGACATCCACACTGATACTTCTTCCATGGGAACTTAGGGTAATTCTCCCAATTAAGAAGATTATGACTTAGCCATTTCAAGAACATTACCAAGACATAAATACCAACTTTAGATATATATATTACAATTTCATATAAAACTAAGGGAACATGTGCGGATGCAAATTAAACATACAGAAGGGTAATAAGATTGATCTACACACACTATTCATGCATATGCGAGAAAAATTAGACACATGAATCAAAACATTTATGATTCAGTTTACACAAGCATACTTATCTTAAAAAACATATACCCAAGAAACTAGGTTTGTAGGAGCAATTTTCCACCCATTAAACTGTAGGCACTCTTTCCAGCATATACCATTTTTGGTGAGAGGCCACCCCTGAGCTAGGCTATGAGTCCACCAAGTTGAAGGAAACATCTAAATAATTCTATCTCTCTCCTCCCAAAACCCGATTTCATTCTCTATGCTTATCCAACTACTCATACACACCTCATACAGATCTCTATATGGCTCTCATTAATCTCTCACAGCCTTAGATTCCACAATATCTACCCCGCAAAACACACTTCTTGTCTCAAGCATCCCCTTCATCGATCTAGAGTCATATTTGGTGATCCATCTTGCCAAGTACTTCTAGTGTGTGCATAGAATAAGACCAACTTGCAAATGTCATTGGGGATCCACTTTTAGCCTAAATTTGTGGCTTCTCGAGCATCATGAGAAAAATAAGTCAAGGGAGTGTTTCCTAGCATCTCGGCTCACCTATCACTATCGCTTTTCCTTCCAAATCAGTAGACGTATCCCTAAATATGAATTTCAAGTGTTATACATAGTCATGGATAATGAAATACAGAGTGATGCATAGTGTAGTTATCCTATGTGAATAATGAATTAGAGTGTCCACGCGAGAGTGTGTGACTTC
This sequence comes from Pseudotsuga menziesii, assembly GCA_001517045.1. Lineage (NCBI taxonomy): Eukaryota > Viridiplantae > Streptophyta > Pinopsida > Pinales > Pinaceae > Pseudotsuga > Pseudotsuga menziesii. Next base: position 848,252 of record LPNX010282287.1, read on the forward strand.
TGTAACATACCCAAATAACCTGTAAAATGCATATATATATATATATAT
>LPNX010282287.1:848373-983828 GCA_001517045.1 Pseudotsuga menziesii
TCCTTAAGATTTAAAAAAAAATAACCAACATTAATTTCCACAAGAAAATTCAGCCTTCCACAATTAAATCCATTTCTGCAACCAAAAAAGTCGTTTTCGCACTAAAAATGATTTTTTCGACTTTCACTTTTTGCATTCCACCTTTCTGCCTTCCGCTGCAGACTTCGGGAATCAAAAACCTAAGATTTGACGGAATCATTTATCCACATTTCCTCTTTTCGCATTCCACTTTTCCGCCTTCCGTTGCGGACTGCAGAAATTGGGAATTTAACCTGCGACATAATCATTTATCTACATTTTTTCCTTTCCTCCTTCCAATGTGGACTATGGAAATTAGAAACTTAATATGTGACTAGATCATTTAATCAGATTGCTGCTTTCCGCTATGGACTACAAAAATCGAAACTTAATATGCGACACCTTCATTTGTTCACCTTCTTCTTTCCTCCTTTCTCCTTCTACAGATGGACTTCGGATCATGGAAACCAACGTTTGGCCTTGTTTCTCTTTTTGATTTCTGCCTCCCACTTTTTGCCTTCAGATGTGGACTCTGGGGTGCGGAATACATAAACTTACCTTAGAATTTTTAGCCATTTTCCATTTTCCTCTTTTCGACTTCTGAATTCGGGTAGCCAAAGTCTTGAAGTACAATACCTTTACCCATTCGTTTTTTGCATGGATTCTTCTGCACCGTTGATTCTTGTGGGTTCAATATCAACCGTTGGTATTGTGGCTCAAATATTCACCACTCATCCTCGATGGACCTACCTAATTTCACAAATCTAGAAGGTTCATATTGCAAAATGAAGCCCCATCGTAGATCTAAATCCTTGTCTAATCTTCACCGTTCATCTTCATTGGCCTACCAGATTCCCTAGATCTCAAAATCTCATTTATCCTTGCTTATTAAAATTACAAATTGAACCTCCACCATAGATCTAAAACCTCGTTTTATCTTCACTGTTCATCTTCGTTGGGCCTACCAGATTCAGAAAATCTGGAAAGTTTAGTCATCTGCGCTTGTTAAGTTCACAAAATCGACTCCTGTCATTTATGCCCAACAACATCAAATCCGAAATATGTGGGTAGTACACTATTTTTCAAATCCAAAAGATTAATTTATTCATGCATGTTAAGTTCATGGAATCCACTCCCACTATTGATCTCCAACATCATAAAATATCATCCATCAAAATATGCGGGGCGAAGAATATTTTGCAAATCTGAAAACTTAATTTATTCATGCATGTTAAGGTTGCGAAATCCACTTTCGTCATTGATTTGATTCCCTCAATCCATCTGACGACAGAATATGTCTACGGGTTAACCCTTTCGCCCTTACCAAAGAAAAACAACATAAGTCTGACCATCTTTCCTTGGGAAAATCATCTACCGCCTTTGATATTCCTCTTTTCCCATGTTGACCCTCCTTTCCTTAATATTCCTTTCATTGTCCTGAACTTTTGCAAGGAAAAAGGTAGATGCAAGTGTAACAAATCTCAATCCAAAACTATAAATAGTATCCATGAAATTCATTAATCCTGGGATGGTTCCTCCCAGAACAAGGCTCAAGACTCTTCACGGGGAACAAATACCATGGTGTTTAAATCAGGGAAAACATACAGCAAGCAAGTAACTCTTTACAAAAGGTTATGACACCATTAGGAAACCCAAAAACATACAAAACAATTCACAGTCATTTAGATAGGGTAGGATTATCCTTTTCCAGGAACTAATTCAACCTATGAGTTCCAGTGGATGGAAATAGAGTAGGTGCATATCCTACCATTAAAAATTTACATAACCAATGCAATCCTAATCATATGAGCACATCCCATTCATCAACCCTACTTTTCATCAACAAAACTAAGGGAATTCTCTTATCATTCACCAACACTGAAGCATACAATTATACAACTACAAACACTCCCTAAGCTCATCAGTCAAAGGAAATCATGTAGTAAACTGGTGATTCTTTACAAAGCACTATTACACCATTTTAGGTTCCATTTTTCCTCAATACAAGGCACAATCATATAACACATAGTGTGTGAATAATAGTTTTGTAAGCATCATTTCCATTTGTGAAATTGAAACCCTAATTATCATTTCCTTGACATTGAAACACAAATATACATAGAACAACATAGCCTGAGATCATAAGAATGGCAGGAAAAAAAACCTCAGTAATGTGACAGGTTTGTAAAAGAGACACAATGAAAAGGGAAAAACCACGTTCTACCCAACCATATATTAGGCATATATCTCTCTGTCCTCATGAATCACCCCCGAGCTAAAATATGCATGCTAAGAGTGTTGGCATTTAAACTCAATGCAGTTCTCTAGTGAGAAACCACTTGCTTTCCTTGTTCCATCATACTCAGCGGTGTCCTTCCTCCTCACATATGCTTCCTTATTTATTGTTATTGTTTTGCCTAGGTCTTTTGCAACAAACAACCAATTCCCTCTAGGAATTTTCGTTGCCATTTCATCCTTGATTCTCCAGGGAAGGTCTAGAGAGGAGGCATGCTCTATACAGGATAAAATTTTGAATCGAGGGACCCATGTAAATATAGAGAGGGGGACTCGGGAAACCCATGCCATTCTCACTACCATCATCGAATGCGGAATTAAAAATACCCCCATAGATAGAGAGGTGGGACCTAGATCCCAGATCCATATTTATATAATACACACCACACAAGCAATCGACCGACCCCCCCTAGATATGCGGCACCATACCAGTATGAGAAATAAATAGTTATTAACCCTTAATAAATTACAACCTAGTATCCATAATTACCACACCATACTAGCATTCCCACGCCTTGTGTAACCTCCCTGAGATTGACTCTTCATGCCCCCCACTCTGGCATGCATAATTTCCTCACTCAACATGGTTGTCCCTATCATTCAGATTTTTATTGCAAGCATAATGTTTTAGTTACATTTTTCCTCCAAGGACCGATTGGCATATTCCAGGTCCGCCAATCACATTAAAAAAATAAAATATTATTTTCAAAAATATTGCAAATAAAGTTAATTACTTGGGGGATATTACATCCTTTCCCCCTTATTGTAACACTGCCCACAGTGTTCTAAGTCGTCTTCCATAGTTCCTGGGTACTTCTTTTGCAGGACATCCTATAATTCCCAGGTCACCTCCTCCAGGCTAAAGTGTTTCCATTGCACTTTAACCCGAGTGACGACTCGGTTCTAAAGCACAATTTCTTTCCTGTCCAAAATGCGCACAGGTTCCACCTGTACCACATTCCAATCAATGGTGTGAGTGGAATCATATACCTATTTCTTCAATAATCAAATATGAAAAAAATTATGAATTTTCAAGTGTGCTGGAAGAGGAAGCTTGTATGCCACGGGTCCAATCCTTTCCAAGACTTGAAAGGGTCCACATAACCGTGGTGTTAATTTGGTGCAATTTCCCTATTTTAGGGAGCTCCTTTTGGGCTTGACTCGAAGGTAAACATGGTCTCCGACCGAAAACTATTTATGTTGTCTTTTCAATTCAGCATAATTCTTTTGGCGATCCCGTGCCACCTTCAAATTCTTTTGTATTTCCCAAACAGTTTGTTCCATGTCTTGCAACATTTCAGGTCCTATCATCAAACGATCCACAGGGCCATCCCAACTAATAGGGGTAGTACACTTCCTTCCATATAGGATTTCAAATGGGCTCATCTTAGCAGAGGCTTGGTAGCCATTATTGTATTCAAACTCTTCCAGATGCAGATAGTCTTCCCACTTAGTGGGTCTTTCCAAGACATACATCCTTGACATGTACTCAATGACTTGGTTTGTTCATTTCATTTGTCCATCTGTTTCAAGGTGATAGCTAGTGCTGAAGTTTATCTAGGTTTCCAACCCTACAAATAATGACTTCCAAAATTTTGATGTGAACTTGACATCCCAATAAAAAATTATCATCTTTGGCACTCCATGAAGTTGAAATATCTCCTTCAAGAATATTTCCGCAACATTGATAGCCTTATAAGTTGATTTCACATGTATAAAATGAGCATACTTTCTTAATTTATCAACTACAACCATAATTGAATCATGTTGTTTTTTAGTCAAAGGAAAACGTGTGATAAAATCCAAATATATTACCCCCCATTTCCATTCAGGAATTGGTAAGGGTAGTAACAAACCTGCTAGATGTTGGTGTTCAGCCTTCACCTGTTGACATTCCAAACTTTTAGACAGTTAATCAACTAGATCATCCTTCAAATTGGGCCAAAATAATTTCTTTTTGAGGGTTGTTATCATATTTTGGTAACCAGGGTGTCCTGCATAAGGAGGTTTGTGCATTTCATTCAAAATAAACAGTTTTAAATCTGCAACATTAGGCATGCATGTTCCTCCATTAAACCAAATTAATCCTTTCTTTTCTATTTTGAATTTTATCCCATTCAAGTTTACCTCTTCCGTCAGCAATTTATTCACTAGATTTCCATATTCAACATCATTGACGCTAGCTATTTTTATTCTGCTCAACATATCACCTTCTAGTTGATTCATGGTGACCTCATACACTTCATGTGTTCTTTGCCTGAGTGCATCAGCCACTTTATTTTACTTACTTTTGATATGCTTCACTTCAAATTCAAATTCACTTAAGAAGGCCATCCATAGTGCTTGTATGGCATTGATTCCAGGATGAGTAAACAGATTCTTTATGCACGTGTTATCTATCAATAAGAGGAACTTTTCCCCTAACAGGTAGTGACGCCACATCTTTAAGGCATGCACTACTACTACCAATTCTAGATCATGCACTAAATAATTTCGTTCATGATCTTTCAACTTGCGAGATTAGTAACATACCACATTCCCTTCTTGAGATAGTACTCCCTCCAATCCCTATTTTCTAGCATCAGTACATACTATGTAGTCTTTATAAGGGTAATCCACCTTCAAGATCTAGGCCATGATTAATAGTCCTTTTATATTTTCAAAGTTCTTATGACACTTCAAATACCATACAAACTTTACCCCCTTCATTTGTAAGGAAGTAATAGGATTGGCTATCGTTGAGAACCCTTGGCTGAACCTCCAGTAGTACCCGATGAGTCCCATGAAATATTGAATTTCAGCGACATCCTTAGGCACAGGCCATTCCGAAATTGCTTTTATCTTTTGCGGATCCACCCGAATCCCTTTTTTTGAGATGACATGTCCTAAGTACTAAATTTATTTCTTGAATAATTCACACTTCTCGAATTCATCATACAACTGGTGGTCTCTTAGGGTCTATAGTATGATTTTCAAGTGTTGTTGATGTTATTCTTTTGTCCTTGAGTAGATTGGGATATCGTCAATGAAAATTAACACGAATTGATCCAAGTACTTGTTAAAGATGTTATTCATCAGGCACATAAATGTAGTAGGGGCATTGGTCAAGCCGAAAGGTATTACCATGAATTCGTAATGCCCATATCGGGTCCAAAAATCTGTTTTGTTAGCATTTTCTTCCTTAATCCTAATATGGTGGTAACCAGACCTCAAATCCAACTTGGAGAATACTTTTTCTCCCCATACTTGATCGAACAAATCATTATTCTAACACAGAGGATACTTTTTTTATGGTCACTTTATTTAATTGTATGTAGTCTATGTACAGTCTTAAAGTCCCATCCTTCTTCTTGACAAATAAAACTGGGGTTCCCCAAGGTGATACATTAGGCATGATATAACCCTTATTCAATAGTTCTTGTAATTGATTTTCAATTATGTTAACTCAGGGATACTCAGTTGATAAGGTACTTTGGATGTTGGAACACACCTCGGTATAATTAAAATGGAGAAATCTATTTCTCGTCGAGGGGGAGGTACATGTATCTCCTATGGGAACACATCCATGAATTCACTTAAAACTGGGTGGTCCCTTACAGATATTGGGTTTTCATTAAGGAATAGGTCAGCAATCTTTACCGCATAGAGCTTACAGCCCTTCCTCAAACACTTCCTCAATTGAAAGGCAGATATCTGCCTTAAAGAAACAGGATTACTAAAACCATTTACCTTCCTAACAATTTCATCTTCAGCTACATACGTAAAGGTTTTATCAAAGAAATTTAGTACTACTTTATACTTTTCTAACCAATCCATGCCAATAATCATATCATATAACCCTAGAGGCAAAACATTCAAATTGATCCTAGTTACATGATCCTGTATTGAAATTTCACAATTAGCAACAAACTTTGTTACCTTCCTTTTTGCTCTAGTGGCCAGTTGGAATGACCAAGGCCTTGCATGCATTACCTTGGTGAGCTAACAATTCTCCATCATTTTAGCAGTGATGTAACTTACAGTAGCTCCTGGATCAATTAATATAGAGAGATTTCGGTTAGAAATAGTACCTTCAATCTCTACGATTGCAGATTGATGATCTTCCTGACAATCTTCAAGAGTTGCATTAATCCGGTGAAAATTTTTGCCAATTTCTCTCACAGTGGAAGCTTCTTGTAGGTTATATATAGTATTGTTGGATTCACCGAGGAGTGGGAAGTTCCTTTGTAAGTGGGTACATTCGCATTCCCAACACTTTAGAGGTTCCTTAAGGGTTCCAATAGCCCCTTTAGGTCCAAGGTGCACAGTTTTATTGTCCTTACGTTGAAATTGTCCATCTCTGTTGTAGGAATTTCCTTGAGGATTCCTTGGCATGTTCCTGAAGGGTGGTGGATGGAAGACCTTCTTTCATTGGTTGAAATTTTCTTGTTTCTTGTCCTTCTAGGATCTGGAGAGGTCAATTCTTTGTTTATACTGTTGAAAACATAGTCTTGCTTTTCATAACATTTCATCCAGAGTCTTGGGGTTATCAAACTCAATCTTATCTTTGTAGGACTATGGAAAGAAGCTTAAGAATCATTGGACTTTTACCTTTTCTTTTTTAGTTTCCTGGGAGGAACTTTTTTTTCTTTCAACGTTGTCTCCTACTTTCGGGTCCCTACCTACTTCTGGTGGTGGTTTTCCCCCATTGTTCCTCTCCTACAAGCTTTGCAATAATATCTCATTAAGCTCCTGTTGCTCTTCTTGATCCATTTTTAGCCGTTCATTTTCTTCTTTGAATCTCTACATGGATACTATCAAATTCTTCATGGTTTCAAGTACCTGGATAGATTCAAAACGCTTAGGTTTTGGCTGCATTGGGCGAGGTACTAGTGTACCCTCTTCAGGTGGGTGCTCATGTTCATTTTGTGAGGCCATTGATGTACCATGTTACAGAACAATTCTTGTTTGTACACAAAACATTCCAAACACAAATGTTAAGGTTAGAAGAAAGTTTTTCCATAATGCATCGGAACTAGATGTTCCCCAAAAGGCGACAGGGTTGAAACCTATGGTTTTAATACCATATGTAACATACCAAATATCCTGTAATATGCATATATATATATATATATATATATATATATATATATATAAGAAAAAATTTCAAATATAATTTCTTTCACATGAATTTTTGATATAACCGTCATAAACATTCATCCTTAAGCTTTAAAAAAAATAACCAACATTAATTTCCATAAGGAAATTCATCCTTCTACAATTAAATCCACTTCTGCAACCAGAAAAGTTGTTTCCGAACTGAAACTGAATTTTTTGACTTTTTCTTTCTGCATTCTTCCTTTCCACCTTCCGCTGCGGACTTCGGGAATCGAAAACCTAACATCCGACAAAATCATTTATCCACCTTTTCTCCTTCCACATTTCACCTTTTTGCCTTCCGTTGCAAACTACGGAAATCGAAAACTTAAGATGTGACGTAATCATTTATCCACTTTTCTGCCTTCCAATGCAGACTGCGAAAATCAAAAACTTAATATGTGACGGGATCATTTATCCACATTTCCTCCTTCCGTATTCTGCCTTTTCGCCTCCCTCCGCGAATTATGGAAATCAGAAACTTAATATATGACACCTTCATTTGTTCACCTTCCACTTTCCACCTTCTTCCTTCTGCAGAAGGAATCCGGATCGCGGAAACCAATGCTTGGCCTTGTTTCTCTTTCTGATTTCTGCCTCCCGCCTTTTTCCTTCTGCTGTGGACTCTAGGGTGCGGAATACATAAACTTACCTTATAAATTTCAGCAATTTTTTGCTTTCCAACTTTCGACTTCAGGTAGAGAAAGTCCTGAAGTACAATACCTTTATCCATTCATTTTCTGCATGGCTTCTTGCACACCATTGATTCTGGTGGGGTCAATCTCAACCGCCAGTCTTCTGGCTCAGATCTCCACTACTCATCATTGATGGACCTACCTGATTTTGCAAATATGGAAGGTTTGTATTGCAAAATGAACCCCACCGTAGATCTAAATCCTTGTATGATCTTCCAACATTCATCTTTGCTGGCCTACTGGATTCCACAGATCTGGAAATTTCATTTATCTACACTTGTTGACATTGTGAAATGAACCTCCACCATAGATCTAAAACCTCATTTAATATTCATTGTTCATCTTCACTGGGCCTACCGGATTTAGAAAATATGGAAAGTTCATTAATGCAGGCTTGTTGAGTTCACAGAATCCACTCCCGTCGTTGATCCCTAGCATCATCAAATCTCAGTTGTCAAAATATGCGGGGGGTACAAGATTTCACAAATCCAAAAACTTAATTTATTCATGCATGTTGAGTTCATGGAATCCACTCTCATCATTGATCCCCAACATCATCAAATCTCAATCGTCGAAATATACGGGGTGTATAAGATTTCAGAAATTTGAAAACTTAATTTATTTGAGCATGTTGAGGTTGCGTAATCCACTTCCGTTGTTGATCTGATTCCCTTAATCCATCCGACAATAGACTCTGCCTGCGAGTTAACCCTTCCGCCATTACTAACGAAAAAAAATATAAGTCTGAGCATCTTTCCTTGGTGAAATCATCTACCGCCTTTGATCTTCTTCTTTTCCCATCTCGACCCTCCTTTCCTTAATATTCCTTTCACTAGCCTAAAATTTTGCAGTTAAAAGACTAGGTGCAAGTGTAACAAATCTCAATCCAACACTATAAATAGTATCCATGGACTTCATTAAGCCTGGGATGGTTCCACCCAGAACAAGGCTCAAGACTCTTCACAAGGAAAAAATACCCTAGTGTTTAATTCAGGGAAAACATACAACATGCAAGTAACTCTTTATAGAAGGTTATGACATCATTAGCAACCCAAAAACATCCAAAACAATTCACAGTCATTTAGACAGGGCAGGATTATCCTTTTCCAGGAACTAAGTCAACCTATGAGTTCCAGTGGATGGAAATAGAGTAGGTGCATATCCTACCATTAAAAAATTACATAACCAATGCAATCCTAATCATATGAGCACATCCCATTCATCAACCCTACTTTTCATCAACAAAACCAAGGGCATTCTCTTATCATTCACCAACACTGAAGCATACAATTATACAACTATAGACACGCCATAAGCTCATCAGTCAAAGGAAATCATGCAGTAAACTCGTGATTCTTTACAAAGCACTATTACACCATTTTAGTTTCCATTTTCCTCAATATGAGGCACAATCATCTAAGAAAGAACATGTGAATAATAGTTTCATAAGAATCATTTCCATTTGTGAAATTGAAAACCTAATTATCATTTCCTTGACATTGAAACACAATTATACAACTACAAACATGCCGTAAGCTCATCAGTCAAAGGAAATCATGTAGTAAACTGGTGATTCTTTACAAAGCACTATTACACCATTTTAGTTTCCATTTTCCTCAATACAAGGCACAATCATCTAAGAAAGAACGTGTGAATAATAGTTTCATAAGAATAATTTCCATCTGTGAAATTGAAACCCTAATTATCATTTCCTTGACATTGAAACACAAATATACATGAAACAACATACCCTGAGTTTAGAAGAATGGAAGGAACAAAACCTCAGTAATGTGACCGGTTTGTAAAAGAGACGAAATGAAAAGGGAACAACCACATTCCACCCGACCGTAGATTAGGCATAGATATCTCTGTCCTCAATCACACTCGAGCTAAACTATGCATGCCGAGAGTGGTGACAATCAAACTCAGTCTAGTTCTCGAGTAAGAAATCACTTTCCTAACATAGAGTGCTCACACAACAAGTATTCCTTGTTCCAACATACTCAGTAGCATCCCGCCTCCTCACATACGCTTCATTGTTTATAGTTTGTGTTTTGCCTAGGTATTTTGCAGCTAATGGCCAATTCCCCCCAGAAATTCCCATTTCCAATTCATACTTGATTCCCCGGGGGGGGGGTTCTAGCGCCATACTGGCATTCCCACGCCTCGTGTAACCTCCCTGAGATTGACTCTTCACGTCCCCTAGTCTTGCATGCATAATTTCCTTATTCAACATGGTTGTCCCAATCATTCGTATTTTTATTGCAAGTATAATGTTTCAATTACATTTGTCCTCCAAGGAATGATTGGCTTATTCAAGTCCATCGATCACATTACAAAATAAAATAGTCTTTTCAAAAATATTACAAATAAAGTTTATTACTTGGGGTATATTACAACTTCCCTCCTTAACTCCACAAGGCTTGGGAAAGATGGATGAGAGGACAACTGACATGGTTTCTAAAAAATGGAAAGGAGTCTTGGTAGATGACAGAACTGTCACCAATGTGCAGTTAGCCCCATGCTTCCATAACTATGTGGGGTGATTTTCCCCACCAACCTCACACATGCATTCAATGATTTGGAAAATAGTCAAGGAAGGAGATAACTAGCTTTTTAAAGGCACATGACATAATTTTGATGAGTTCTAAGGTTGACACATGGAAATAAGGATTTAGGTCTCCCCATATGCCCCCTTCCCTCTTCCCCTTTGGATGAATCATAACCCCCTTTGTTTCTCTTTACACAGTTGTATTGGACCATTTAATTATTTTTGCACATAATATTTACATACATTTCGAGTTAGCAAGACAAGCCAACCATATGGTCCAAGAAACAATATACACATCATACATTCATAGTCATTTTCTAGTCAGGCCTTGGCCTTGAGCTTTGCATTATGAATCCATCCTATCATATATATATCATTTACATAATTTTGGTTAAATATATTCCAAGTCAAAACTAAGGACATTACGTATCATCATTGTAGAAAGTGGGGTTTGGGGGTGTTTTATCGGCGCTATTGAAAGACTCTAACTTTGTGCAAGGTCTAGTATATTGAGTTCCAATCCACCAATCGAACCAAGTAGACTGAGTAGGGTGTTGTAAATGTGGTCCTAAAGCTCATCTAGGAGATAAAATAGTTGGCTTTTTTGAGCTAGCAAACTTGTGGGGTAAGGGAAGTCAAGGAGGTCATCAAGGAAGGCTTATAGGGAGGGGGAGTTTGTTGGGTCTAGGATTATGATGGGAGGGTGAGGATTGAGAGGTCACAACCTCAAAGGGCATTGTGTAATTGAGTAGATAGCTTTTGCAAAAACAAAAAAGAAATAGTTTCCATTGCCAAATAGGATTTATAACCTATAATTGACCTATAATAGTTGTCATAGAACTCACCAAGTAAAGAGTTGTTATTGTTGAAAATTGTTGAGAATCTATAGAAAAATTATGTTGTACTCATGTTGTTAAATGAAACAACATGAAAATTGTTGTTAATAGAGTGGATCCTTGTGTGATTCCAATTGGAGGTTAGGCACTCAGAAGGATCTGGTGCTAAAAATAAAAATAAAGGATAGTCTAGGTGGGTGTTTGAGCAAAAGGAACTAGTACAGTGAATAAAAAGTGCATGGAATGGAGGAGTAGGACTTAAATAAACAGAGGGATTAAATAAAAAGGGTTATGCGTAGGTGTGGGAATTTAAGTTGCTGCAGCGTTGCTGCGGGTCATTGGATCTTAAGACCAACAGCACACAACAGCTCAGTGACCACTTTAAATAGACTGCTGTATAGTGGATATTGATCGCCTTTGTCAATCCTTTTGCTTAGCTTTCGAGTCTGCTTTATTCTTTTGTCTGCAAAGGTATTTTAACCCTTACAGGCTTACAGCAAACTGCTCGGGCATAAACTTACTTCACAAGAAATATGACGCATGTGTTGCTGTCACGATGCACCCATGCAATACTAGCATTTTAGCTTATTGTGTCACATCTATCTTGAGCTTTCAGTCCACAACAAAACTTGGTGTCACATCTATCTCGAGCTTTCAGTTCAACAACAAAACTTTACTATTTATTCTCGTAAGCGAGACAGCATTATGACGTCAGTTCACAACAAAACTTCTACATGTATTTACTATTTATTCTCTTCGGCGAGACAGCATTATGACGTCTGCTCAGTAGTATCTTGTTCTTGATAGTCTTGTGAAAGGACGAGACAAAATAGTGCTAAGTGGAAGCTGGTGGAACCGATAGAGTTTGCAATTGTTTGCATCAGCCCGATGTCACTCGATAAAGTATGATGATAAAGTAAAGTAATGACGATAAAAATGCGTCTTCGAGATGCCATTTATCAACAAAGTAAAGTAAAGTAATGTATAAGGATTCTTCCATGTGGTTTATCAGCAAAGTAATTACGATAAAAATGGTCTTCAAGATGCCATTTATCATGGGGCAACAAGAGCCAAAAACTGATGTAACTTTTCACCAGCAATTTTGAAGTGACTTGTAGACCGTATTCGATGAGTCAACTTGTTGGGTTTGCTTAGAATCAGAAATCTGGTGGTATTCAACGAAGCGATATTCTTCCATGACTTGTAGACCGTATTCTCATCCAACAATCTCACTACTGATGACGATTGTGTCTTTTTTATGCCATTCTCTGCTACCAAATGAACTGCCCTGATAGCGTTCTGTAGGGCATCCACCTGCAAGCTAAGATCCCGGAGACGCCGCTGGCAATGACTGACTGCTTGCAGACGACTGATCACTCTGTTCAAAGTATGCCTCTCTCACCAACCGACTGACCGCGAACAAGAAATGGTGTACGGTCACAATGGTGTAACGACAAATCGTAGTTCTTTTCGATCATTGTATCCAACGAGTTCTCGCCGAGCACAAATGCTTTGGTTCACAGCACATACGACTCCAGCTCATAAAAGGTGGATTTCATTCTTCTTTTGGTAGGAAAAAGGTGGTATCTACATAGTTTGTGGCTGGATAAGGTGGATAGGAAAATCGTAAATGTGATTTATTTATCTGGATAAGGTAGATAGGAAAATCTTAAATGTGACTTATTTATGTTATCATATTATTATAGATAATTTTTTTGTTATCTATTTATTAATTATCAATTATTGTTTACATTTTTTTTCTTTTTGTTTTACATTTCTTTAGTTATATGTCATGAACTGTTGGTTATCAATTTATGAGTTATCAGTTATCCATGCATTGATACCAATTATCCATTCATCAACTAGCTACCAGTTATTTTTTATATTTTATTTTTATAATTGTTTATTTACAATTTTAAATTACTGCCATAGAATCAATCTGAACATTACACTTATCTCATCCTAGTCTCTAGATGAAAATATATAGGTTGTAACCCACCCCAAACCTCAAATAAAAAAGTCTAACCACATTATTAATAATGGATATATATCAACCAATTTATAAAAGAGTATAATTATATATTAACCACTCATAAAAATAAGATTATACTAATTGAGAACTGTAATGTAAAAAAAACAATGATTATTTTTTTTAAGTCAATTCATTGTTTATAAAAGAAAAATATAATAAATAATTAATAATTAATAATAATAATAAATCAATATAAGAAAATTAATTAATAATAACAGATCAAATATAAATATATTTATATTTATAAAATTGTTTATTATATTTCTAGCTACCAATTGCTCGATAATATGTGAATGAATGCGGAAGGGAAAAAGAATGGGAAGTAAGGAAGATGCAATGAAGTGAAAAAGAGAATATTGAAAAAATGATATGAAAAGTTTGCTTTGTAGGTTTGTTTGAGTGGTCTAAGGGTGGTTCAATATTTTTTTATTATAAAGTATGGTGTTAACTCATTTGCAATCTAGTCGTTTGATTTTAAAATTTTCCTTTCAAAGAATGAGAGTTCTATTACAATTCTAATTATTCATGGTTGTTTAGAAAAAAAAATTGTATTGCAATTCCCTTTGCTTAGCCACCATATGTAGAATTTGTTACTATAGAAAAATATATTTGTTATCCTCCAAACCCTCCACCTTATGAATAAGTGATATCTCATTCTAACTTGAGGCCCAATGATTCGTTGCTAATTGGTAAGTGTGTAGTTGTGATATTTTTGGTATGTATGTCCCTCCTTTAAAATATATAGCAAAATATTACCTTATTCTAGATCTTAATTTAAATGTATAGATACTTTGACCTTTGTTGAAAAAAACGCTTTGTGAAGTTGTAAAACCACACAAAACGATCACATTACTATTGAAAACTAGTCTCCTTAAGGCTTGGAAAAGAGGGCCACACCATTTCAAAGAAAATGGATTGTTGTGCGACCAGGAATTGACAATATAGTGGAGAATGAGCCAATGATCTAAAAGAACCACGAGAGAAAGACATATATAGTAGAGACTTGTGGGTTATATAAGAAATGAGTAATCACTAAAAAAAAATTGGTTAAATCAATGTAATCTAATGGGAGCTAGGGCCCAACTGTTATTTTAGGTATACAGACCATTTTTGCAAAGATCATCCACTTTGTAGTGTTGATCTATGACATCCTAAAGACCCTTGGAAACAACATCTACTCATTGAGAAATAACCTTATTTCCTCCTAGTATAATCAAATCATTTATAGCACTTGTAACAATACATGGTTGATCTAACAAAAAATGAAAATATTCAAGTAGTGATTTTAAGAAATTTTCCATGATTTTAGTAAGTAAAAGTCAACATATGCATATTGTTGCTACAACTTGTGTCTTGATTGAATAAATTTTTTGCACTTCAATCTGAGTATCAAAATGGATTTTTTGGGCTTCATTCAATTCAAAAAATTCCACTGAAAAAGATTTTGTGTGCATGGTGATATGTTCACGGGAGTTTGGTGATGGCCATCGTTTTAATTGCATTTTTGTCTATTAAAGCATAGGTGCTATTTTTGTAAAAGAGTCACTTACCCTAATTTCATTCTTTTGCCAAAATCTTTTTTCACAATAAATTAAAATATTATATACACATCATTCCTATCATGTGTTCTAGTGACCCTTTTCGGTGATAAGATTTTTTTCTCTATTGAGTTTCAATCAACACGACCCCTAAATAAGATAAAAATTAGCATATTTAATTTGTCATATTGTTTCTATGACTTCACTATCTAACTAAATTTTGAAACAATAATAAACAAGAAACAAAAACAACTTACAACTTAGTCATTATCTTTTAAAAATAAGAGATAATTATAAAATATTAATTTAAAAAATAAGTAGGAAGAGGTTTGATAAAGACTAAGATTGGGAAGGAAGAGGATCATGGTCTAATGATGTTGGTTAAGGTTGGAGTCCCAATGACCCAGGATCCATTCACAAGTAGGCCTATGCCCCACCCTTGATTCTGGGGGATAGAATATCGGGGTGGCTCTTTCCACTAAAAAAACAAACTAAGATTGGGTAATTACAAGAGTTTCACTATCATCACTTTTTTTAGTTATAAATAAAAAAATACAATTTATTCCTTAAATAATTTTTAATTTTAAACTTGTCCATGAATGTTTCCACAATGTTCAGTTATTGTGTGCAAGCTTATGGATTTGCAATGTGTACAAATTTAGAAGTGACCGACGTGTTCTGGGTGGACCCTCCACCCATCATCAGGATCGTTCGAAGTTATGCACTGCTTCACAGATTTGAATTATCCTGATGATGGGTGAAGGGTCCACCCAGAACACGTCGATCACTTCTAAATTTGTACACCTTGTAAATCCATAAGCTTGCACACAATAGCTTCGAATGATCTTGATGATGGATGATGATGAGTGGAGGGTCACCCAGAACGCGTGTCACATCTAAATTTATACACATTGCAAATCCATAAGCTTGCACACCATAGCTTCCAATAATCCTGATGATGGGTGGAGGGTCCACCCAAAACGCGTTGGTCACTTCTAAATTTGTAAATATTGCACAAAATTTTAAACTTATTACAAACTATTTATTCTATAAAATTATAAAAAAAATTATATTATTCTATTGAAAAATTAAATAAATAAATAAACATTAAATTTTAATAAACTAGTATAACAAGTTACCAAACTTGATGAGAACGTGTCATTGTTCTTGTTTTGGGGGGGTCAATTTAAGTAGTTGTTTTTGCCTCCATTTCAAAAAGTGTGTATATACTGGTAGCATCATTCTTCATTTCAAGCCATTTTTTGAGATTTTCAAACTTCTTGGTCATAGAAAAACTATAATGTTATGTTACACGCACATTTTTTCAGATTTTACAAAAAATATACATTAAGTACCTAGTTACAATGCAAAAACATATACATTTTTGAATTTTTTTAACATTTAAAAGCTAATAAGAATGAAAAATAGATACATTTTGGAAGTTTTTCCTTTAAACGTTTCTCTTAAATAACTCATTTTTTGGGCAATTTTGAAAAAAAAGAGAAATAAAGATTGGTTGGTATCATTTAAGTAGAAACCAAAAGGCCATATACCTAGGCTATGCACATACATGAAACACAATGAATAGGGAAAAATTAAGATACTTATGTGAACAATTTAATCCCATTGTCAATTCAAATCATTAGTATAGAGTTCAAATTTGTATGTGCTTTGTAGAAATTTTCAAGCACCAATGTATGATATTCGATGGAATTATGATTTACCCTTTATGTCCAATCAATGCACCTTCATAATAAGCAATAAGCATTTTAACAAAATTCAAATTTTCTTTAAAAACCAACAGTAAATAAATGATTTAAATTCAGAATTTGTAGTTTGAGGTAAAGATGGTATGGTAAGGTCACTAGGGTAGTCTAAGATGGTTTCAGACGTGAGATGAGAGGGTAATGATAAGGTTTAGGTATCTAATTTATGACGTATTATTTTCAACCAACAAGAATTTAGGTAGTGTATGGTACGGTTATGATGTTAGTGTATGTTATGAAGTTAGTACGGTATGGTATGGTATGATGTTATGATGTTAGTGGTATGGCTATGATGTTAGTGTATGGAATTTAGGTAGTGTATGGTATGGTTATGATGTTAAAAAGTTGATAATAGCCCTACATGGGTTTTTAATTGAACCATGATCTTGGTATTTCATTAAGGATGGATTTATGAAGTTATATATCTTTCTGATTTTCATAGATATAATTCATTTGTCCTGGTCTTGCATGAAGTTTTGATTATCTTTATAGGATGTCCTAAACAACTTATGATGTGGTGTCTAGTGATTATCTCCCATGGTGTTGATCTAGTGATTATCTCCCATGGCTTACTTAATGGTTACTTGATCTTAGTTGGATGAGTCATACATTCTTCCTTGAAGTATTGGAGATATTCAAATAGTTAGTAGGATATGTCATGATAAGGTCTATAATATCATAATCTTACATAGGTGAACCACACATTGTCATTTTAATTAAACACATACTTAATGAAAGACATAGGTAAACATATCTAAAAGGCATATAATAAATGTCATGTTCCAAAATCAAGTCAACCATATATATAAATTTGAACCTTGCTTTATATTATATGTACACACAATGTTTTCAAAAATGGCATGCCATGGCCATAATACAAAATAGTTGATCAAACTATACATCTGTGTGTATACAAACAAAATGTTACATGTATGTACCCCCCCTATGCATTAATTCTATTTATCCCCCCTTTCACTGCCACTGTCACTGTCTTGTGAGAAGGCTATCTTTCTTTTCCGGCTACTCAATGGTGATCCCCATTGCTAAACAAGAGGGACAGATCTCATTTGCGGAGTATACAAAAAAACCTAAATTTGTAAGTTAGTTTACCAACCTATAAAAATTCTATGTACATTTGTTCAAATTCCAAACCAATATAACATTTTTACTTATTGTCCATGAGTAAGTTATGGTGGGTCGTAGTATAAGTGATGGTGCCTCACTAGTAGCGACCCCTATTGGGTGCTCTTCAAGCACCACTTGCTCATTATCAAGCTGCATAAAATAATATATATGTCAATGTCAGCAAATCAATGGGTGCACCATAAAGATACTTGCATGTACAAAGAAAACTATACTACATGGAGGAACAATGACTTTTTCAAAGAAAGTGGGACATACATGTACCTTGGGGGGGTGAGGTGGGTGAGCGACGACTCCGATTGGGTGCTCTTCAAGCACCACTCACTCACTATCAAGCTGCATAAAATAATATATATGTCAATGTCATCATATAAATGGGGGCAACAAGGAAAAAGATACTTGCATGTACAAAAAGCAATATAAGCAAGATAAGCAATATATAAATATACCTGGGGGTCGTAAAGAGGTGTGTAATGAGTGGGTGGAACAACTGACAACAAGCTAAAAGGATTGGAATATGCATTAGTGAGCAAGGCTGCTCGGTGGACAATTGTATCAAGTATAGGTTCCTACATACAAAAACATAAAGATACAATTAGACAATTTCAAATAATACAAAAAGTACATGTTGAATCATTAAAAGCAAAATTAAAAAAGAGAGAGACATAAAGGTACCTGGTGGGGGGTCAGAGGTGGGTCACCAACAACATCGATTTGGTTCTCTTCAAGCATCGCTGCCTCACTAGAAGCCTGCATAAAGTAACATATGTCAATGTCAGAAAATAAAAAGAAAACAAGACATATACTACATAGACAAAAAATGATGTTTTCAAAGAAAGAGAAACATACATGTACCTAGGGGGGCGAGGCGGGTCACAAGCAACCTGGATTTGGTGCTCTTCAAGCACCACTCGATCACTAGATGCCTTCATAAAGTAGCATATGCCAATGTCATCAAATACAAAGAAAACGAGACATATAATACATGGACGGAAAATGAATTTTTCAAAGAAAGCGAGACATACACGTACCTGCGGGGGGTAGAGGCAGGCCACCAACAACATCGATTTGGTGCACTTCAAGCACCATTGCCTGACTAAATACCTGCATAAAGTAACATATGTCAATGCGAGATAATACAAATGAAATGAGACATATACTACATGGACGAAAAATGATATTTTCAAAGAAAGTGAAACATACATGTACCTGGGGGGGAGGTGGGACACCAATCAAAAAGGTCATTCGGATGGCATACATATCATGCTACATAACAAAACATAAATATGCAATTAGAAAATTTCTAATAATTAAAAGCATACATGTTGAATTATTAAAATCATAATTAAAATAATACTTGTGTTTGGGAATCTTCCTCTACATGCGAGGGACTTTCCTGATATTCCACAAACTCATTGTTCCCGCCCTGCATAAAACATATTGTATCCAGATTAGGATGTCTTGAATGTTGCAATCTTTACTATAAATATGTAAATAATGATGACAAATTAAAAAGTAAAGTTCTTATAGCTAATGGTGAAGCACCAAAAACTTATGCAACATTGACTGCTGCATCAATGTCATCAACATAAACCATCGGACTATGCAAATCTAGGGTGTCATGGGACACCAACTGTATATTTGTTCACATAAATTGTTAGATAATTAAATATAAATAAATTACGAAATAATTGAAAATTGTGATATGAAAAAAAATATAATATGTAAAGAATGAGTTTTACTTACATATCAAAGTAATCCATCTTCTCAGAACTCTGAAGCAGGCCCATAGCATATGCCTCCACACATTGTGAAAGGGTGTGGAATAACACGACGCTCTTAACCCTCTATGTCTCTAGTATGATCTATAGCTCTAGTACGATATGCAGACCTAGTAAGTGGATCCTAAGTGTGTGACGGGCCAGCCTCAGAAGTGCCAACCCCTTGGCCTACATTTCCTTGAACAACAGTCCCATGTTGAAGCAATGTATCTTCCAAGTCGAATAATGCCTCCCGTGTATCATCAATCATGGGACCCACAAGAGGATATACCTAAGGGGATTTTGGTGTGCATGGGGAGAGTGGCACACGGTTAGGATTAGTCCTATCCCCTTCCCTATCTTGGGGCATCCCATGACCCATACCATGAAACTCTAAAATATTGAAATAGTTAACACGTTTCCCTAAGATAAATTATGCATACAACTTCCCCAGGAAATAGAATGGGATGTCTCTATTCCCATGAGGGTCTTCATCGAAGACCATGTACCAGTGATCCATCCAATTGGAAATGTGTGGCCGACTTATGGGTGGAACCAATCTGGTGCTAGGGTCCTAGAATAATGAAAACAATTGGTCTTTGGTTATATTTAGTTTTTTGATGTCTTTATAGCTCAACCCATTGGAATAGTATTTCCTCATGGTATATTTGTATGAGCTAATGTTGTACAGTGCTCCCTGGGCATTAACAATTGTGATTGTTATGGTATCTAATGCGTCGGCTAATTATTTTCTTAAATTCCCCCCCTCTAAATAATGAGCTAAGGTGCCTCAATGCACCCAATTGATCCAGAATCTCTGAATTTCGGTCTTGTTTTCCCTCCGTGTTTGGGTTTGTGTCCGTATTTGGGTTTGTGATTGGGTATTGGTTATTAATAGTTTCATTTTGCACATTTTCTTCAACATTTTTGTTCTCTGTTAAGATTAAAACAACAAATTCAAAATTGTTTTAATATTTCATTGTTTGATTTAATTCAACAATTTTTATTAAATTCATTTTAAAAATAACAAAACTATAAAATTAACAAACACAAATGAAAATTGAAAGTAATTTTGAATGAAATGACCACTTACCTTCCATTGTATCCAACTTATGCATCGACCCTTCCAAATTCGCCTCCAAAGTAGCTCAAACTCAAATCGCCCTTCCTTTTTTTCGCATTCCCGTTCTCGCGGTCCTGACTGTGAAATGAGAAATTGAGGCCACGAGCCTCTATTTTATTTTATTTTATTAGTTTTACAAATCGCAAGTGCGATACATCGCAAGTGGGATAAATCGCACTTGTGATTTGTAACTCTTACAAAATGCAAGTGCGATATATCGCATATGCGATATAGGATAACTAATCATAGCCTAGACTTTTGGCTCGGGTTTTCCAAAACTAGCCACAATAACGCATATGCATTATAGATTTACATTTTGGATGTGAGTTTTTGATTTCTAAAGTGACACTAAAAAGTGGAACCAACTTCATGCAAGAGCCCTCAAACCATTTTAAACCTATTTTATGCGTAAACATGATATTATTTAGCATTATTTTCCATTAAGTGATGATTCACATAAACTCAACAAAATGTATACCATATAGTTGTAAATAGCATATGAAAAAATATAGTAGTTATTCTCAAAATAAAATCTTAAAGTCAAAACATTACATAAATATCTTATCAAAAACTTGTCAAGTTTTCCATTTTCCTCAACATTATGAAACTAATCAAGAATATCATGTTGACTAAAATATAAGTTTGACATTCTCCTCAACTCCATGAAACTAATCAAGAATATCATGCAAACCAAAATATTCATCGAAATTGGCATTTTCTACAGCTTGGCTCTCTTCCTGGACCTCATTGTTTTCTTCCATTGGTTCTTCTACTTATGTGAAAATCCCAAAGTGATCATTTCCAAACATCCCTTTTAATGGTGTTTGAGGTGCTTTTGACATATTCGCCACAAGTGAATCATGAAATTCCCCTTTATTCAAACCAACTTCTTGCATTTCATCTGGAAGAACTTTCATAACATTAATTCTTTGCTTGATATAATTGCACTGTAGTGGATCATTATCTACGGATATGCAATTTATTCATTTTTGTAAGGAGCATGTTATTGTTGTACCTAATCACCACATGCATAAAAAAATAAAGTTAAATAGTATAATGAAACATAAATTTAAAAAATATATAGTATATATATAGAATAATGATACTAGTTTCATATGTAATATTGGAAATATTACATGATCGTGAGAACAAATCTAAAACCCAATATCCTTCATTTGAAAATGTATCTATGAGATAATTAATCAATGCTTGTGGTTTCTGGTAGATGTTTACAATCAATCCTTTCAAATCTATTTCTTCATATGGCAACTTTTGAACCACGACATTATAAGTCAATATTTGAATATATTTTCCTTCTCTCCTTTCATTGATTAAAAGAGATTCATATGTCTCATATTTTGTCCAACATGCAAGATGTATGCTTTCAATATCACTCATAAATGGATCAGTGCTCGAGCTACGAATATTAGGTTTGTTTGTAACATAATTAAATTATAGAAAATCAATTTCATTTCTAATTTCAAATGCTTTATAACACACTACAATTATATTACCAATACAGTCGCTTCCTTGAATTTTCTTTAGCCTTGAAGGTTGTTATCACTGCTCCTCTTTGTACATCCGAATGGAAAACAAGAAATCTCCATAAAGGTGATGTTGTGACATTGATAAATCTTGAAACCACTTTAATGAATAATTGGTAAGTATAAGGCTCACAATCATAAGTAATGTTTTTGATATTGTATCCATGAGGGATGTATGCAATTATTAGGGAGTACTCCTTCTTAGGAACAAGATTTGCAATGTTTGTAAAATCACCAACAATCACTGTATATTGCACAGTTTCCAGACCATTCCAAACGTGACTATTAAGGGTATCATCAAGTTTGAACGTTTGCAAGGAATTACCTTCTTTGTCTTTCTATTTGGGCTCTTTGAATATGAATTTTGAAAGACTCTGGTACTGAACTCTTCTTTGGAATCTTTGATAATTTTTTTTATGTATAAGTAAACAAAATATAAATGAATTGGCTTGCAAATAAATTAAATAGAATATATCATAATTCAAAAACCTTTTTGTATGCAGCAAAAAAAATTCTCAAGTTCTCTATGGAGCTTGAGTCTGGATAGTTGCACCTAACATCATCCCAACTCTTCTCCCCGAACACTTTAACCATATCCTCTTGTATTTTCATGTAAACCTTATGACTACACGATGTAAAAATAAATTATATTGACAATCATATCTAATGATATAACATAATTCTTAATTAGTGAAACATACTAAACTCAAAAAATAAACTTCAAAACATAAACCAATCCACAGACTTACTTTTCAAATTCATTGCACATTTCCTCCATGGATAATTCACCCGAATTTACATGTGACAAAATTGTAGATATAAGTGTTTCATCCTTCACACCTTGCAATGCTCTCTAAGGTGTTATAGTCATATATTATGGAAAATTCTTGATGCCAAGGCCTCCTTGACCACTACTCCATGAAACTGCTTTAATTTTCTGTACCTTTTGATTTTTATGCCAATATTATCCCACGTGTTAAATATCTCTTCAATCAAATCCCATATTGGCTCCATTCTAATTTCTAATTGAAAATAGTTATATACAACTATGAATGCATCACTTCCTTTCAAACCTTTATGCTTCACATCATCCTCTTTAATCAGTAAACATATTTCCATACAACTATGTTTCCAGAAATCTGCATCAACTTTCAATCTATCCCCACCACATATTTGTTCAAATTCATTGTGGATAAATCTGACACTTTGAATGAATTTCATGGACATCCTACAGTGACTATATGTGTTATGATTACATGCCAATAGTTTTTCTTCCACATATGTTAAACCAACATAAATTATGCATTTGACTTTTTGAAAAATGGGGTTTTTGGGAAACTCTTGCATCAATTATCATATGGCCTCTACAGATTGATTCCCCACCAAAACATAGTAGTTGTAATCAAAACACGGTGATTCATCAAATGCATCTCTAACATGAACATCTTTTAGGTCAACAAGAACTAGGTAGTCAATCACATGTGGATAAGGATTGAGCCTCATTAATGCTTTCAAGTTATGAACATGCAAGCGATGTGGTTTCCTAATTTGATACTATTATTGAACTTTCATCGGTCTATAAAGTTGCTTAACATTTAAATCAAATGTATGCCATTGTGAACCAACTTATCCCTCTGCAATAGATCCCGAATGTAATTTTGTGTTGTCTTAACAACACCGTCATCTAGATCACCGCCTGGAGTGATGATTTCAAAACTATCCCTAGAAATTTCACTTTGATTTTTAGTGCTAAGATTGGATTCAACATCTTGTCTCCTCCTTCTACATATTGAAGCTGGTGTATCTAAATGAACAACTTGTTGATCAGGAATGAAAGCACCCTCATCGATATTTTTTTAGAAGAGTGTTTCTTACTCTTACCAGCAGAAGTACCATCCTCATCAGTAACAATTTGTTAATCAAGTTCAATTGGGAGAGATATTTTTTTAAATGTAACCTTCTTAGGTACTTTAGTTGATTTTTGGATGTCCTTTCCTTTTTGTGTTTTTACTTCTTTAGTTTGTATAGTTTGCACTCATTTCTTCCTTATTTTTTCTACCTTCTAAAGAGTACAATTAATGACATCCATCGGGTTTTCTTTAGTGGAATAAAATCCATTTAGAATATGAGAAAGTGGCATGGAAAAATCCTGCAAAATAAAAACATCGTTGTTTTAAAACCATTGCATTGTCATATATTCGAAATTAATATTTAAAAACATACAAAAATATAGAAACTTACACTTTTGCGCTCAATATCGTGCACAAGTACCGCACAAAATTCAGTGAAAATTTCATCAATTTTATAGTTTGAAACTTTCAAGCAATATCATATTTTGACATAGATATTAGCTTGTTTCACTAGTGCATAAACACAATATTTACCTGGCACCAAACAAATATCCTGCAATAATCCTAATGAGTGATAATCATTTTTCGGATCAGAAAATGTCGCACAATATAAATGAATACTATCTGGGTTCCCTTGATATTTCTCTTTCAGAAACCATGAATAGTCAATTTTCTCTTCCTCTAGTGCATGTTTCCATTCCCTTGCATTTGTGTCTTTTAAATCCTCGATGGACACAGATTCGTCATGCAAAACATTATGTGATGACTCAATTGTTTTTTTTCAATGACTTCATTGTTGATCTTGCTCCATACATGTTTAAAAATACCTTTCTTGATGGCATTCACCCTATAAAAGACATGGGGTATTCACTTAGTGAAATCATGCCATAGCGCCTTCGTTCATGGGATATTAAAAAATGACCCTAATTTCAATACATATTGATAATTACTTACACAACTCCTTTTTTTTCTGATCCCCCCTCCTAATACATATTTCCAATTAAAAAACCATATTTTTACAATATATTCCTTATTTTTATTAGAAACCCCTTATTATAGCCCCCCAATACCTATAAACCCCCATACGCTATTCCCCACCCCCCAATACCTACAATATATTGAACTTATTTTTCACAATTAAAACCCCCCCTTTATGAATGAACATGAATCCCCCGTTATAAAATAAAATGAAAAATTTTAGTCTATCTGTGAATTTTCCTTTAATATTCAACTAGGGCTAAACAGTGCATGCAAAATATCAACTGATAACCACACATGAATATATTTTACAGTATGCAGCGGAATATAAAACTGAGAAATAAATCACAACATCACATCACAATAATGACACTATTATTTTGGGTATGGAAACCCCCAAAAAAACCCAAGATGGAAAAACTAGTGCAACAATCAAATATAGATTTTATTATGAGAAAATATGGAACTTTTACAATCACTGCAAATTCACCCAAACCTAGCGAATGCAACACTCGATAGAATCACTGGGAAAATCCTAGATAAACCTCAACACCATCCTGTGTGAGTGTACGACCCATCTGTACGAAGCTCGATGAGCCTGCTGCTTGCTCCTCCATCTTCTCAGCTAAATCCTCTGGCTAACTTTCTCTCCTTGTATGTATCATGTCTCTGTCGGAATACAAGTGTGTGTGTGTGTTCTCTCCACCAATTGATCTCTCTTTTATAACTTTAGGTAAAGTGAAAACCCTAATTTCACTTTCACTTTAACTAGTGGTAAAGTAAAAATCCTAATTTCACTTTCACTTTAACTAGTGGTTCACTAAAGTTAATTTAGATCACTTTAATTTATTTTCCAAAGTAAACTTAGGAAAAGTAAATTAAATACAAATCGTTTACTAATTTAAGTCTTACGCATGGAGGAAGACCTTCCTTGTTGCTACTATTTTAACACTCCCTCTCAACGAGGAAAGGATTCGGTAGCAACCCCAAATTATCCCTTAACTTCACAAAACTCTATATGCAAAGTGCCTTGGTGGAAATTTCCACCACCTGCTCTTTGTCTGTATGTACTCCAACTGAATGGTTCCCCTATGAACACAATCTCTCAAGAAGTGGTATCTGATGTCTATGTGTTTTCTACGGTCATGGAACATTGGATTCTTAGATAGCATGATGCCACTATGATTGTCACAGTGAACTACTGTAGCCTCTAGCTCACTCTCGAACAATCCTATAAGTAACTTCCTCAACCGCATACCCTCACAAGTAGCCATGCTGACTGCCATGTACTCAGCCTCTGCTGAGCTTAATGTAACTGAATTATGCTTCCTGCTGAACCAAGAGATAATCCCCGATCCAATGCTGAAACAACAACCTGAAGTACTCTTTCGGTCCTCTACACATCCTACCTAGTTAGCATCTGTGAAACCTGCTAACTGTACACTCCCCTGCACTCATAAACCAATCCATACTGCACTGTACCTCTAATGTAGCGAAGTATGTGTTTCACAACCGTCCAATGCACTCTCCGAGGGTCCACCATGAACTGACTCAAAGAGTTGACTGCAAAGCTGATGTCTGGTTGAGTGTTGACCAGATACATAAGCGATCCAATAAGCTAACGATGCAAGGTAGGATCAAATCTGTCTGACCTTGATGCATCAATCTTCCTCCAGTTGGAAACTTGAGGTATGGCCATAGGATTGCAATCCTCCATCCTGAATATATTCAGGATCTCTATTGCATACTTCCCCTGTCCGATGAAGAAGCATCCATCTCTCTTCCAAACCTCCAGGCCCAAAACATAATGCATTAGCCCAAGGTCTTTCATCTCAAACTCTACTGCAAGGTTGGACTTATAGTCTCCAATTAGCCCCTCATCTCCTGCAAAAAGAGATTATCCACATATAATACCAGCATGAGAGGCACCTCACCTGTCAAGAAGTATAGGTTGTGGTCAACCTCATTTTTCTGAAATCCCATCTCCTGTAGATAGCTATCAATCCTCGAGTATGATGCTCGAGGTGCCTACTTGAGCCCATTAAGAGCTTGATGTAGTTTTCATACATGTGTCTCCCTATTCTCCACATCAAACCCCTCTAGTTGTGCAATATACACCTCCTCCTCTATCACTTTGTTGAGGAAGGCAGTATTTATGTCCATCTGATGGACACGCCAACCCATCTCAGCTGCTAGTGAGATAATGGTCTGAATGGAAGAATACCAAGAAACAGGGGTAAAGGTCTCCTCATAATCAATACCCTCCTTCTATGAAAAACCCTTTTCCAAGAAGCGTGCCTTGTACTTATACACGCTTTCGTCTGCTGCATGATTCACCTTGTAGATACATCTAGATCCCACCAAATTTTTCCCTTCTGGCCTCAGCACAACCTCCCATACCTAGTTTATCATAATAGAGTCATACTCCTCAACCATAACTTCCTGCAACACATCATGTTGTGTAGCCTCCCTGAAGCTCGAAGGTTCAGAGTTAATCAAATTGGTCATCAATGACATATAACTAAACCTCTTTGGTGGTCACTTCATCTAAAATATGTATGTGGAGGATCTGCCAACCTGGAATCCTGCACTGTGGATCTAAACCACTTAGGCCTTGGCCTAGTGTCAACCGGCTGTGGCTGCTATATATCTGTCTCCTGATGCAGCTTATCCTTCAATTCAATGACTAAAGGATCATGTCCACCTGACTCCCTCTTACCAGCAAAACCTGTGCTCTGTGTCTGCACCTATACATGTACATATAGCTCCTCCAACTTGACTCCTGACTCTTTTGTTGGTTGTTTCTCTACTGGTAAGTCCGAATATCTCTGCAAGGAACAGAGATCTCCGCAAGGCCCTGTCCTCATCAAACTGGACATCCCTTCTCACAATGACCCTCCTACGAGCAGGAATGTAAACTCTATATTCCTTTGAAATATCGTTGTAACCAACAAGTAACCCCTTCTCTCCAAAAGGGTCCCACTTCTTCCTATTGTCAGCATGAACATGACAATAGCAAAAACTGCCAAATATGTGAATGTGACTCACATCTGGCTGAGTTCCTGTTGAGACCTCCTCCGGTGTCTTCCTCCCCAAGGCTGTGTGGGGACACATGTCATGAATGTATACTGGAGTCCTGTATGCCTCGGCCCATAGGAATAGTGGTAATCCCTGATCAAATAACATGGCCTTGGCTGCTCCAACCATAGTCTCGTTCTTCCGCTTTGCAACTTCGTTCTGTTCTGGGGTATGGGGCACAGTGTGCTCCTTCTTGATCCCCTTAGCCGAACAATACTCCATGAACTCAATGGAAGTGCACTTACCCCCATTGTCTGTCCTCAACACTCGAATATTCTTTCTTATTCGGTTCTCCACAAGGGTCGTGAACTCTTGGAACCTCTCAAAAACCTCTAACTTGGCCTTCAGGAAATAGATCCAAGTTTTCCTGGAATAGTCATCAATGAAGGTTACGCAATAACTATAACCACTGAATGAATGGACACTCATAGGTCCACATACATCTGAGTGCACCAAGTCTAGTGGATCCTTAGACTTGCGCTCACTCTATGGGAAAGGATTCCTTATGTTCTTCCCCAAAGCATAATCATTGCAATGGTTATGCTTTTCCTCTTGTACCTGAGGAACTCCAATGACTTCCTATCTCAAATGCTTTAGTGCTCCATGATGCAAGTGTGACATCATCCTATGCCACAACACACCCTGACTGTTGCTGCTACTACTGACTATAGCCTTTGCAGGCTCAAAGTGTAATATGTACACTTTCCCACTCCTTCTGCTAATCACTTGATCCAAGCTTCTATCTAACCCATTGGGCCTTATATGCACTCTATGGTCACGAAACTTCACCTAATATCCCTTGTCCTCCAGAGTGGTGACTGATATAAGGTTCTTGGTCAATCCTGGAACATATAACACATCAGCAAAACTGAGGGGTTTGCCAGAATCCCTCTCAAATGAAACAGTGCCAACTCCCTGCACTTGATACCGCGCATCATCACCCAGCTCAATGTGGATCCCTGTTCCACACTCTTGCAAGTCTCTGAAGAATCTCTTCTATCTAGTCATGTGACTAGATGCTCCACTGTCAATGTACCATATGATGCTCCCTATGGTGCTTGCCATGCAACCTATCAAGCAAAACTCATCATCGAAGTTCCTGCTGAACTCATCCACCTCTGCATATCCAGCCATTTGAAAGTTACTTTTCTCCTTTCTGTCTTGGCACTGGGAGGCAAAGTGTCCCTGCTTGTGGTAGATAAAAAAATTTACCTTTGAAACATCAAGGTTCTTCATACCATCCTTCTTCCTCTTTTCCTTCCCCTTGCTCTTCCCTGTAAGGTCTAGAGCCTCCTCATCCACAATCTGTGGGGCACTACTGGATGACCCGGATCCTTGACCCATATGGGTCTCCTCCTGCATAAAGTCATCCCATATTCTCTTCCAACCAGGGAGTTTATCCCTAGCCACAACACCTCTAACAAAGGTGTCCCATGTCCTAGAGAAGCCATTGAGGGCTATCTGAACTAGCTCCTCATCATCAGTTTCAGAGCCAACAGCTCCAAGCTCATCCCTGATCTATGTGAGCCTTGTGAGATAAGGCACCACTCCTTCTCCCTTGGTCATATTGGTGTTGCACATCCTCTCTTGTAATTCCATCCTCTGGTTCTCATTCTTGCTCTAGTACAGACTTTCCAAAGCCTTCCACATCTCCAATGTGGTCTTCTTTCCAGAAAGGTGAGGGACTATATGGTCCTTCACTCCATCCATGATAATCATCATGGCTCTAGAATCAATCTTCTTCCAGGCTATCGAATCTGTCGGATCTGTGGGTGCAACTTTTGTGGATTCAATGTGCTCCTAAGCATCACTAACGTCTAGGATCCTTGTGATCCTCTCTTTCCATGTAGGAAAGTTTTGAGCACCCTAGAGTCTATCCTCAAATCTCAACTGCATGGCCATAGTGAAGTGTACTTGTCAAACCCTAGATTTGGAAGTCTAGGTTTGTGTCTTCCTATATATCTACCCTTGATCTATAACTACTTCTGTAAATCTCTCATCTTTAGGTCACCAGAGCTCGGATACCATGTAAATTTTCCTTTACTATTCAACTAGAGCTAAACAGTGCGTGCAAAATACCAACTGATAACCACACATGAATATCTTTTATAGTATGCAGCGAAATATAAAACTGAGAAATAAATCACAACACCACATCACAATAATGACACTATTATTTTGGGTATGGAAACCCCCGTAAAAACCCAAGATGGGAAAACCGGTGCAACAGTCAGATATAGATTTTATTATGAGAAAATATGGAACTTTTACAATCACTGCAAATTCACCCAAACCTGGCGAATGCAACACCTGGTAGAATCACTAGAAAAATCTCAACTAAACCCCAACACCCTTTTGTGTGAGTGTACGACCCAGCTATACGAAGCTCGATGATCCTGCTACTCGCTCCTCTGTCTTCTCAACTAAATCCTCTGTCTGAATTTCTCTCCTTATCTGTATCATGTCTCTGTCAAAATACAAGTGTGTGTGTTCTCTCCACCAATTGATCTCTCTTTTATAACTTTAGGTAAAGAGAAAACCCTAATTTCACTTTCACTTTAACTAGTGGTAAAGCAAAAACCCTAATTTCACTTTCAATTTAACTAGTGGTTCACTAAAGTTAATTTAGATCACTTTAATTTATTTTCCAAAGTAAACTTAGAAAAATTAAATTAAATACAACTGGTTTCCTAATTTAAGTCTTCTGCATGCAAGAGCACATGCATGCAGGAAGACTTTCCTTGTTGCTACTAGTTTAACAATATCTTCAAAAAACAACATAATTATAATCGTGTGACCCCTTCGACTTCGCGTGCACTATGGATGCACTGTGCTTAAATTTAATGTATTTTTTTTAAATTTTTTTTTATTTTGGGCTTGGCCTTGGGTGGGCGCCCAAAAATTACAATTTTTATTATTATTATTTTTAGGTTGGGCTTCGGCGGGCACTTTGGATGCCCGAGGGATGCGCACCCTTATGGGAAGTGAGGAGGAGAGCTTCGCTCCTCCCACTGAGCATCCTTTTGGGTGTGCACTTTGGGAGGAGCGCAACTCCTCCTCGCTTCCCATAGGGGTGCACAGCGCGCCCCTTTAGGAAATCAAATCATGCCCCAATAGGGAAGCATAATTCTCAGAATTGCATGCCCTGTTGGGCATGTGATTTGGGTGCCTAAAGGGCACCTGAGCGAGGAGCGCAACTCCCCCCACTGCCCATAGGGTTACACAGTGCACCCCTATGGGAAATGAGGAGGATTTGTGCTCTTCTCACCTCCCTACTTCCCATAAGGGCATGCTGCGCACCCCTATGGGTAGTGGGGAGGAGCTCATCTCCTCCCTCAGGCACCCTTTGGGCACTTAAAGCACACGCCCAATAGAGTGCGTGATTCTCAAAATCACGTTGCTTTGTTGGGCCGTGCTTTGGGCACCCAAAGGGTGCCTGGTGGAAGGATTTTCACGCTTCCCATAGGTGTGCGCCGTCCCCGCTATCCTTAGGGGTGCACCAACCCCAAAATAAAAATTAAACATATTGTAAATTGTGGGCGCTCGCCCAAGGCCAAGCCCAAAAAGATAAAAAATTACATTAAATGTAACCACAGTGCATCCAATGGGCATGCAAAGCCGAAAAGAAAAATAAAATAAGAAAAAATAATATTAAATTTAACCCTTGTGCATCCAAAGGGCACACGAGTCTAAAATAAATAAATAAATAAATTACAATGCATAAAAATGTAAATTAAACTAACCTTGAAAATCGCCTCAGTGGTCTTTAAAATCCTTGTAGATTACTGCAATGTTTGTAATCATTGTTTTGCAAGAGGTGACTATAGAAACCAAACCATATTCATGTTGCATAGATTAATTTTAATTAACTGCTACATGAATGTGGGATGAAAAAAGATAAAAGAAAAAAAATTAACAAGATAAAAAATAGACAAATTTATTATAAGAAAACTAACCTACAAAGCACTATTAAATTTCTCCAAATTCAAATGTGAATAGAAAGAAAATGGGAATAGTAATTCGTTAATGCATTATTACTAAACTTAAATAGGATGGCAGTAAATGAAATTTTACTTGTGTTATGAGTGTTGGAGAAAAAAATTAATTTAGATAACAAATATATTATTGCAAAATTTATAGAGCATAGTTTGCATGTGATTTAATTAATATTGTTACAATTTTTTATATGAAATATGATATTAACTTCATTAATTGTATTAATGCGTTACAAATGTGCAATTTGTTTTTGTAGCAAAATTTTGGAGACAAATTTCTAGGGGGGGAATTTTGGAGGGAAAGTTTTGGGGGGGAATTTTGGAGGGAAATTTTAGTTCTTTTCACTATATGATTGTTGAAGGTTGATAGTTGCACCATTCTACTTCTTGTGTGAGGAAAGTGGGAGATGCACCATTATAGCTTTTAGTAAAAAGTCACAGAATTATATGAAATTATCTCAATTTCTGGAAATAATGGAAATTTTCCTTCAAGTGAGGATTTGAGAGGAAGTGATGATAATTTTCCTCCTAGCGAGGATTTTAAAGGAAGTAACGATGATGATGAATACCATCCTCCAAGTGGATATTTTGAAGGCATTGAGCACGATGATGACAATTTTCCTCCAAGCGAGGATTTTCAAGGAACGGATGATGATTTTCTTCCAAGCAAGGATTTTCAAGGCACCAATGATGATTTTCCTCCTAGCCAAGATTTCCCTCCAAGCGAATATTTTCAAGGAACCAACGATGATTATCCTCGAAGCAAGGATTTTCAAGGCACCAACGATGATTTTCCTCCTAGCCAAGATTTCCCTCCATGCGAGTGTTTTCAAGGCACCAATGATGATTTTCCTCCAAGCGAGGATTTTCAAGGCACAAACAATGATTTTCCTCCTAGCCAAGATTTCCCTCCAAGTGAGGATTTTGAAGCCACCAATGATGATTTTCCTCCAAGTGAGGATTTTCAGGGCACCAACAATGACTTTCCTCCTAGCCAAGATTTCTCTCCAAGCGAGGATTTTCAAGGCACCAAAGTTGAAGTTACTCTAAGTGAAGATTTTGATGGGCCCGACAATGATTTTGGTGAGGATGAGGGCACCATTAATGGTGTATTTTATTTTCATCCAAGAGAAGATTTTATTAGCACTACTGATGATTTTCTTCCAAGTGAGGATTTCATTGGGATTGATAATGTTTCTCCTGGAAGCAAGGATTTTGATGGCTTCGATGATGATTTTCCTCCAAGCACAGATTTTCATACAACAAACAATGATTTTAGTGAGGATGAAGGAAACAACAATGGACTTGAAGATGATTTTCCTCCATGTGAGGATTTTGATGGCACCGATGATGATTTTCCTCCAAGTGAGGATTTTAGTGGGACAGATGATGAATTAAGTGAGGATGAAGGCACCAATAATGGTGAAGATGATTTTCCTCCAAGTGATTATTTTGATGGCACCAATGATGATTTTCCTCCTAGTGAGGATTTTGATGGGACATATGATAATTTTGGTGGGGATGAAGGCAACAATAATGGTGAAGATGGTTTTCCTCCAAGCGATGACTTTGAGGGAACCAATGATGATTTTCCTCAAAGAGAGGATTTTAATGGGACAAATGATGATTTTCCTCAAAGAGAGGATTTTAATGGGACAAATGATGATTTTGGTGAGGATGAAGGAAATAATAATGGTGAAGACGATTTTCCTCCAAGAAATGCTTTGGATGCCACCGATGATGATTTTCCTCCAAGCAAGGATTTTAAAGAGAAAGATGATTATTTTGGTGAGGATGAACCTTCCAGTGGTAAAGATACCAATATTGTTGATGATTTTGATTTAACCTCAAGTGATAAACATGATACTGATGAGGATAATCAATCTCCTACTAAATTTCGTAATGATAATTTCAATGAGAGAGATGATATTCCTCATAGTGATGAGGACACTCATTCAAACAAGGATGATGCAATGGTACATGAAACGCAAAGGCAGATTGTACCAATGAGCAAGATTAAATGTAGGACTAGACCATATTATATCAATCCAAAGAATTCTAGTTATACAAGGTCTAGAAAATATTTTCTCATGAGTCCAAGTTCTATTAAGTTAATTTGATTTCAAGTGAGTGTTTCCAAAAACATTGTTCGAAACAGATGCACTACAATTGTGCCTTGGAGAAAAGGCTAGCATATCTTTCAATGAACACAAATATGCAAAATTCATATTTAGTGGAGTGCATGATTTCCACAAAGGAAGGTTATGATTATCACGTTGGAAGTATTTTGATTTGTAGAAGGGCATTCAAAAGAATTTAATCTATTGGTAATATTAGACTATCAAGAATCCATACAAGGCTAGAAAAGGATTCCATTTTTTATTCGAAAGAATATCATGCACGAGCTAGTGGGCCAATAACAAACATTACAATATCATGGATGTGTGACTTCTTTTCTAAGCATGGATAGAGCATTCCACATAGATAAACCATACACATTCCATATAATATATCAAGGAAAGAAATCCACAACTTGTACAAGGCATTTATTCAAGAGGTCGGAGGAAATAACAATTTCATCACATATGCATATTTTACAAGACTATGGAAAATAGAGTTCAATAATGTCCGTATTCCTAAGAGGTCAAGGATGGGGGTTTGTAGTATATGTGTTTATCTTAAACAAATAAGGGATAAACTGGAAGGGATAGAAAGAGGTGAATCTCTATATACTTGTTTTTTCTCTTATACATCATAATTATAAAATATCATAAATGTTTTATTTTTATTTTATTTGTGGATTCTGTTATCAAAGAACTTCAAACGCATCACAATCAACAATTAGTTGTATGATACAAATTATACAAACATCACAAGAAATGTTATGATGATCCACATCAGTATTTCGGGTTGATAATTGATGGCATGGATCAGAAAAAAACACTTTTGCCACATTTTGTTCGTGTACCAAAGAATTTAGAGGAGGAAAATTTTATATAGTTTCACTTAGTTGGTTGTATGGTTTTTAATAGTCAAATGTCCTCAAGGGTTTACTTTACAACTCCAAATAATCATAATGATGCAAATTTGACCATCACCATAATTCACCATGTGATTACTCATTGATCTGACAATCTACCTCAAGTTTTGTATCTGCAATTGGAAAACACTAACTGAGAAAACAAAAATCAGATCGTGTTTGGTTATCTAAATATGCTTGTTGAATTGGGGAATTTTCAGAAGGTTAAAGTTGGTTTCC
Organism: Pseudotsuga menziesii; assembly: GCA_001517045.1. Lineage (NCBI taxonomy): Eukaryota > Viridiplantae > Streptophyta > Pinopsida > Pinales > Pinaceae > Pseudotsuga > Pseudotsuga menziesii. Next base: position 883,971 of record LPNX010282287.1, read on the forward strand.
TTCTTGTTGGACATACACATGACCATATTGATCAAATGTTTAGTTGTTTTGTAGTGACATTAGGGAGGAAGAATGTTGGTAGTCTGCCATCATTAACTGAAATTATTAGAAAGGCATACAGTCCAGAGCCTGTTGTACTAACGTTGGAGGAGACTATTGACATATGAAGATTTATTATGGGACCGCACGGTGAAGAAAGGTGCATTGAAAAAATTAATGACATTAGCTTCCACCATCAATTTCGTATAAAAAAAATTGATGGGAAAACACTACTATGAGGTAAGAAGTACTCAACAAGTGCAAAATAGGGGCCTACATCAGGTTTAACATTTATGAAATTCATCCCAATTCATCAAATCTATGCTTCAAAGTTATTGTTATTGCAATCAGTTATCGAGATTCAAAATGCACATCGACACAATAGAGATGTTGATTCTTCTCAAAGCTTGGAAGAAATAAAAAAGTCTACCAAAGATACATATGACTATTTTTGATGTTGTTGATACTGTTTGGTGGGAGTCTTTTTTCATGGAGCAAAATGACCGAATTTCAAACTCTACAAATGGAAATATTTTTTTGAAGGCTCCATTTCATTGGCCGCAAAGTATGTCAAATGAAAAAGAGGAAATAGATGTTGAACCAAAAGGTGTTGATCCTTCTCAAGAAGAGGAAAGGGAAATGTATACTGGGTCTAGAATATCATCTACATGAAGCAAGGCAATGGAAGACCTTTACAGAGGCTCAGTACAAGATATTAAGGAAGGTTGTATGATTGCAGTGTTGGCTACAAAAGATGCACGCGATTATCCGATCTGGATTGAAAACATTATGAAGGTCAATAACGAAAATGAAGAAGTTATATCCATTGAAGTACATTGGTATGCAATTGAGACACACACCCATTTGATGGTGTGTACAAGACAGAGATGGTGGTTGAGAAAAGGGTTTGCAAAAAGAGAAAAAGAAAGGCTCAAAATGTAATCATCGTCGCATTGACATTTTGAGCTTATAATATGTTGACATACTAGTTTATGACTTCCAGTTGACAAAGAAAGGCACTGTTCGCTCCAAGACTACAGAGATTATCAAAAGATTGTTGCCACGAGAAATAGTTGCATCATGGGAGTATGCTAAACCAAGGCATAGATCGAGAAGGAATATGTCCTATGAAATGTTGGGCATACATGAAGACCCAAACGGTGCACTTATTAATAATATAGAAGAATATGGGCCATCTACATCTTCATCTGATAATCCATTTAAAGAAAATGTAGTTTTTTATGGTGTGTCAAAATCCATGTGTTGATTTCACTATTTGCACATGAAACATTTTATTTGTTTTATTAAGATGACATTGTCTACGTGGCAACTCTAAATGAGTGTTTCAATTTTAATATGAATATCTTCTACGTCTTATGGTTTAATATATGATTTTATTATGAGTAATATCAGAAATTCCTTTATTTTATATGGAAAGGGTGGCCTAATAATTTCTTGAATAATTTTTCTTTAATATAATGCAAGATTTATATAGTGTTATCAAGAGGTTTAATAAATACAATTTTAAATTATGATAAAACTATATAATTATGCCATTTTTTGAAATAGTGTGCTACACGTAGCATCAGTTTTCAATTTGGGGCTTGATTTTAAGGTTATTGTAAAAAACATAAGGACAATTTTTGTCCATGTCCACATTTTTAGTTCGAAAAAAATGGTGCTAGCGTTAGCACCACTTTTTGATTTGGAGGTGTTTTTTGGTGTTTTTTCACAAAAATATGATTTATTATGGCTAGAGTTCTCATTTTGAGTATAAAGTTCTTGTCAAGTTGTATAACATGTTGTATAGAAACATCCATTTTAAATCCGGATCTATCAAGCACAGAAAGGGTTTAAAATGAATCTATGCATAGTTTAATTTTTTTATATTTTATTTAAGTCCATATATAATTTATATTTTTTATTTTTTAATATTTTTTTTGTGTCGGCTAGCATAACGTAACTAACTTGACAAGATCTCCCCATAATGGATTAGAAAGCACCTCCCTTCTTTCAATACAAAAATTAAAATTCTTTTTAAAATATGAATTTAAAACTCAATCTATCAAAAACAAAGAAATTGAAATGATTGATAAAATTCAAGGCACATGGACATGTTTTACAATATAAATATCAATAAAATTTCATAAACATCATAAATTACATATAAATTGTTTTCATTGGAAAGATTAAAGTGATTATAAACTCAATAGATAAAGACACATACATTTTTACAATATACAAATGAGTAAAGTTTCATAGATACCATAGATCACATATTGAGAGAAAATAATAAATTTGTCGTTTTTTTCACGAGGAAGAGAGATATATTTCATATTCTTCATGTTAGAATTAGAATTAAAGTATACATTAGACTTTATCCGGACCTTACAGATATCTAACATGTATGTCTCTATTGCATGTAGTATTAAATGAACAAAGGAACATTATATACTCCATCGTATTGTCTCTTGCATCGGACTGGTCTCCATAATTAACATTAAAGGTATCAGTGGAAAAACAAGGTGCATAATTAATATGGTAAGAAATACAATAGTACAGATAAAACATTAAAACATTGACCTTACTTTTGGTTTAAAGCCTAAACACAAAGTTATGATTAAATAACCAAATTTCAAGTATGAAAATACATGACGAAAATATATAATATCAAAATAAACTTATATATAAAATACCAAAATAAACATGTATGACATAATAAACAAAATGTAAGCATGGTTTCCAGAGGTAACACTACAAGTGCTTGCAAACAATGGTTAAAGTGGACTAATCCATATGTAGAACTATAAGTGCTTTTAAACCAATGGTTAAGGTGGACTAATCCATATGTAGAACTATAAATGCTTTCGAACCATCCTTTAGGTGTATTAATCCAAGAGTATGAAAACATGAGTAATACATAAGTGCTTTCAAACAATGCTCAAGGTGCCTTAATCCAAGAGTATGGAAACATACATAACAAAGATAATAAGAGTAATAAAAATGTTATTTAAATAGTATATTCTAAAAGTTGTCATATGTTTTTTTTAATTGTAGGTATGGCCAAAAAAACATTTTCAACAAAGTATCAACACTTTATTTTTAAAATATTAAGAAAATATATGAAAATAGATATTAAAACATTTAATGAGTATTCAAATAAAATCTATTAGTTATTACAATAATTTCAATTAAATTGAGTTATTAATTTTTAACATTATATTCGATATTGTGAGAAGCTACTCGACCTACGAATTAATGTCAATGGTGGCTTTCCTTGTTCTATAATAATATGTGACCTTGGTGATTCTCTAAAACAAAATGCCTAATTTTTTTTATTTTTTTATTTTCGAAATATCACATTTTAAAGTTTTTTTTTTAAGAAAATGGATAACTTTATTAAAATCCTAACATGTTCCACGTGGTTTTGGACATATTTATTGATGTTACTAGGAATTGGTTTTGGACATATTTATTGATGTTATTAGGAATTATTTCATTTTAACGTCTGTGGGAATTATGTTGGTTAAGAATTTTAATATTATTAATTTCACAAACCTCTCAGGGGGTTGCCACATACTCTAATTATAAAGCTAACTCGGTGGGGACATCAAGTGAGGTCTTTATATATTAGTGCATAGCCACCAAGGGGTTTGACCCCGAGACCTTCTGCTCACAACTTACAACACTCAACCACTTGAGCTAGCCCATGAGGTTCATTTCAATAAAATATGAAGAATTAATAAAATAATATGTTATTTAAAAAAAACATAATGAAATATTTACATTTTATTAAATAAGAACTTGCTTATTAAGAAAAAAAATTCTGTATTTAAATTTTAAAACATATAATAGAAAATATAACCTTATACTTTGAAATTGTAAATTTAAATCTTTACTGGAAGAAATCACTGGGGGCCACCCCAAGGGTCCGCCCTTTATAGCCACTCGAAGATTTGACCCTGAAACATTTTGCTCACAACTTACAACACTCAACCACTTAGCTAGCCCACCAGGCTAAGTATGTGTTATTATGTGGAGTAGAGTTTGAATTTCAAATTTGTAAATGTAAGTTTACATCAAAATATAAAATATTGAGATATTGAATTGTATGTTTGAATATAAAGGTAGATAACTATTATTATGTTTATTAAATAAGCATGTGATATTGCATGGAATAATCTATCAACTTTAAATTTATACATGTAAATCCACATCATGAAATTTAACATGAGGATCATAGTATATTGAAACTTATGTTTGTGTAAAAAGATAAAGGTATTCGGTTTTTGTGACACAAATGTCTCTACCTCTTTATGAAAACATAAGTTATATATAAAGAGATAGAGATATTTGTTTTCTATATTATAATTATCTCTACCTCTTAAACTCAATTTCACATGGTAACGCATTCCTATTTGATAAAAACTAAGTGTTTCATTGAAGACTTACATCACAAAAACAATTTTAGGCATATTATGAGCATTTTTTAGGAAAATATTTGGAAAGTTAGTAATGGGCATTTTTTGAAAACAAACATACTCACATTGCAGCCAATGTACACTGTGATGTTAGTAGGGAGCACCACTCTCTTGTTATTTCCCTCATTGCAAAGTATCATGGTACATTGGGCCTTATATGTGCTTTTAGACTACTTCTATAAAGCAATATAAGATATTAATTTTGTATAAGGAGTTATTAATTTTATGTCATAAAAAGAATTCCAAGACACATATGTTAGGCATGTGAAAGGAAAACTCTACAATATTGTAAATAAGAACATTTCCAACAATACTCAAAAACACATCTCACACTAAAATACAAAATAGACATTTTCAATGAAATATTTAACAAAGAAGGCCAAATGTTATGTAATCTCAACAATTTCTTGTTTGTCATCATTGGAATCAGATCATGTACTGCTTACTAAAATTATGATTCTCGGTTGATGACGCTAATTTTGACATTTTTTTGTTTTCCGTCACTGGAATCCAATTTGCGACTAACAATTTTACAAACAATCATAAACATTACATGCTCCAAGAATTGAATATTCCTATTTCACAATCTGTTGTAAATTTCACCAATGGTTCAGATGCACAACAAGATGCTGATCATCAACTAGAAAAACAAATATTGTTGTGTAGGGAAGCGAGTAATATTATCATGCAATTTATAGTTCCAGTCAAGATTAGTAAATGGTTGGTGTGTTCATGCAAATTGTATATACACCTGGAACGATGCCACCTAAGTTACCTACCTATGTTGTTGTGGCATTTGATAATTACAATGGGACACATGGGACCAATCTCAACCAAAGCACATACCAATTCCAACCATAAATCGAAATAAAAAGAAACAAGTCCCCTTCAATGTGGCTTGGGAATTGACTATCTATAAATCCCAAGGATTGACATTAACAAGGTTAACCATTGACATTGGTCACAATGAACGTCAAAGATTGACAATTGCAACAATGTTACACACTACAACATTAGAAGGAATGTGAATTGCACCATCGTTCTTCTTCGAACACTATGCAAAGATTACATACACTTTATATGTCATACTTCATAAAAATGAAGAGGCACACCTTCATTCTCTGTCCCTTTCACACTTAACATTGAAATCCTCATTCCCTGCACTCCCCCTAACAAATAAAAATACCAATGTTGATTATCAATATAATTAGAGTCAAACTTGATCACTACCTAACCCTTTATTGTTTTACTCACATATGTGTACTTTCTCGTATAAAAAATTAATGCGCATTTCATTTTACTTTTCATCCATTACACGGGTTTCTATTTATTGCTTATTAGTACTTGTAATGAAGTTATCCTTTCAATTTCATTGATTACTATCCCTACCATAAATTAGCTAGACTTGATTTCAATCACATAAAATTATATTGTCTACATACACACAACTTTATTTATATTGAAGTTCTTTTTTACGTTTCATTTCCCCTCTATGAGGATATGTTACTATTATTCATATTACTATGCTAATTCACAACTCTACAATCCCTAATCCTCCCCAAACAAATGTAGATAATTAGCAAATAAAGCATGTGTGTGTATGTGTGTGTGATTTTCCAATTTTACACCATTAGGTGTTATTTCTCTAGAGGTGGTTTTAGAAACACTATTCACCAACGTCGTCGCTCCAGCTAATCACCTTTCGCAATGAGTTTTCCTCCTTGGTTGTGTATTGTCCATGAGTTTCGTCCATTGTCCACTGCTTTTTGTTGTTGTTTGCTCATTCTACTTCACTCTCTCGTTGCCACTCTCATCTCATGAATTGGATATGATGTTATGTATATGTATCCTTGAGGAGACTATAGGAGAAACAAGGTTAGCAACTGTAACTCCCAGTTCCAGGGTGTACTGAGAGGTGAGGGATGCAAATAGAATCATTTCTCCACATTGTCCCTCTCCTCCTATGAAATCGAAGATTCGTCGCACGAAGTCGAATTGGCGGGGAAATCGAAAGGGTCAAAGTCAAGAGGTGTCACTGGGTTGAGCACAAGGGACGAGATATCAAGCATGTTGGGCAACAGGATTTCAGGCAGTGTCGCCCTAGGAGATATCCTTCAGTTTATATTGACACGGAGGGGATTGATCCCCATACCTATTTGCATATTTCTCATATTCAAAAGCCATTCATGCATCCTGAAGGCAGGTTTCTAAGGACCCACTTCGATTCTAGGCTTGACATATTGCGCTTTCCCTTGTGGGAGTGTGGATTCCAAAGTTGGGCCGAGATGGGGACCGAGGGAACAGTTAGAGTTGACCTGCATTCAGGCTCATTGGCAGGAACATGTGGAAAAGGGGCGTAGAGAGCAGACATAGTGATGGGGAGTGTCTTTTCTTGGCATCATCAAAGGCATTGGTACGACTCTGGATTACATCCTTAAATGTAGATGTGTCTGCCTGCATGAACGTCATCATAATAACTACCTATTGTGGTTGTGGTTGTTGTTGGGCCCTACTCGACGCAGCCCGGATTCGCGAACATTCGATCCTAGTTGATCTGGGGGACGGGGAAGGGGAAGCGATCGACCAATTTGCAGAGGAAGAAGAGAAAATTCCCATAAATTGTAGAATTACATAACCACCTCCTCCTCCTTCCTGTGTGGCAGGCGTAGCCATTAGCATCAAAACTCTTTGTTCGTCATTCTCCATATCCATCACCATGTTTTTCTTCATTGCAGCCACGACAGGGAGCAGAAGTAGACGAAGAAAATGATAAAAAAATTGCTAGGGGGAGCAATTGTGGATCGGTTGGGTCCCTGGCCAAGCAACAGTGAGTTGATCCTCATGAGCGACTTGGAATTTGTATAATTACTACATTGGTCATATGTTGCTAACTTACTAAGTTATTAGTGAGCGTATTACATAAACATATAATCTCGTGTTATACGATAACAATATTATGTTGGTGCATACACACATGAGATTGTCTGTAGCTTTCTCCTCATACTTTTACCATTACAAGGATTCCTCTGTGTTATAAGGTTGAATGTTCAAATGACAATAGCATCCTTCTAAGCAAAGATTTAAGTGAAAAGGAAGTGTTTTCCATGGATATTGGGAAAATGGTGAGAATACTGAACAAACACATCTCTCTCTTTGTATCTAAGGACTTGCTTCGGCTCTATAGAGGTCGATATAGAACTTGAAGATGCATGGAGGGATGGTTATGTTGCATATGCTTTAAAGAGGGCCATGGGAAGACAGTTGTTCATGCAACAATATGATGGTTTACCAGGAAGCGACGAGTACATGGAGGCTTATGGAGCTCTTGAGTGTGTTTTCCATGACCCATTAGATCTTTCTGAGAAAACAAAGAGATAATATAGTGAGACCACAAAATTACAGTTAACAACCCCAGTTAAGACGCCGATTCCTAATAATCACCCTGAAAATTTAAAAGATGGGTGCAATTTTGCAGAATCAATACAAGGGTTGCCAAGGAATTCATATGTTATTCTTTCTACATCTCTTTGATCATATCCAAAGGATATTTGTCCTGTGATATGAGGTAATTCATGAATTTCAAGGTTTTCTAATCAAAATGAAATATATTCTAATGAAAATAACTCATATGTCTATTTCATCTGTGACAATAAACTTAGAAAACTAAATTATTTGGATATTTTGAAAACCATATATTGCCTGCTGCCCTCAAAATTTAAAGGATGGGTACAATTTTGCAGAATCAATACAAGGGTTGCCAAGGAAATCATATGTTATTATTTCTACCTCTCTTCGGTCCTATCCATAGGATCTTTGTCCTATGATACTAGGTAATTCATGCATTTCAAGGTTTGCTAATCAAAATGAAATCTCTTATAATGAAAAATACTCATATGTATATTGCATCTGTGATAATAAACTTAGAAAACTAAATTATCTGGATATTTTGAGAACCATATATTGCATGCTGAGTGGCGACACTGAATCAAAACATCAGTAGTTAGTAGATTCCATGTATTATGAGGAAAAATATACATGCATGTTCACAGGGATGTTTAGGTGGTTAAGAGAAGGCACAGACTACCAGAGGGCATTGAGAAAGGAATAAATGATAGAGCCTCGAAGATATATAAAATAATATGGGCATGCAAATTATTAGAAGGCTTCATAATGGTAGCATTCATAGGGCCTAAGAAGGTTGGTAAGAATACTCTTATCAGTTCGATATTAAAGGAAAATGTTGGAGATGTGGGATTCACCACACATACTTTGGCCGCCACGCTTAATGGGTTCACTAATGATATATTTATAATTGATTTTCTTGGCATCGATGCTGGTGAAGAAATACTTGGTTTTTCGAAGGTTTAGGAATATTATGGGAAGGTCATAGACTTGTGCATATTGGTGGTTAATTTTGGGGGTGATACTTCTAGAGTTGCACATAAATTTCTCAAGATTGCTAGTTTATGGAAATTTCAAAATAAAGGTGGGTTGAAAGAGGCGGTGATGCTTGAGATATAGATATGATGAAGAGATTTGTGGGCACCCTTTTGCGTAGTTGGTTTGAGTGGGAATTGTATTGGATGTTGGGTAGGGTTTGGGATTATATAGCATAATCACATTTATTATTTTGTATATGAATATCCTTATTTGTTGGTGATCCTAAGATTGTGTGGTCTAATTTATTTCCACTATTTGGCCATCTCGTAGTTTTTGTGAGCGGTGGAGTAGTTTGGAGAAGCGAACCACACAACACACAAGTAAGAAAAAATATTCATGCACTTTGTTTTTAGGAATGATTAATTTAATTGAATGCATTTCTCTTGTTTGTCGAACATATATTAAAATCTCCAAAGCTCCAACCTCTGAAACTTTGAATTTTTTCAAGGAGTCCCTATTTACTAAAATTGTGGTGATTTTTTGAAACACTGAAGTCAATTCCAAAGTGTGAAGAATCCTTATTAAATGTTTTAGAAATGAAATCATATGAAATTATGTTATGACAACTCATCCATCACTAATATGGTGATTAGGACCGAGTCTACATTATGCATCTCAATTCCCTGGTAAGGGGAATTCAAAAGGCAATCCAGTTTGGTCTTATTGCATGCTATCCATAACTCCAGAAGAGAATAAGAAGATGGAATCCAATATGTTGTAAACCAAGCATATCCAGGTTTAGAGATGTACATTCTAACTTTTATTCGATTTGATAGAATTGATTATTTATGATTGGGAAGATTATGAAAAGGACCTATGAAAGATCCAAATTTTGATCCCTAACACAATAATACTATATAGACATTTTGAGTTAGGTAATTGCAATGATCAATTTTAACTCAAATTATGTGGGGGAACCCTACCTTCACTGCCCCATTCAACATGGAAAATTTCGCTTCAATCAATATGTCCCGTTGTTTGGTTGGGAATACATTCTACATCTGCCTATTCAAACTATTCAATAACTTTTTTTTTCCTGAAATAAAAATTGAATAATTAAAATATAAGATAAATAATTAAAATGATACAATAAATAATGGTGTAGAAAAAAAGAAAGACGAGAAAGAAAGATCACAAGAGTGTTGAACAACTGTCGACTATGATACTGTATTAGTGTTGAATATTCATCTACCACTAATATTTGGTAATAATAATTACACCATTAGGCATTCTTTCTCAAGAGTAGTTTTGAAAAACAAAGTTCAAAATTGTCGTCTATTCTTCCAATACAATTTTGACACATATATATTCACCACTTGTCATGCTCATTCTCTATCTTTGCATCTTGTTGACGTTTTTAGGTCTGTGAGTGCTTTCTAGGAGCCCAAGTTTCGAATATCCATGTCACTGTGGTGGTTTGCGAGGAAGGAAGGAATTTGTTAATCTAAAGAGCGGAAAAAGAAGACAAGACACGGGATTGGACGAAGAGAGAGGTTGGTTGAGTTCTGTAGAAGTATATCATTCATTTTTTTGGGTTAATGAAATTTTGGGATCCCGATATCTGCGAATGGTATTTCTTGATTTTATCACTATAGAAACCATGGTTTTATGAGGTGTTCAAGATGTTATGGCGAGCCCTTTGGCAAGTCTTCAGCATGCCTAGAGACTATTGGCTCCAATTGAATGGATAATGGGTGCATGGATCCCTCTCAATGGATTATGTGCGACATTCCACTCTGAAATCCCCCATTTTGTTTTTTCTCTATTTTCACAAGGCCATCATATGCGGGCTTGACATGCTTCACAGGGATGCGCTAACCATTGAGAAGGAGAGCGACGATGAGATTTGGATGCTCAATCAGTATCACTTCCATTTACAAGAGCCAAACCAATACTGAGGATGAGGTCTCGCTTTTAATGCTACCATCCTTTTATCCTTTCACTTTTTATGTGAGGGATTCCAATGTTGAACCTCCAACTAGAAATGATGCTCTGTTTGTGCTTACAAGATTTAATTTTTTTCTTCATGAGTTGGAACTTTCGCCACAGAGATCATGTATTTTCCAGTACTGTCATTCATTCAAGACTCTATCAAACTCATTATTTCTTTTTACCATTTAAACACCTATCATATATTTAAGTATATGGATGCTTGAATATGATCTGGTCTCTACGTTTGAAATTGGTTTAGATGTGAATTTATCCTTTGGATGGAAGGTTCTATGACCTATTAGGTGAATGAAAAACAATGTGTTCCTTATCTCTGTTAGAGTTACATTACCTACATTCGAACTTGGTTTATTTGTGTATTTAACCTTTGTCTTGAAGGTCCTATGATCAATTAGGTGAATGAAAAAATGGGCCCCGTATGTGTTAGTTACATTATATTTGCCCAAATTATTCATTTGGTCAACCATATATTTATTATTTGTGCATAGATGGTTAATGCTAATTTAGGATGTGGTTGTTCCTAGTCTTAGCATTGTTCCCACTTTGTCTTTGTACAAGTCATATAGGTTTAATTTGCTCAACGACAAAAAAAAAAAAAAAAAATTCAAATACATAGTATTTTTTAAAAATAAAATGAACTACAATATTTATCATTGTATGAATTTAAACTAGGATTCAACTCTTGAAAATGGAACAAAAAACTCTCTTCGTGAACTCTTATATTCGTTTACCAAATCCCCTTAATAGTCTTGTATTGTGTTTATCTCTAAAAGTGCATTCCTATTGGTTTCATCCTTATATTCATTCAAATTCATAAAGATTCCTTAGTTATTACGGTGTGGATTAAAAATAGGTAAAGTATAGATTACATGAGTTTCTTTCTCAACTCTTCCACATCTAGATATTATGGTGCTATATAAAGAAAAAAAATGTAATTACAATTATTTTTTTTCATTGGTTTAAATATTATCAATCTAGCTTTGTTTTTAGATTTATTTATTATTTGCTCTTTAATTGTTGTTTATTTGTTTTATTGTATTTTTGTTATTGTTGGAGATGATAATCTATCTCAAGGACCAACTTTAACACAATGATCAACATAATGTTAAAGTTGAAAGAGATGAAAATTATCTTTAAGTTTATTATAATACTTTTTTGAATCTAGCTTTGTGTTTAGATCTTTTTTGCATTAAAGTATATTTTTTTTCCATGATCTGCTATGCATAATATAGTTTTTCCTTTTCAAGGTATTCAACATTGCAAATGGAGCTGGGGAGACTTAACCCATGGTAATATCTCATGTATAGATGCCATAGCTTCTTCATCTGTTGCATGTCCTCATGAAGTTAATCCATTAAAGAGTTGTAATAATGGGTTGAAACTCAACCAAAAGTGTTTCATTTCCAACTAGATCTCCATTATGCGTTTTGTAATTATTTACTCTCTTTTAGGTTTCATAAATAGTTTAATACCTAGTTGCATGAAATTTTAGAGACTTGGATTTCACTTGTGTGAAGGAGTTTTTTTTAACAATTTATAGGCATTCTTCACGAGGGAGAAATTGACAAACAATTACAATTTCTGATTGAAGGACTTTTTTGCAATTTGGAAAGCTAACTTCCATGTATATAATGATGTGAATTCCTTTTTGTGTTGTAGTTGTTGGTTTGTATGATTTTTATGGTATGTGCATGAATCTTTACTATTTTTTTTTGGAATTCTCAAGGGTATCCAGTTGTTCATCTGGAAGTGAATCTTGTCGAGCAAGAAGATAAATTTACCCATTAATTTTCCCTATAAGATGAGCTTGATCAAGAAGTTGGCCTTGGTATATTTCCTTCAAATTTCTTCATTAACAGTCTGTCTAATTTTAGCCTTTTCATAGTTTATATGCCTTTGTGTTTTCAAAATGCAATATTAAAATCTCAGTCTTGCATCTTTGGGATGTGTAACATATATTTTCAAGTTGATTCCAGATTTTTTTGAGCACCAAAAAACTTTTGAAAAACTTAAGAAATGCATTCTTAGAGATGAATATTCAGACGAACCAAAAGGTGACAATGATTCAGGTCGGGAGTGAGATGATGAAGAGGAGGAATAAGATGAACAATTACACATAAAGTATGAAACTCAACCAAACTTGCTAAATTTAAGACATTCAATTTACTTGACAATAATATTAAGTGTTGACTTTGAGGAAGATAGTACTAAGATGCTAAAAATCAAACTTGAGCCTAGTCAAAATGTAATGATCATTTGTCTGTGCATGTCAAAGTGGTTATTTCCCTTTCATTCAATTTTTTTCCTACAACAATGAGGTAAAATCCCTTTAATGATATTAAAACAAAAATAAATTATCCTCGAGATATTTGACAATGGATTTATTGTTGCTTTGAGTTGCTATATGTTTAGTTTTAATTTCAGAGTTTAATTGTGAAAATTGTTCATAATTGTTGTTGCCAATAGATTTTATCCAATAATTAAAACTGTAACAACTCATTAACATGGCACACACATACACACATCCCTCGGCATGGATTCATGTGGAATAATCCTTGAATTTTATTTTTCCTCTCTATCAACAATCATAATAAATTTTTGGAGTGAATGACACTTGGAATTCAAAGAATTGATGTACAACATGACAGGCATGGGTGGTGATATGGCATAATTCACTATCCCTTAATAACTAATATAGGTAAAAATCGACAAGGTCTAATAAAAGATGGAAAACCCAACCTATCAATAGATGTAATTTGCCAAATAAAATTTAGTTTTTGAACTCTAAAGAATATATGTTAGTTCATTGTACTTTTTTAAGATGCATACCTTTATTCCAATTCAGTTGTAGTAGTTTGTTTTTTATTCATTTTGTGGTACATTGTTTCTGCATTCAGTAACATGCCTATATTGAGCTTGTATCTACATAGATTTGTCTCTGCAATTGGGTTTATGTTAACTCATTTTTTCATTATGAGAGTAATTACTTGGTTTTTTTGTAAAATCTAATCATTTAATTCCAAGAACATATATGTTAAGGCATTTTGTATTGCATTTATTCTTTTGATGTTTTATTGCAATTCTGATAGGTTTTCTTTTTGTGCAAGTATCAAAGAAAAAAAAAAATTCCTTCATGTTAATATCTTAATCTTATTAAAGACCATGATTGTTATATTCACATTTGAAATGTCTATCATTATGTGTTTCTTCTGCAGTTGCTCCAATAAACTATGCACATATATCTGCAAGTTAGATGCAACAGTTTCTCAAAGCACAGAATTCAGAAACAACTTTTCACTCTGGGAAAGGGAAAGGGTCAGTGCCATTTCAGAGGACAAGGATACAATGTTCATGTACCTAAACTCCCTATGATGGTCTAATGTGTTTGCAACACCATCTCTTTTTGTTGAATCCTACATGGGATTATATTGTTCATTTTGTACTTTGAATCATATCAAACATGTTTTTCCTTTTTATAGTTATTACTACATCACTTATAACAACACATTGGAGTCTTTTCTTAATGAGATTAGTTTCTGCCATGCCTGCCAAACTATGATGTGATGTTCCTTGTAAAGCCCATTTGCCATTGCTCTCGTTTTGAAAAGCAACAAGACATGTCTAATATGCTATGGCATCTCATGCCAAACTCTAACCTGATGTTAATTGGAAATCCCTACTTGCTATTTTGTAAACTTGTTAAGTTCAGGAAACTCTTATATATTGTAATTTGGACTACTCTCTATCTTTTGAGAAATTGAAGTGGTATTAATTTCAATGTTTCATTTATCAATATACCATTGTTTGAATGAAATATATATCATTTTTTTGTATAATATTTATATAGAAATCTAATTGTTATAAATAATTTTACATCCCCATATAAATAATACAACATACTACCTACATATTAGGAACACTACACTTTTTAATCAATACCACATTTAACACAAAAGTTAAAAAAGATCATATCATTTACAAACATTTATATACACTCCCTCAATTTAATATTTTATTTTTTTAACTTCTTTTACTCTCAAACAACTACCTTATCAGCATATTATTACCTTATCAGCATATTATTGCCCCTTCATTTTAATAATAGCACAGCTAAGTTGCTAATTTTAATAGTAACACCTCTAGACATTGGTAACAATTTTATAAATTACTACATCAATGTGAGGATTGCAAATAGGTGAACTTTTACTAGATGGGTATATTAAGGCTACCATTAATCAACCTATTACTTTGCCCCATACTCATTGCTGGCCCCTTGGATCTTAACACATTTACTGGCAGTGAGATCTTAGCACCTTAAGATCTAATTGGTGCTAAGATCTGATAGCCAACAATGAGCCTCGAGCAACCATCATTTGGGCAGGCTAATTAGGGCGACAAAAGGCCAGTTGAAGAATGCGTGGAGCCAATTCGCTTTTCTTAACTATTCTTGGTTGCATTTAACTGATACTATAATGGCTTCTTAGTGGGTCCTAACCGGGTTGTGCCCCAAAGCAATATGAAGTTGATAGCATTTCATTGTCACTATTATGGCATGGCACAGGTCTAAACCAGTTGTTAGCCCAAAGCAATATGAAGTTGGTGGCATTTAATTGTCACTGTTATGGCTTCTTAGCGTTCTAAACGGGTTGATACCAAAATGCACTATGAGATTGGTAGCATTTAATTGTTATCATTATGGCCTTATAAGTGTCCCAACTGGTTGACAGACTCTAGCGAATTGTTTATTTATATGTGGTTTAGTCCCAAGGGCAGACAGACCACGGCGAACTGTTCATTCATTTGCGGAGTTTGAATGTGCCGAGAGAATAGTATTTGATATGTCAGAGGTTCAGGTCGAAGCAACTGAGATCTCAGTTTCAAAGCCCGCCGCGTACCCACTTAAAGTGAGAACAGTATGCCTACTAGTGGAATATGTGAACCGTCTAGCGAGGAGGAATGATGGAAGCTTCAACCGATGGCTGACGAACTGGCTGGAGTACAAAATCCCTGCCAATAGCACGCCCAGACGCGGGGTTTACACAAAGGATGTCACCATCGATACCGAGACAGGAGTGTGGGTTCCCTTGTTCCTGCCAGTCGAGGGAGATTCGAAGCTGCCGGAGGAGGCGAGAAAGAAAGAGGAGTTGGGCCCCGGCTTTCCTGTCGTGTTTTACTTCCATGGAGGAGGGTTCACTAGCTTCTCTCCCCATTTTCTGTTATACGATATATTCTGCAGGCGTTTAGCCAAGAGGTGCAGAGTTATAGTAATCTCTGTGGATTACAGGTACTCTCCGGAATACCGATATCCCATTCCGTGCGACGATTTCTTTCGTGCCATCACATGGCTGGACTCGGGCGACGGTCGACCCCATCTCCCGGTTAATGCAGATCTATCTCGCTGTTTTCTGATGGGTGACAGCGCAGGCGGGAACCTAGTTCATCATGTGGCTTACAGGGTCTCAGCGGAGAAGGATATAACGTTGAAGGGTACTGTGAGAATAGTGGGTCATGTGCTTCTGCAGCCATTCTTGGCGGGGAGGAGAGGACGCCCTCCGAGCTCAGGCTTCAGCGGGCTCCCATGGTCAATATCAACAACTCGGACTGGCATTGGAAGGCGTTTCTTCCGGTGGGCGCCAACGGGGACCATCCAGCCTGCAATGTAATGGGGCCGAATTTTCAGCTAATTGCTCATGATATCTCCGCTCTTCCGTTCCCCCCAACGCTGGTCGTGGTGGGCGGCTATGATACTCTGCAGGATTGGCAGGGCAGATATGTAGATGATTTGAAGAAGACTAAGAAAGACGTTGAGCTTCTCTTCCACGAGGAGAGGAGGGCATCCATGTCTTTTCTTTTCTGTTTTTTAACTTAAAGATCTCGTCGAGGCTCATATCGGATCTTAATTCATTCATGACAAAATGTTGTGGAAAATGAATGCAATTGCATTGCAATGCAATCTTTGAAGGCTTCTATCTATGTGGTTACAGTGATTCATCAATTGGCTTTTACACGCTCAACATTCTTGGTTGGCCATTGTATTGTCACTTATATAGATTATATATTCAGAAAACATTTGTAATATTATTTTTAGGTTTATCTATATCTTAGAATTTTGAGGTGGACTACCATCTATTTTTGAGAATGAGACAAGTGTACTATCCACATTGATTTTATGGGCGTGGTCCAAAATTAATAATTAATGATTTAAAAAAAAAATTTAATTAACATGTGATAAGTACAATTAGTGATAAGTACACTTAGATACAACTACGAGTTTAACTCCATCTATTATTAGATACAACTATTAGCTTAACTCCAATGATTCTACAACTATTAGCTTAACTTCAAATCTAATCAAAGCTATATTGGATAACTATTAGCTTAATTATTAGATACAACTCCTATCTTAACACCAATGATTCTACAACTGTTAGCTTAACTTCAACTCTAATCACTTAAGACTTAGTCCAAGTGCATTTGCAATCTACGAGTCTAGCTAATGTGCAGTCATTTAAGAGTAGAACTCCTGATAAAATCATTCGAACTCCTACTAAACTCCTACGTTTAGAATTTTGGGGTGGACTACCATCTATGTTTTTTCATCTACGAATGATAATGAAAGAAGTGTACTGTTTAGATTGATTCTATGGGTGTCATCCAAAATTCATAATCAATCATTTAAAAAAAAATAGCTTAGTTAACATGTGATAATTACACTTCATGATAGTTGGAAAAAGTAAAATTAAAATTCAACTATTAGATTATTAGATGATTAATAGATACAACTATGAGCCAAAGGGGGTCTGCGGTGGTCACAGATCTGCGGCTCGCGGTCAATGAAGGATGTGTAGGTTGGATTCCGTGAGGGCTCCACTGAGGACAGGGAGAACAAAACGAGAAGCGACAGCGAAGGGGCAAAGGAAATTTTTTGTTTTTACTTTAACTGGTGGAGGAGCGGTCCCGGTCAGCATGGATCCTAGCGAAGGTCTACCTGTAGAAGAAGAAATGGTGGACTACAAGGAGGACCTGTGGCAAGGGCTAGCAGTTTTCTCGACCCCAGAAATTACCGGAATCCTGTCTCCGGCATTGGTACAGGACAAGATGGAGAAACTACCAACTGAAAATGAAGCTAGGGTTCTGGTCACATCGCCTTTCGCTGAGGAGGGGGTGCTCGAGCAATTCCCAGCTCGGCCACTAAATCCTTCTCTAGGAGGAGCACCGTTTACTTTATTTCCCTCTGGCACAACCCTGCACACCTCTGATGTAGTAATCACCCATAGTGAAATCTTCCAACTGACGCCACAACAAGGTCCATTCCAGCAGAACAGTGGTTTACACAGGGAGATAGACTCCTTCTTTGAACAGCACACCCCCGTAGCAGAAACAAAAGCGTAGAATCTAGGGCCGCAAGAAGGGTTTTAGCAGACCACCACAAAACCTTAACGAGGAAGGGGAAGGCGCAAACTCAGAAATAAGCTTGGAAGGTACAATACAAGGCTCCAAAAAGCTAAAAAATCGTTGCCTAAACCCCTTCGGAGGAACTATGAACCTGATCTATGGAGTCAACATATCCATGGCAGAAGCCCAAGAAATGGAAGGGATGGCCCTAGTTGGGAAAATGAGAGGATGAAACCCTTCTCAAGGAAAAATTGAAGACTGGGTTAGAAAGAATTGGACGGGCTTCCATGGAAAAGACCTCGAAATCACTCCTTTAGCAAAAGGATGATTCGGTTTTCGCTTTGGCCATAGAGAGGATGCAGATTTCGTCCTTAAGAAAGTCTGAACTTACGGAAAAAACCCTTTCCAGTTGAATAGGTGGTCACCATTGTTTGACGCATACACAGAAAGGATCGACACAATTCCAGTCTGGGTTCGGCTTCCAGGATTACCTTGCGAATTTTGGAACCCAACCACTTTTGGTGATATCGGACGGGCGCTGGGAACGTTTATTGAGGTGGACCTCTCCTATCAGCAAACAAAAATAAGGAAGGTAGCAAGAATTTTGGTCTCTTTGAACATTAGAACCAGTCTCCGGGATCACATAAACTGAATTTGGGAAACCAAGACAAGGAAGCAACTGTTGGATTACGAAGGGCTTCCTTTCCGGTGTCACAAATGTCATGATACACGACACCTGGCCAAAATCTATCCAAACTATGTGCCCTCGACATTGGGAATAAAGAAATGGTCCACATGGGGAACAATGGAATCAAGCCCAAAAGGAACCACAATAGATCAAGGCATGGCGAGAGAACAACATGCTTCAGAAGTACTAGGACAGCCGCAGGAACAGGTTAAGGAAATGGTCGCGGAAGAAGTCGGGGGATCTCTACCAGCACATCAGTTGGAGCAACACCTGAATTCGTCGACCTCATTGGGTATGAATCCCTCTACATTAAGCAAAAATTTGCATGTTTTATCTTTAAATGAAAATACAAAATTGATTTCTCCCATCACAACCAGAACCACCCTCACCCCAAATTGTTCCCCCTCTTCTCCCCAATCAACATCTTTGACCCCCACTTCGACAACCTCCCCTCCTTCAACAAAACCTGAACCCTCTAACACAGCCACTTCCATTTGCTTCCACCTTCGATTAAGGGATGTTCAAGCCTCGATGAACCAAAAAATCCCTCCCAAAGGTCTTGGAGTAAACCCTAACATCCCTTCCAAAGAAAGAGAAAGAGGAAGACCTTCGCATCTCTCTGCGGCACAGAGTAAGGCCCTCAGGGACTAGGCAAGCAAAAGACAACAAACCCTTTTTGGAGAACTTAGAGTGGTGCAAGCCCCAGATAGGGTTCCAAAATGAAATTACTCTCTCTTAAGTGTAGGGGTCTCGAAAGTACCCGGAAAAAACTTGCCGTCAAGAGGATGATCTCGGTCCAAGCACCAGAAGTCATCCTTCTACAAGAAACTATGGGGCCAAAACTGGAAGTAGAAAACCTGTTATCTTCAATCTTACCTCTTTATTCATTCACAGCACACAGTGCAAGAGGACACTCACGAGGTTTAGCAATAGGATGGAAGAAATCCTGTATACGTTGTACAAACACTTGGGGGTCCTCTCTAGGTTTTAGAGCTCAGATCAGTTGGGCGGAGACAAACCTAACCCTAACAATCATAAACATCTATGGGCCTTATATCAACAGAACATAATTCTAGGACTTCTTCAGAAAATCTAGGCTTACAAAAGAAAGGAACTTGATCATTGGAGGGGATCTCAATTTCACCCTGGGAGCTCATGAAATCTTGGGGCCAAAGGCAAGAACGGACCCTTTAGCCCCTTATTTCAACAACATCTTGCTGGAATTAAAATTGATAGACCTAGATCCTTAGAATTTAAAACCAACCTCAACAAATTGATGGGTGTGAAAAGAAAGAATAGCGAAGAGACTCAACAGATTCTTGATAACAGAAGACCTCCTCGAGGAAGATTTTATGTTTAAACAATGGGTGGATTCAGGAGCAATCTCGAATCATCTACCTATCTGCCTGGAAATCCAAAAGCAGCCAAAAAATATGGTCAGTCCTTTCAATCTCTGCTATGCATGGCTAAAAAATGAAGAGGTAAATCAAATCATCCAATCAAATTGGCTGCCTTACCAAGCAGGACATAGCACAAGGGCCATTGTACATTTCTCTCAAAACCTACTCATAATCAAAAAGCTTCTCAAGGATTGGGATACAACAAAGAAGGATCACGACGAATAGAAAATCAACCAAATTGAGGAAGATTTGAAAGAGATCCAAAACAAATATGGAGGGGGTTTCCTCAGACAAGATGACAGAGAGAAACTCTACTCTTTGGAGGCCTCTAGAAACAAAATTCTAAAGGAAAGGCGGGAGGTTTTGAGGTTAAAAAGCAGAGCAATATGGATGGAATGTGGTGATGATAATACAAAATTCTTCCAGGCTTTTGCAAAAGGCAAGAAACAACAAAACTCTATTTGGGAGTTAAAGAAAGAAAATAATGAGACAGCAACAACTTTTGAGAACCTAGTAGAGACAGGGAAGAGTTTTTTTGAAAATATCTTCAAAGAAAATCGACAAGCAACCATCGCTGAAGTAATCTGAATATCACAATTTTTTCCAGAAAGCATTAGTGAGGAAGATAATATGGAGCTAATGGAAGATGTCAATTCCCCAAATTTTCACAAAAATTAAAAATTTTTAATGTAATATAAATTGTCTATAGTTGCAGTTTGATAACTACTAGCGGCGAGCAAAAAAATGAAACAGCTAACAAAAGTGGTGATTAACTTCAAACACATAAAACTAATACCACTTTAATTTTGATATGTTATGTATATGGCCTGCATTCAGTTACTTCTAGTTGTATTGATGATTTGATTTTGTCAAGTAGGTGAGAAGTTATGTTCTTAACTGGGCTTACTTAGCAATTGCTAATTCAGCTGGATTTCTGGATCTTACAGGTTCAACAGGTAAATTTTGAACAAATAGGAGTTTGTTAAAGCGTTAATTTCAGATATACTTATTTAACATATATAAAATGCTAGAGTAAAAATTTGCTTAATAGAGTTCAAGGATACTACGAGGTAAAGTAACTTTTCTTTATTTGTTTTGCAACTATGACGGTATTTTAAGTTTATGTCAAAAGACCAATATCCTTGTCATACTAAAGGTCTTTCACCAGCATGAACTTTTACTTCAGAAAATCTTCTTTTCAGCTATAAGCTAAGTTACTTACAAGTTCTATATGGAACTCCTGATTTCATATAACGACACTTTTACTGAAACAAGAGTTTACTACCATTGCTAATTCTAACATCTAAGACACTGCTTATAAGCATGATAATAAATTTAGGGCCTTTAAAGAAAAAGCTTCAATAGAACCTTTAGCTCTACTTTTGATTCTGCTCTAGTAGAGAAAAATTATCAGCTCATTATTGTATTACAGTTATAAATGTTTACTTACACAATACTCGTTAAGTTATAATTCTGATCTTTTTAGTTTCATCTTGTCACTAGTATTGTAACAAAATTACATCACTTAATAACATTACTAAGTGATTCTATCTTTAACCCTGGAAAGTCTTACTATCCTGTATTTACCAAGTTTAATCTAAACATTGGTTTGATTAATAAGAATTTGGTTCTTTATGGAAACCCAAAGATCACTAACTTTTAAGAAGTCCCTCATCCATAATACTGTCTACTTCATGCAAAAGTAGAAGATATTCTTGTGTAGAAAATACTACCTAACTTTTATATATGCAAAGTTGAACCTAAGATATTTATCTTATCAACTTTGATTTTGCATAACACTAATGTAAACATAGCATTACTCCTTTAAAAAAAAAAAAGGATTTGTGTGAAGACTCATTAGGAGTACTATTGACTATAAGTCGAAGGCCTAAACTTCAATATTGATCTCCACTATATTCATTTACCAAGAATTGAACTTAGTGTTATTCAATGTAAATGATAATAATTTATAATATGTTTTCATAATGGATTGATTATGGTGTTATCGAACATCATATACAATGAAATGTGTTTATACCAAAATGTGTTATTGGTTGAATATAATATATGATTATATTGATGGGTTGATTCCATGTTATTCGACATAACAATGACATGTTACTAACCTTATCATTAGTGTCAATTTTTTTTATGAAATTGGCAATAATATTGTTCTTCCCGATAGTGTAGGAGAACTATATGACTCGACCCACAACTTGATAAAAATTTTAGTGGACACGTGGAGAAGCCTCCACCAGGAAATAGTCGATTTAAAAACTTGCAATGTAACCCTAACTTCTCATTCTTCCACGAGGGTTTAGCTCTGTATAGTTTGGTTTCTTCGCAGCCATGAGAGGCTCGCTTGTTCTCATTTTACAGCTCTTTTTTGTGTGTAAGGAAATGTTTCCCTCTAGTATGAGGGTTGGAAGATACACAACTCATATCTTGGTTTCTTTTTGCGAGAATTGCGTTGCTGTGAGGGTGGACTCTGTTAGTAGTTTGAGTGTTGGTCCTATGCATTGCCATTGTCATATCTCTCAACTTGCTCCATTGTTGGTGTAGTTTGGAAATATGAACCCTGCTGCCTCTGTCACAGGTTAGCATGAGGATTGTTCTTCAAAGTACTATTTGTCATGCTGGTTGATTTCTCCTCGACTCTAGAGTTCTTTGCCTTAAGGTATAAGTTTTACTATACTATTTTTTTATAAATTTCAAGTTATATTTACAGTATTAGAATACCCAGTTTCTAATTAAAGTCTTTGATTTTCGCTTGCAGGTTACAGTTTCCATTAAGCTTGGAAGAATCTTCTTCAACGTTGGATTGACTTCAAGACCAAATGGGTAAGCCCTAGTTAAAATGTGGCATCCCCCTGCTTGCAATGGTTAAGGTAAAAAAGGGTTTTCAGTTGGAAAAGAAGCATGGCTTCGATTCCTCCATTGTTTAGAAGCTTGGTTTTTAGTTATTACTTTGTTTCTATTATTAAAACCATTGCCTGTTGCAGGGTAACTCCGGCTTCTATGCCGTGACTTGTAAACCGGAATTATAGCCTTATGGCTAAGTAATATCATACTATGTTTCTTAAAATGTGGAGGTTCTCCTGTCTTCATGATCTTTAATTGGTCTCTGTTTCGAAGACCCTGATAATTTTTACATTGTCTTATAAAAGATATTACTGTAAATGAGGTTTTAATAAGCTGTTTCTAAGTTTTGTTTACAAACCCTCACTACGATGCGGGGTAATACCGGCCTTGAGCTGTGTGATGTAATTTGATTATGTCTTAGCCCTACGACTTGACAATGTAATACATTTGGTGTTAAGAAGGATTTTAACTTCGAGCTCTATCTCGTTCATGCAATAGTTTTGTAATCCTGTAAATTACGATTCTGGGTAATTAGGGTCTTTCCTTCTTCGACTGTTAATGAAGATAAATACTATTTAAGTTATCTTTTGTAAGTAATTATTGTTAATGTGAGGACTGTAGATAAGTCGTAATGTAAAATTTTTATTTTTTTATACTTTCCTGTTCAAAATATACTAATTAGGGTTTTAATGGGATGAAACCCTTGTATAAATATACTATTAATTTATTATTACTTAGGATTTACTTCTTGTTTCTTCGGTTTGGCTATTACAGGTGTGTGGTGTTAATTTGACTTGTTAATATTAAACCTTTCTTGCTTGTTTATAAAAGATATTTGTTTTAAGAAAATATTGTAAATAGTCTATAGTATACACTATAATATTCTTGTAATGTTTATCTTATTTTTATAATTATTAATGTAAATAGAATATAACTTAAATAAATTAATTTATAATAGATAAATAATTTATTAGGGTTTCGACCTTGAGGTTCTTCCTTCAAAGGTATAAGCCTCTCTAGTAAGGGTGAAATAGTTTCTAAAATGTAAATATTTAGTTTTATATTAGTTATTGTTTATATTTACATTGTTTCATTTTACTATTTTATCACAAAGAATTTATTGAGAGTTCTCTAAAGGATAGAAAGTCATCTCTGTAACTCTAATGTAGTTTACTGTTTCCTTTCTGCAATTTATTTAGTTAAACTAAGTAAAAACATTAAACCCAATTAAATCACAACACTGTTTTCCTCCATAATATTTAAAACATTAAAATCAAATTACTCTGCTATTTACAGTTACACAATCCTATCTACCATTTTCATTCTCTTATCTACTTAAAGCATTCTATCTGTGCTAGAGTACGGCCTGGTTTCCAGGTGTGAAAAATCACAGTTTAGAAATTCATTTTCATTCTAACACATTATTCTCTAAATCCATTTCATTTCTATAACAATTTAATAAAAATACTAACTCAAACATTTCCCATACTGAATTATTAACATTCACATAGTAGTTAACTAATATTTATTTATTTACATGGTAAAATAAAATAACTTAGAACCTGTTGAGGACAGACGACAATAGCTTTAGGAGGCTGTTCCTCCCTACCAATCTCCTAGAGAGCGCTCAAACAATGCTAGCCTGTTCCTGGTCTTTTTGGGTGAGAATTGGTGGAGAGTGAAAACAGTAGAACCCTCTATCAACTGACTAGTTCAATATCTCATTTAACACACTGCTCTTAGCAGCATGATCTTTAGCTTAAAAGCTGCAACTAGATTAATCAGCAGTTATCCCCTCAAACACTTTCCAGATTTCCCTCTCATTGAATTTCTCTGAAGTACATTCATTTAACCTGAATGATCACTTCTCTAGAATGAGCAGCCTTAGCTCTCTTCAACGGGAATTTTTATAAAGATTGCCTAGGTCTTTTGGGTTAGTTTTCATTAATTGAGCCACCTACTCTGATTCCACTTTCTTGGGGAATCATGACCTCAAATATAGGGAGGTTTCCACATGTAACAATTGGAATTGGTTTGAGGATGTTGCCACATGTCAGTTTTCTCTCCACCGAGTCTCCTCCACCAATTTGACCAGTAAACACTCTTTTAACAGCCCGCCTAAGATGTTGTCTCCTCATTTATTTATTTATAATAAAATATTCAAAATTTACATTAAATATCCTTGACCCTGCTGAGTCATCAATTACAACTTAGCATAAAAATTAACATATTGTCCTCAATAATATCAAATAATATAAAATTGTTTTTGCAAAATTGAGGTATGTGACATACACACCCCCTTAAAGTATAACATCATCCTCGATGTTATTTATTCTTCGTCCTCAGAATTCCCCTGGAACAGAATTGGATATGCATCCCGCATATTACTTTCCAATTCTTAGGTGGCTTCCTCTGGACTAAGGTGCTTCCATTGCACCTTCACCTGACCAATGGTGCGGTTCAGAATTGTGATCTCCCTCCGCCCGAGGATACAGTCCGGTTCCACCAGAAAATCTCCTTCTCATTCTACCTGTATATCATTCCAGTTAACAACATGAGTAGCATGATGAACATATTTCTTTAATACAGAAATGTGAAAAACATTATGAACTCTTAAATTCGGTGGTAATGCTAATTGATAAGCTACTTGTCCAATCCTGGACAATATTTCAAATGGACCACAGTAACGAGGTGCTAATTTTGCACAACTACCCAACCTCAGAGAGCTCTTTTTTGGGTCTCACCTTGATGACGACATGTTCACCTACCTGAAACTCTTTTGGAGTTCTTTTAAGGTCTGCTTCACTCTTTTGTCGATCTTGCGCAGTTTTAAGATTACCTTGTACCTGCTTTGCAATTTCTTCCATTTCTTTAAATATTTCAGGACCTAATACTAATCTGTCCACGGGATTACTCCAAGAGATAGGAGTGTTACATTTCCTTCCATACAAGATTTCGAAAGGACTAAATCTGGCCGATGCTTGATAATTATTATTATAAGCAAATTCTACCAGATGCAAATAATCCTCCCATTTACCTGGCTGGTCTTTCACATACATTCTTAGTAAATATTCCAGTACTTGGTTTACTCTTTCAGTCTGTCCATTTGTTTGAGGATGGAACGAAGTACTAAAATTTAGTGTAGTGTTTAATGCTTTAAACAGAGATTTCCAAAAGTTACCTGTAAATTTAGGGTCTCTATTTGAGATTATAACTTTCGGTATCCCATGCAGTCGAAAAATTTTCTTTAGAAAGATATGAGCTATGTTTGCAGCTTTATACGTAGTTTTAACATGTATAAAGTGGGTTGCTTTACTTAATTTATTGACCACTACCATGATAGAATCATTTAAATTCTGATTTTTAGGCAGTCCAGTAACAAAATCAAGACTAATTATCTCCCATTTCCAACTAGGAATGGGTAATGGTTGAAGTAATCCAGCTGGATGTTGATGTTCAGTGTTCACCTGCTGACATTCAAAACACCTAGTGATATATTCTCCCAATTCAGTCTTCATGTTTAGACAAAAATATTCTTTTCTTAACATAGTTATAGTCTTCTGATAACCAAGATGGCATGAGTATGGAGTTTTATGGATTTCATCTAAAATTAATAACTTAAATTTAGGTACATCAGGTACATACATTCTATCTTTATACAATAAAAATCCTTTTTCACTCAAACTGTACCCTTTACTTAAGCTTTTTGTTGGATTTTCTTTTGTTTTAGCTTGTAAATTTTGGTAAATTTCATCTTGCTATAACCCTGCTTTAAGTTGTTCATCTAGATCTGTTGTATAAGTGCTGATAACTCCTGTATAGTTCAGCCTTGCATTTCTACTTAATGCATCAACAAAATTATTTTCTTTCCCTTTAATGTTCTGAATTTCAAAATCATACTCACTTAGAAAAGCTAGCCACCTAGCTTTTCTAGCATTTAGATTAGGCTGATCTAACATATATTTTAGTCATTTATTATCAGTCATTAGAATAAATTTTCTGCTAATTAGATGATGACGCCACATCTTTAGAGCATGTATAACAGGAACTAATTCCAGATCATAAGTTGCATAATTCTTTTCATGAATTTTTAATTTCCTCGACTCATAAGCAATAACATGCCCTTCTTGAGTCAATACTCCTCCTAAACCATCATTGCAGGCATCAGTACACACTACAAAATCTTTATTTGGATCAGCTATTCTTAAAATAGGTGCGTTGGTTAATAGAGTTTTAAACTTTTTAAAGCTATCCTCGCATTTCTAATTCCAATCAAATTTCTTTCCTTTCTTCTGCAAATAAGTTAATGGATTTGTGATTCTTGAAAAAACTTCAATGAACCTCCAGTAATAACCGGTAATTCCCATGAAGGATCAAACATCAGTTACATCCTTAGGAACCGGCCAATGTTCAATCACCTTTATCTTTTCAGGATCCATCGAATTCCCTTCCTTAGTCACCACATGACCTAAGTACTGAATTTTATCCTTAAAGAAATCACATTTACTAAACTTTGCAAATAGTTGATGATCTCGTAACTCTTGCAAAACAATTTTTAAATATTATTTATGTTCTTCTTTAGTTTTAGAATAGATTAATATGTTGTCGATAAACACAACCACAAACTTATCTAGATACTTATGCATAACGTTGTTCATTAAATACATAAAAATAGCTGGGGCATTAGTAAGCCCAAATGGCATAATGACAAAATCGTAATGGCCATATCGAGTTCTAAAAGATGTCTTCATCTTTAATCCTAACTTGATGATATCCATACCTTAAATCATATTTCGAAAACACCATGTCTCCACGTAGTTGATCAAACAAATCATCTATGCGAGGCAACGGGTATCTATTTTTTAATAGTCATCTTATTCAACTAACGGTAATCTATGCAAAGTCACATGGTTCCGTCCTTTTTCTTAACGAAGATGACGGGTGCCCCCCAGGGAGACATACTAGGTCGTATATACTTCTTGTCAATAAGTTCTTTTAATTATGATTTAAGTTCATTAAGTTCAAGTATGTTCATTCGATAAGGAGCCTTTGAGCTGAGTACTGCACCAGGTTCCAACTCAATGGTAAAATCTAGCTCCCTTTTCGGAGGTAGTCCCGTAATTTCTTCCGGAAATACATCAGCATACTCTCTTAAAACTGGTATGTCCTCCAATTTTAATTTGTCTATTTTATTTAGATTTTCCTCATCAATTATTGTTACAGCATAAGCCTTACAACCCTTCCTAACAACTCTCTTAAGCTGTAGAGCATAAATCTGCCTTATGGTTGTTTTTCTAGGGACTCCCTTTACACTTATTGATTTTCCATCATTATTTATACACGCAAAGGTTTTATCATAACAATTTAAAATCACCCTATGTTTCTCTAACCAATCCATACCGATTAGTATGTCGTAAGAACCAAGAGGTAGTACATTAAGCTTTACAACAATTTCAAATTGATCCATAACTACTGCACATTTCCTTACAAAACAAGTTACCTTCCCTTTTGCACTAGTGGCTAACCGAACCAACCAAGAATTTTCAAAATTTTCAACAGGCAGCTTACATTTTTCTACCAATTTAGGTGAAATATAACTGAGACTAGCTCCTGGATCAATTAAAATAGATATAGGGGTTTGGTTTATCGTACCTTCTACTTGCACCATGGAAGTTTGATATTCTACTTGTCGATTCTCCAAGGCTGCATTGAATCTGGGCATAGTCCTCACTAAATCTTCAATAGTAATTTCTTCCTGTATAGTATGAATATTACTGACCGTCTTTTTTCGATTAGGACAGACTCAGGCATAATGTGGGCCATTACACTCCCAACACTTTATGGGTTCTTTGCGTTCAAAGTTCTTTGTGTAATTACCATGATTATTAGCAGACTCTTTCCCCTTTGAATTGTTCTGATTGCTTGGTGAATTATTCTTATTCCCTTGGGAAATTATTGTTAGGAAAAATTTTGGCCTTTTTATTTTTAGAATTCTGGTTGGGTACAAACTCTTTCTTCTTTTGATCATAATGATTGTTATTCTTTTTGGCCTTCCAGTTGGCCATGCTCTCCTTATTCCAATTCTATTCAAAACAAAATTTGGCTTTCCTCATAGCTTCTTCCAGATTTTTTGGATTGTCATACTCAATCATATCCTTTATGTGATAAGGTAAACAACTGAGGAATAGTTGTACCTTTGGTTTTTCATCTACAAGGTATGGCACATACCTAAGCAGACTTAAAAACTTGTTGTTCAAATCTTTCATAGTCATTGAACCTAGTTTAAGCTCATAGAATTCTTTTGCTCTCTCTTCATAGTACTGCTCAGATATAAATTTCTTTTTAAAGTACTTCTTAAAGGTACTCCAATTTACGTTCTTCTCTCTTATTCCCTTCACTCTCTTTAAGTCTTGCCACCAAATATCAGCCTTTCCTGAAAGATTGTAGATAGCCATTCTAGCCTTTAATTGGTTAGAATAGTTATAAATCTGGAAGTACTTCTTAATCTGAGATAACCAGGATTCCGCTTCCTCCCCCTTCTCAGTTTCTCCATTGAATGTTGGTGGATTAATCTTTTTAAACTCCCCAGAAATTTCCTCATAAGGTTTATATTTTATCTTTCTAGTATAATGGTTGTCATCACTACTATCACTAGTGGAATGAAAATTACGTTGATCACCAAATACCTCTGAAGATGAGTTTCTTTCATTTTTAGTCTGTTTAATCTTTTTATATTTATGTTGATGACTTATATCTTCTGAATCAGCTCTTTTACCCCTCACCTCAGTTTGAAATCTTTCTGTTAGGATTTGATTCAGCTCCTCCTAAGCTCTTAGAATCCTTTCATTTTCTCGTTTAACAGATTCCATTTCAGATTTTAAGTCTTTTACTGTTTGTAAAAGTTCTGAGGAATTAGTGGTTATGTCTTCTTGTATAGGGTCTCTTTGTAAGTTTTCTTGTTCAGTAAAGGGAGATTCCTCTTCTGCATATTCCTCCAGTCTTTCCATACCTGTTGTTAAACTTCAGAAACAATTTCTTTGTTGAATAACATTTAAAAGAAAATAACATTAGCAAAATAATTTAAATTCACTGTTTCATAAAAGCAAGGTAGGCTTCATCAAGGCCTAGTGTTTGAACCTTAGGCTCTCATACCACATGTCAATTCCCCAAATTTTCACAAAAATTAATTTTTTTTAATCTAACATAAATTGTCTATAGTAGCAGTTTGATAACTACTAACGGCTAGTGGAAAAATGAAATAGCTAACAAAAGTGGTGATTAACTTCAAACACATAAAACTAATACCACTTTAATTTTGATATGTTATGTATATGGCCTGCATTCAGTTGTTTCTCGCTGTACTGATGATTTGATTTTGTCAAGTAGGTGAGAATTTATGTTCTTAACTGGGGCTTACTTAGCAATTGCTAATTCAACTGGATTTCTAGATCTTACAGGTTCAACAGGTAAATTTTGAACAAATAGGAGTTTGTTAAAACATTAATTCCAGATATACTTCTTTAGCATATATAAAATGCTAGAGTAAAAATTTGCTTAATAGAGTTCAAGGATACTACGAGGTAAAGTAACTTTTCTTTATTTGTTTTGCAACTATGACAGTATTTTTAAGTTTATGTCGAAAGACCAATATCCTTGCTGTGACTAAAGGTCTTTCACCAGCATGAACTTTTACTTCAGAAAATCTTATTTTCAGCTATAAGCTAAGTTACTTACAAGTTCTATATGGAACTCCTGATTTCATATAACGACACTTTTACTGAAACAAGAGTTTACTTCCATTTCTAATTCTAATATCTAAGACGCTACTTATAAGCATGATAATAAATCTAAGTCCTTCAAAGAAAAAGCTTCAATAGAACCTTTAGCTCTACTTTTGATTTTTCTCTAGTAGAGAAAAATTATCAGCTTATTATTGTATTACAGTTATAAATGTTTACTTACACAATAGTCGTTAAGTTATAATTTCGATCTTTCTAGTTTCATCTTGTCACTAGTATTGTAACAAAATTACATCACTTAATAACATTACTAAGTGATTCTACCTTTAACCCTGGAAAGTCTTACTATCCCGTCATTACCAAGTTTAATCGAAACATTGGTTTGATTAATAAGAACTTGGTTCTTTATGGAAACCCAGAGATCGGTAACTTTTAAGAAGTCTCTCATCCATAATACTGTCTACTTCATGCAAAAGTAGAAGATATTCTTGTGTAGAAAATACTACCTAACTTTTATATACACAAAGTTGAATGTAATATATTTATCTTATCAAAGTTTGATTTTGCATAACACTAATGTAAACATAGCATTACTCCTTTTAAAAAAAAAAAGGATTTGTGTGAAGATTCATTAGGAGTATTATTGACTATAAGTCGAAGGCCTAAACTTCAATATTGATCTCCACTATATTCATTTACCAAGAATTGAACTTAGTGTTATTCAATGCAAATGATAATAATTTATAATATGTTTTCATAATGGATTGATTATGGTGTTATCGAACAACACATACAATGAAATGTATTTATACCAAAATGTATTATTGGTTGAATATAATATATGATTATATCGATGGGTTGATTCCATGTTATCCGACATAACAATGATATGTTACTAACCTTATCATTAGTGTTAAAACATTTTATGATTAGCAATAATATTGTTCTTCCCGACAGTGCAGGAGAACTATATGTCTCGACCCACAACTTGATAAAAATTTCAGTGGACACGTGGAGAAGCCTCCACCAGGAAATAGTCAATTTAAAAACTTGCAATGTAACCCTAACTTCTCATTCTTCCATAAGGGTTTAGCTCTGTACAGTTTGGTTTCTTCGCGACCATGAGAGGCTCACTTGTTCCCATTTTACGGCTCTTTTTTGTGTGTAAGGAAATGCTGACACTCTAGTATGAGGGTTGAAAGATACACATCTCGTATCTTGGTTTATTTCTACGAGCATTGCGTTGCTATGAGGGTGAACTCTGTCAGTAGTTTGAGTGTTGGTACTTTGCATTTCCATTGTCATAGCTCTCAACCTACTCCATCATTGGTGTAGTTTGGAAATATGAACCCCACTGCCTCTATCACAGGTTAGCACGAGGATTGTTCTTCAAAGTACTATTCGTCATGCTGGTTCGATTTATCCTCGGCTCCAGAGTTCTTTGCCTTCAGATATAAGTTTTACCATACTATTTTTTTATAAATTTCAAGTTACAGTTACAGTATTAGAATACCCAGTTTCTAATTAAAGTCTTTGATTTTCGATTGTAGGTTACAGTTGCCATTAAGCTTGGAAGAATCCTCTCCAATGTTGGATTGAATTCAAGACCAAAAGGGTAAGCCCCAGTTAAAACGTGGCATCTCCCTGCTTGAAATGGTTAAGGGAAAAAGGGGTTTTCAGTTGGAAAGGAAGCATGGCTTCGATTTCTCCATTGTTTAGATGCTTGCTTTTCAGTTATTACTTAGTTTCTGTTATTAAAACCCTTGCTTGTTGTAGGGTAACTCCGGCTTCTATGCCGTGAATTGTATTTATCTTTCTTAACTTGTAAACCAGAATTACAGCCTTATGGTTATGTAATATCATACTCTGTTTCTTAAAATGTTGAGGTTCTCCTATCTTCATGATCTTTAATTGGTCTCTGTTTTGAATACCCTGATAATTTATACATTTTTTTATAAAAGATATTACTGTAAATGAGGTTTTAATAAGTTGTTTTTAAGTTTTGTTTACAAACCCTCGCTACGATGCGGGGTAATACAGGCCTTGAGATGTGTGATGTAATTTGATGATGTCTTAGCCCTATGGCTTGACAATGTAATACATTTGGTGTTAAGAAGGATTTTAACTTTGATCTCTGTCTTGTTCATGCAATATTTTTGTAATACTGTAAATTACGATTATGTGTAATTAGGGTCTTTCCTTCTTTGAATGTTAATGAAGATAAATATTGTTTAAGTTATCTTTTGTAAGTAATTATTGTTAAGGTGAGGACTATAGATCAGTCGTAATGTAAAATTTGTATTTTTGTATACTTACCTCTTCAGAATATACTAATTAGGGTTTTAATGGAATGAAACCCTTGTATAAATATACTTTTAATTTATTATTACTTAGGCTTTACTTCTTGTTTCTTCGGTTTGGGTATTACAGGTGTGTGGTGTTAATTTGACTTGTTAATATTAAACCTTTCTTGCTTGTTTATAAAAGATATTTGTTTTAAGAAAAGACTGTAAAGAGTCTATAGTATACACTATAATCTTCTTGTAATGTTTATTTTATTTTTATAATTATTAATGTAAATAGAATATAACTTAAATAAATTAATTTATAATAGATAAATAATTTATTAGGGTTTCGACCCTAAGGTTCTTCCTTCAAAGGTATAAGCCTGTCTAGTAAATGTAAAATAGTTTCTAAAATGTAAATATTTAGTTTTATATTAGTTATTGTTTATATTTATATTTAGATTGCCACAAACTTGAACATCACACACCTTCTGTTCATGGATGACATCCTCATTTTCTGCAACGATTCAATCAGAGAAGGAGAAAGACTCTCAAAAATTCTAATCTTGTTTTTTAAAGCTACAGGTATGCAAATAAATCTCCAGAAGTCCTCAATCACAACACTCAATATGGAAGAGTAAGTCCATAGGTTTTTTCATTAGCTATTCCCCTATCAAAAGTTCTTCTTGGATGATGGAATTAAATACCTGGGATTCAGACTAAAACCAAATTATTACAAGAAAGAGGATTGAAACTGGTTGCTAGCCAAATTGGAATCTAGAGTCAATAATTGGTGTGATAGATGGTTCTCAAGAGCTGGTAGGCTAGTATTGATAAAATTAGTCCTAGAAGCAATCCTAGTTTACTGGATGGCACTAGCATGGATCCCCAAGTCAATCATGAACAAAACAAATAGAATCTGCACTACTTTTCAATGGACAGGAAAAAAAGAGCAAAAGGTACTCCCTTGGGTAAAATGGGACCAAATAGCCAAGCTAAAATCAATGGGAGGTTAGGGCATTAAAAACACATTTTTTTTCGCAAAGGCTTTGGCTGCAAAAGTAGGATGGCGACTCATCTCAACTCAGAGTTTGTGGACTGAAGTCATCATCCAGAAATACA
This sequence comes from Pseudotsuga menziesii, assembly GCA_001517045.1. NCBI lineage: Eukaryota > Viridiplantae > Streptophyta > Pinopsida > Pinales > Pinaceae > Pseudotsuga > Pseudotsuga menziesii. The sequence continues at coordinate 918,372 of LPNX010282287.1, forward strand.
TATCACCAACTCCTCTTCTGGATTGGATCAGAGACATGGGAAACATAAATCTACCAAATGGCTCAATCATTTGGAAAGCCTTATGCAAAGCCTTTCCACTCATCTCAGAAGGGCTTGTCTGGAAGGTAGGTGATGGTACAAAATTAAGAATTGGAGTGGAACCATGGCAATGCTGCTCCCAAAATCACTTACTACCACATCAATTAATTCAACTAATTCATTAGAAGGGGTTTTTTCACTTGAATCAAATAGAAGATCCTATCTCAACTGACATATGGCATCAAGGATAGAAGAAAAGTCAGGATCTAGAACTACCAGACCGATGGTCTAGGAAGTGGGACCAATACACCCTAGCTCTGCAATCTTCACACATTTGGATAACTGACAGAGCAGATGAGCTGATCTGGGAGAAGGCTCAACATGGGAAATACAACCCTAAGCTCAGATATCAACAACTATGCTTACAACACTTTCAGGAAAACCATAAATGGTGGTAGGGGGGTATCTGGAAGCTCAAATTCCCATTAAAGGCAACAATTTTTACTTGGTGCACTCTCGCAAATAAAATCCCTACCTAGGATCATCTACAGAAAAGACAGATTGTAGGACCTAGATGGTGTAGTTTATGCAAAGACAACGAGGAGAACACAAACCATCTTTTCCTAAGCTGCATCTTCTCCAAGTAGTTATGGGAGCACTCCAAATCTCTCACCTCCTCCAGAGCTAATAGGGAAGGTCACAAAGTGGAATATGGATGGAAAGTTTGGTCATACTCTCCCCAAACCATTCAGATCAGAGCCCTTCCGCTCATTCACATATGGGGAATCTGGTTAGCCAGAAATAGGGTCATCTTCCTTGAAAAATCCAACTCTCCAGAAGAAGTAGCAAGGCACGGATTAGACTTCCTCTCTTACTTCCCCCAAACAAAGAACAGTCCGAATCCAAGAATCATCACCCCCGAACAGTTGGATAAAAACACCCCTTGGGCCTTTTTTGATGGTGCTTATCAAAATTCGAAATGTGGGGGAGGAGGCACCCTTTTCTTAAACCCAAATCATCATTTCCAAATCTCAATGGGACTGGGAACTGGATCAAACAATTATGATGAACTTATGACCCTGAAGTTTCTCCTATGCTTTGCAATTGAAAAAAACTGCAAAATGCTACTTGAGTTTTTGGTGATTCTATGGTTGTAATAAGTTGGATAAATAAGACTCAGAGATGCAGAAACACATCACTAGATTCACTTGTTGAAGAAGTTAACAGGATTCTTGCAAATTTTGAATCAATCTCATTGAAACATGTCTACAAAGAGAGAAACATGGAGGCGGCCAAACTCTCAAAGGCAGGATTAAATCTGCAATGGGGAACCTGGAAAATCATAGAGAAAAAGGAGACAGAGGCCAATGAGTACTACCATAGGCTTTTTCTGATTTTGCCTCAATAATACTTGTTACATAATTTTGGACAATTTTTGCTCAATCAGGAAGTAACAATTTTTACAAGGTAGGAATCTCCCAATGGGAGAAAATTGCTAAGAACAGTTCCTCTGTACTCAGTATGCTCAAAAGAAGGAAAACAGTTCATTCCAATTTTTTCCAACATGAAGCTTTCATGGGAGAGTCTATTATAGAAAGTGTTTTGACTTATGATGGCTTTTCTTTTGGCTGATGTGTACAAAATAAGCAAATACATCAGAAATGATGTGACATCAAGATGTAACTCTACGAGAAGTAGGAACAATACATACTTTTGTATGTAGCTTTTTTATTAATATAATCGGATTTTTTTCTTACGGAAAAAAAAAACTATGAGCTAAACTCCAACTCTAATCATGAATTTTAATTGAATTGTTATTGCTGATATATTAACTTTTAAATCAACTATTAGCTTGAATTCAATGATTCTATAACTGTTATCTTAACTTTTACTCTAATCACTATTATATTGGATAACTATTAGCTTAACTATTAGATACAAATATTAGCTTAACTCCAATGATTCTACAACTATTAGCGTAACCTCAACTCTAATCAGTTAAAGCTTAGTCTAAGTACATTTGACATCTAAGAGTCTAGCTAATGTGCACTTCTATAACATAGGAACTCCTAATAAGATCATTTGAAATCCTAATAAACTCCTCCATCTCGGAGTTGGGCATGTAGCTAATTACATTGATATGTGTTTATTATGTCAATAGACACACACACACACACACACACACACACACACATATATCTTAAAATTTTGGGGTGGACTACCATGTATTATTTGTCATCTACAAACGATAATGAGACAAGTGTACTGTCCATATTGATTCTATGGGCGTCCTCCAAAATTCATACTTAATAATTCAAAAAAATAAAAAATAGCTTAGTTAAAATCTCATAATTACAGTTAGTGATACTTGGAGAAATTAAAATTCAACTTCAACTATTGTATTATTAGATAGAACTATTCGATTAATAGATACAACTATTGATGAAACAAATCTTAGCTTAATGTCAACTCCAATAATGACTTTAACTTGATATGTAATTGTGGATACATTCACTTTTAAATTAATTATTAGTTGGAAAAATTAAACTTCAACTTCAACTATTCAATTATTACACGGATACGCGTATATGACAAGTGTATTGTCGAGATTGATTCTATGAGCGTCCTCCAAAATTCATAATTAATAGTTGTATATTAGCTTAACTTCAATTCCAATCATGACTTTTACTTGAACTACAATCATTGTTATATTAACTTTTAAATTAACTATTATATATATCAATTAGGTTAAATGCAATTATTCTACAACTATTAGCTTAACTTCAATTCCAATCACACTTATATTGGATAACTATTAGATATTAAGTTAACTCCAATAACTTGATACAACTATTCGCTTAACTATTAGATACAACTAATCGTTCTACAGTTATTAGCTTAACTTCAACTCTAATCGTATAAATATTAAGTTAACTCTATAATAGTTTGATACAACTATTAAATTAAATTTAGATTAACGCGGTAATAAAAAAAATAGTTGAACGTGTAGTTGTACTCCAATGAATTCATCCCTTAGCCTCATAATTCTACCTTCATTGCAGTGAAACCATGCACTGCCCAATAAGGTTTCCATTTGGCATCATAGCATCATGAGAACAATCAGTTACATGATATGTTTTGAGGATGATGTATTAGTAATTTATTCCTTTCAATGTATTCAAAACATATTAATCTTATCAATATGATTGTTACTAATTTTATTTTCAACATTCTTGAGCCGAGTTGGTCAATATCTAAACTTCTGCAACATGAATAGGGTAAGACAACCATACTTACTCTGTTTTAAACTACTATATTTCCTTTCACACATATCCTTACTATTTAATTTAGGATTTGACTTTGTTTTTCCACATAGGCTTGGAAACCATTGAAATGATTGAGTGATTGTGCTAAGAGTTGTAGCTCTTTCTAGGTAAGCTAAATGCCCTCTCCGTTTGAAAATATTTCTGGATCTAGTGTGTTGACCCATGCCGAAGGTCGAAGGAGTTTCACCAAGCCTGTCACCAAGCCTCATGAGTATTTTTTTATGGAAACCCCCTCATTTCTACTTGAGGGTTTTCACGATGGATATAACTATTGTATTTAAGCCGAAACTTCACGTCTTTTTTTTATAGGAAATATCATCAAGAAACTATGCATAAAGGGTTTACTTCTAATTAAAATATTTTTGGTCATGGACATTTTAGCAGTATAAAATTTGGGCAATTATTGACTTATATTTATATAAACTTTGTTTTTTTTCATTCTACCACATAATTAGTTTCCAATTAAGTGTCAGACTATTAATTGGTTGATTGTTCGGTACGTTTAAATTTTACTCAAACCCTAAATTTAGCATCCTTTTTATCGGTATCGATCAATGATCAAATTTGAAGGGTGGGTCTTAATTTCAAATGGAAGGGCATTTATTTTTGGAGCCTTTCTGAGACGAAGGTAATATAAGTAATTGTATTTCAATTGACAAGTGTAAATTAACTAAACCCTTCACCAAAATAAATGAAAAATAATAAATATTGTTCTTTCAATTTTTTATAATTTTTAATAATTGAGCATCCCTTGATATTTACATGAAAAAATGATATATCTTCACTAAAACTTATTTTCAGCGTATTAAGTTGTCATATGTGTATAATTAATTTTACAGTAACATAACGACTGATCTATTGTATTTTTTTAAAGTTGGAGCACACTTCATTATATAAAAAAACTACTTAGACTATGTCCTAACCATATTGGGGAATCCAAGTGGAATCCAAGCTTGAGAAATCTAAGAATGATAAGGAATGGGCACCTAAGAGAAAATAACACACAACTCAAAAAACATTAAAAAAAAAATTCATACATACCAAGCAAGTTAGCAAAGCTACATTAACCGAGGTTAGGGCATTAAAATTTTTTGTTCAACACTTGTCGTGAAAGCATACATGTAAAGGATGGAGGGGAAATGGAATCAAACCTAAGTCAATTGAATCCTTGCAACTCACTGCATGTCTAAGTCTCAACAATATGCCTTTTAAATTGAACCAAAATACCAAAAGAAGTTTATTAATGGCTAGATTTGAGAAAGTTCTAAGTGTGAGTAATTAAGGGCTCGAGGCTCTAAAATTTGTTGTGTTTTGTACCAGTCCACGATTCAATGAATCGACAGTCACATGTAGTAATTTAAGTTTTTTAATGAAAACATCTAATGCGTAGACCTCTATGTCGAAACCGTTTTCCATGTCTATGTAGGCCTCTACCCTCTTTATTGTCTTGCCAAAAGGCATGATAATGAGGAATAAGTCCTAAAATTATGGACTTCGTCTTCAAAGAATGCCTTGCAATCACATTGGTAAGGAGTGATAAGAAGATCGCGACAATACAACGTGTCAAATGTTATTTGATAGTGTTAATTAAAATACTTATATGGTAAATTTAATATAAGACTTACTTATAATTGTCTCTTACTCTTTGCGTCTTTACACATTTAATATTTTATGGTTGTCTTTATGCCTTAGACCCAATTCGAATTATAAGGTGAGGATGTGCATGCATAATAATCCTTAGTTATGACTATGAGATGAGGATTTCAAGGGAAGAGGATGTAAAGATAAGTAATTTTTATATGTATTTTAGTGGCGCTGAGGAAAAATGTTTTGAGAAACCACAATGTTTGGAAGGACGGAGGGAGATTACATCACGATCATGCCATAGATCAAATTGAAGACTTTTCTTGAGCCAACAATTGTTTTTTTTAAATTTTACTAATAACCATTGTTTCTCCATATCGTGTGCCCAATGACACTTCTCTATAGCAATGCAAAAATCGACCTCTCCATAGTTTGTGATCCTAGCGACATGTCATTATTTGTATTTGCATGACATTGAGTGTTGTTTATAGTTATCATGAGTCCATGATATTCATCCAAGAAATGAAATCTTATAGAGGAGGACTCATCAAGCCGACCTTTTGAATTTCATTTTGACAAAAAATGAGTGGACATTGGTAGCGAGGTTCATATAGGTAGTAGGCAGAAAGTTTTGAGCTCGTTTCATGCCTAGTAGTAGAATATTAGTTCCTTTTTGTTATAGTCGTAGTTGATGACACATTGTCGCACTTTATATTGCAACCCTAAGTGACTCGAGAGCCAGAGTCACATCTCGATGGCTAGTGTCTTGTAGTCATCAATGATTATTGGTCATCTTGCACAACTAAGCAGTGAGTGCATGGAATGAGTGAGTGAGTGATTACAATTTATCATATTTCCAATATTTTGAATGATGAGTTGAACTTTATAGCATAGAAATTTTAACATCTTGAGAGATTTATATGGATGGGTAATTTAAAATGTTTCCCTTCTTTTGAAATGTTAATATAAATTATGCCCTTCTTAATTAGAAGGGTAAAATTCAAATTTATTTATTTTTTGAAACGCAATTTTAACTTTACACTTCTCGAAAGGGCTAGAACCCTTTGGAAGGGAAGGGAAGGGTTCAACTTTGAATGCTAGTATCGATCCTTTGAGGGCTACTCTTTGAGTTTATACTTAATTAATCCATTGTTTAGGTTCAAAACCATCTCTTAGTTATTATTAATAATGATGAACTGATTTTAATCTTTTTACTTTTAACATTTGAGTTGTCATTAATTGCATAGAGAGGCGCATTCTACATTAGGGGATGCATAATTCCTTCAGTGCTTTAATCGGCTCAAATAAAAATAAAATAATTTGAATATACCAAAAAATTGCTAGGCTTGATAAATATAAAATAAATATCAAAACATAATAAAAAAATAGAGCCAATTATAAATTCATATATGAAGCTAGTAGGCTTAAGCTCTCTCATTTTAAACTAACTAAATAACATAAATATTTTCTTTAAAAAAAATTGTATAAACTTTTTTTTTGACAAATCTTTCTCACAAATAAATCTCACCGTATTAAACACAATTACCATTGTCCTTTTCTTCGTGATTAATGTGATAATTTATGTTAACCCAAATTAAAATCAAATATTAACCCAAACCAAATCTTTATTATTACAATTAAAATCTATTCATTTATGTTTTTATTAATGATTTAGAAAAATGAAATTCGCATCAAACACAATCTTTGTTTTCAAAACATAATAAAATTAGAGCAAATTATAAATTCATATATGAAGCATGTTGAGGTTCACATTTCCTCAAGACACTTAACCTTTCATTTTAAAACTAAATAAATCACATAATGTTTTCTTAAAAAAAATTATATAAACTTTCTTTCTGATAAAGAAATCTCACGGTATTAAACATAATTAATATTATCTTTTTCTTCATGATTAATGAGATAATTTCACTTAAACCAAATTAAAATTGAATTACAATTATTATTAGTTATTAATGATTAGGCAATAAATCTATTATTAATTTTATGCTTATTAAGACCATATTTGTTTTTAAATCTATTATTAATTATATTTTTGCTATAGCACAATTTAAAAAGTGTGTTAGGTTTCATGCATGAATTTCTTTTCTTTGGAAAAACTTAATGTTGTTTTAAGACAATGTTGTTTTCTTTTTCAATAAATCCAACTAGTTTGTTTTTCACATAGTTTTTAGTGTTTTTTTTTCATCATTATATATTATTAATAAAGTTATGCTCTTATTAAAATTTTATATGTATAGGTAAAATTTTCTAGAGATTGTCATTTTCACATTATCACATTTTAAAAACTAACATGGCATTAAAAATATTAGTTTAAAGCTAAATTTAAAAAAAATCAATTGCTTGAATTTGATAACGAGATTCTAACTAAACCACACAAATCATTGTTTTGGAACTTTTCAAACTTTTCAAAATATTTTTTTATTTTAAAATATTGGCTTTTACATAATTAATATGCTTCACCCTAGATTTCTCAAATTTCACATTTCAAGGCACTCTATCACAGTAACTACTCAACCTCTTATCTTTCACTCATCACCATCATATACAAAAATACTGAAATCGAGTCTAAATCCTTTCTCTTAAATCCTTTGTAATAATTGATTAACCATAAATATTAAAACATTCAAATATTATAACCATATTCAAACATTACTATCATGTTGAAATTGGAGTTAGGGTTGTTTAAAGCGGTTTAAATATATTCTCCAATTTTGCGCAAAAAAACCTACAAATAATATCATTTGTCCATTTGTTGCAGTGAAAAATAATACTTGAGCTATCCAGATAATTGATAATTAAAGATATGATATAAATACTACCTGTGAGCTTACTGCAATGTTCAATATTATCATTTTTAGTGAATGGACAGGCTGCAACAATATGGATTAATACATGGGGGATAGAGATAATCAATGACCTAATACAAACATTACCTTCCCTCTCGATCACTGCAACAATATTATCATTTCTCATGCTTCAAGAGACTACAAAAACATGCATAAATACATGCTCCATCCACTACAACAATTAATTTGTGGGGATATGGAACTAATTTGGGCAGGTAACAAACTGATTTGCATAGGTAATAAGAGTATTAATAGAGTGCCATAACAATATGATATTAATTACCACAAATATTACATGCACAATCAAATATACGATGTGATGTGTGCAATAATGTGCAGGGATACCTCGAACCCGCCTTTCATGTAATGTCCATAAAATTCATAAATATTTTTTTTTCATAGGCTAATAAAATACTAAATTCAAGGACACTGTTTAAAACTTCTGCGGAATAAAACTTGGTTGTATACTGAACCTAAGTGTTGTAAGCTATTTTCTTCTATGTTTTCTCCTGCCTGATGATGATGTTTTATTACTTTGACTTATTTGTACGTTTACTTTTCCTATCTATTAGTCACATCCATTTGTCGACACTTATGTTTGTGTTACATTTTACTTTTACTTTACATGTCTTTAAATTCGTTTATGGTTTATTTAATACGAGGCTGACTTACCTATGTATGTTAAGGGGTGGAGTGGCGGGGTTTTATACCTTGAGGGACCACTCGAAAAGGTAAGGATTCCTACTGCTAAGAGGATTACTTAATTCATCATGAACTAATGCATGCTCCTATTCTCTTGTGCATGTTAATTCATCGGTAAACTCTGTCTATGATTGTGGCAATTAAACATCTTGCGTCTACAACAAACTATATCTATACAACACTATTCCTGTGCATAACTGGGTGAAAAGAGGACTAAACTATTTTGAAGTCCTATGTTAATGAGGTTTATGAGATTATATTTATGCATGTTTATAAACTTAATTGTATAACTATATTTAATGGTTTTAAACCTCAGATGCATTATAATATATGCTTTGAACTATATGGTAAATAAATTATGTCTAAGGCATGAGCATATGCCATCGAAACTATGGGATAGAATGAAGTTTGGAGGGTTTAAGACTTATGCGTTGATGTTGGGTATGCAATGGTGCATATGACATGAACAAAACTATAGCACTGTGGGTTTTGATTTAAGTGATAATGGTGGACAATGTGGCAAATTTAATGCTCCTTGGGAAGCATAGGAAGAGTGGCTCAAGTGATGTGTAGGGTTTGTTATTGTTTAATTTGGGAATTTCGATGGTGGAGGTTTGTGGTCTCATGATTTGTAGTGTGAACTATTCCTCCCATGCTGCGAAACCAATAAGCTTTCCCACTCTCTCGTCACGTAAGTGATAATGTTGCTATGCACATTGTAATGTTGGTTTGGTTACGATTTCGAATGCATACTCTTGATGGAATTCGTGTTTCTTGGTGCAGGTGACAAAGCATGGTTTCATGTGTGGCTTGAGGGTGGTTCCATAGGTTTCTTGTGCAACCAAATATCCAGATAAGCCCCAAAATTTGCAAAGGCCTTTACCCTACTGTGCTTTTTAGCAGAGGGCCCGAACTTTGGGTGGGGAAATGTATCGTGGCGTTGTTTCATTCATTGGGGTTTTGTTAGTTTCTTTGGTATCTAAAGATGCAACTGTGTAGTCATTCCATGGCTTTTCCAAATGTAAAGTTTTGGGGATAAAGTTTGACTATCGACATCTTGGCTCGGCCATGTGTATAAATTTATAGTTTTGAATAGTATGTACATGGTTTTGTTAAATCTTAATGGAAGCTCTGTTGGGTAATGACTCTGTGTTTATTCTTATGATGTGTTTCTTTGTATTTATAGTGCCGTTGCTTGAAATGACACCATGGATGATTGTAATATCTCGAATTTTTACCTAACACTTATGGGCATAATCCCCATTGATTATGATGTTACTTTGATATTTTATTTTGGTATATTGGGTCTAGGACTCCATTGCACATGAACATGATTACTTGTTTGATATATTGGGCGTAAGTCAGATTACATATGGTTTATGTGTTGGGTGTGGACCCTGAAGCACATGATTGATGAGATGTTTTGTGTTGAGCGAGGAGCTCTAGAGCACATGAGTATTTGAATGTTTGTGTTGAGCGAGATGCTCTAGAGCACATGAGTGTTCTTGTTGTGTTGAGCGAGAAGCTTTGGATAACATGAGTGTTTTGTTGTGTTGAGCGAGGAGATATGGAACACATGAATTATGTAAACATTTGAGTTGAATAGGAAGCTTTGAAGCACATGAAAATATAATTTGAAGTGTTGGGCATAAGCCCTGGAGCCTTCCAAGTTGATGTTGAGCATAAGCTCTAGAACATCAGATCCTTGGCCATTGTATCCTTAGGTGTATCCTACAAGGACATCCTATCATTAGTGTTGAGCAAGGAAATATGGAATTGCACTAAGTTTGTAACTCCATGTTTTTAGCATTGAGTATGGGCTTTAGATAAGTGCTAGGAGTTACTGAAAATAATTAATTATGTCAAGTGAAAACAACTCGAGTAAAATATTGATCTCATCTAACTTATTTATAAGTGATTAAATGAAATTTTGAATTTTTGTATCTCATCAAGTACTGAAGAGATACCATGTTATACAAGGGAATCCAACATGCAAGGATGTTTAGATTTGCCTAGCCTAGTAGACCTAACCACCTACCTCCCGGATTTAATAAAGTAAGTGTCCTAAGTTTAGGGATCATGTTATATGATACCTAAAGACAAATGTTAACAAATAATATATAAAAGTATATATGTTATACATGACATGTATAAAGAGTAAGCATAGTAATAATATTAATAGTATAAGAATTAAAGAAAAGCTCCATCCATTACTATTATTATTATTTAAAGATAATTAAATAATATAATACCTATAAGAGTCCAAACAAGAACTAGTTAAAAGTGGCTAAGTTAAAAATTGAAAGTGCCTAAATTAAATAAAAGGGTTAAATCAAGAAATCAAATGATTCTTGATATAACTGCCCCTTTGACTGAAAAGTATTCCTATAAAGATCCAAGCTAAAGAGAGGCTTGTGGATCTTCCATCTTTTGGTAAATCATTATTTCTGTCTGTTTATTCTCTTGAGAGTTCTTGGAGAACATTTTCCTAAGAGGGACAAGGAGAACTGATTCAAACCTGATATCCCAATTAGGGAAGCCTTACCTTAGGAGCTCTAAGCTACTTGCATGTTGGAACCAACTCAGGGGGGATCCAGAGGAAAACCATACAGACCACACTATCAATCTATCAACTATACAGGACATACCAATATATCAACTATACAGACCATATCAATCTATCAACTATACAAACCATGCTATTGAATTCGCATTCACAGGCCATAAAACATTTTCACATATGTCTACATAGAGGTTAAAACCCCCAAATATTTACATGTTGTAACCAACTCATGGTTCATGGCCGTTGGTTTGCAAAACATTAAACACTATCATAACCATTAAAATCATGTCAACGCTAAGCAATTAGCAATGATACACATTCGAAGGGATAAACCCACAATCACAGGATCTTACTTTTAAATACCTAGGTAAGAACTACAACTATGAATTAAACCATAAACACAATATTTCATTCATCCATTACACAGTCACAAATCTAATGGTGGTACCTCCATTTCCATATATGGCGTGGCTTCAAAGGCCGAACTAACGCTATTAAAAATCCATATAATGAACTAAACAAAATTACAAATACACACAGAGTCAAAGTATCACCCAAAACCAAGAATCATAACCATGATACACACAGTATATAAATGCTATACAATAACCTTTATAAACCAACATAAGAATTTATGTAGTCGTGTATCCAAGTCCTGGCACCATTGCAAGCAATGGTGCTATCACCATTTACCCAAAACATAAAACATATTCACAAATCACAAAGCCTGCAAGTATTCACCACGCCAATGATACTGAAAAATTAATATTATTACAAAACCAAAATACTTTAGTCCCATCCCGAAGGCGCTGAACCCCGAACAAAAACCCCAAGTATTAAATGCATCCCCAAATGCTTTACATCATTTTTACAGACAGTTCCTTTCCAAATTGCAGCCATTGAAATAAAACCTAGACCAAGCAATTCAACCAATGACGAGCTTCGTGCTCTATCTGAGCATCGACATAATAGAAGGATCATGTTTATACTAGTTACAACAAGGGATTACCCATAATGGGTATTGTGTCGACCACCAGGGCGACCCATGACCCACGTTGTCCAAACCCTACAACCTACAAACAAAACCAAGATATGATGAGAAGTATGATGTAAACCCAAACTGAAGAACAATACAACACTGTTAAACCAGAGAGGAAGTCATACCTTCCAACGCATTCGTTCTCCTAAAGCTCCGCACCATAGAGCATACCGAAGGCAGAGCTCACCCAGCCCTGTGCAAATGAAATAATCCATCGTGCTAGTCCAAGCCCTAAGCTTGAGACCCACGATTTCCCATGGGCATCTAATTCGCCACCCTGGCCCCCATTATCACAAATAAAAACCCAAAGTGTATAGTTCATGCCACCTTCCTGTTATAGCTGATTTTACCACTCCAGGTGAGAAAAGTTTAAATCCCATGTAACATATAAACCCCAACATGCATATTATATACATAGAGTATAGCCATAGTTCATGGCATATGTAATATTCCATGAATGGCTAGTGATATGCCTTCAATTTTTTACACCAAAACTTTAATAAACCAAGGACCATGTTATAAAATAATAAGTCATGTACACTATCATATACACCATGGAAGTATTCAAGTGCAGCAGTAATTAAACCAAGTCATAAGACCATATAAAAAAAATAATAGTAACCAGTAGAACATAGGCTAGTAAACACCTAGCCTTGTGTAAATATCAACTAACAAATTTAATAAAAGTCCCTAGGATAGGACTGTAAGTCCTTCGTCATCCAAGCTGAGTGCTAGTGATGCACATGCTGTGTGTCTTGTTCCGCTTCTATAGTTAGTTTTCCATCGTCAAGTGCACTTGCACGCGAAAAGGGAAGAAGTGCATTAATTCGAAAAGAACTAAGTAAGACCTGTAGAGATAAGTAAAAACAATTACCTTTTCAGGTGGTTACAAGGGAAACAAGTCCCACCACTCCACCCCTTGACAAATACAAGTTAAGTCAGATTTATTCATAAACAATAATCAAACTTTACAACCAGTAAGTAAGAAATCGAAACAACATACATACACATAAATACATAACTATCAATTCAGATATTAAACCATGTAACGACAACACAACATTCCACTAATAACAAACATCGGGAAAACCTAGAGAAGGAAGTAAGAACAACTTACGACAATACTATGCAGAGAAAAAAAGTAAGACACATTCCGCATAAGTTGAGTTAATGTCTAGTTCAGGGAGTGAATGACTAGCCTAATAAAAAAAAAATTGGGACATTACAAGTGCTATTAGAGCCCAGTTTCAACACTAAGAGACAAAATGGGCATACCAGACATTCGTTGCAAGGAAAATAAAGTATGATTTTAAATTTTGTTAACTAAATTTTTTTTCGTTGTTATTTAAAATTTGCAATTGCAGGATTTTAAAAGAACAGTTCCGATCATGAACACTGAAGAGGACAATAGTCGGGAAGGAAAGTTGAATACCCCCACCCAGGAAGTAGAACTGGTAGTGGAACTAAATTCTGATATAATGAAAACCATACAAAGTCTCCAAGCACACTTGCAGAGTTTCAGACATGATAATCTAAATGAAAGAAAGGAACAACATGCAATTAATGAAGCATTGCTACGAAACATGATGAGAGGAATCCTGCAAGGAAAACCCACTAATTCCACAAACAGGTTCAAGAAAGAATTTTATCATAAACGGGACAACAACCCGAGTGAAGAAGGAAAATAAGAACATATCCCTGAACCTCCAGAAGGATATTATCACAGTCTTTCTAGTGATGATTCTCTTTCTCCATGCAAAAAGAAACTAAGAAATGATGACAATATTTAGGGAGAGTTCCTAAAAATAAAAACCCCAACCTATGAAGGAGAGATGAACAGAGGGGAGAAAGCTGAGGAATGGATTTTAGGTATGACAAAGTATTTTTGAGTTCATAAATACTCTAGCGAAATGAAAGCCCATCTAGCCATCTATAACTTAAATGGAAAAGCAACTAGATGGTGGAGAGACTTGAAGCATACTAAGAAAGATGAGTAAAGAGAAATACGGTGGATTAAGTTTCACAATATTTTTCAAGAGAAATACATGTTGTAGAGGTTCTTTGACAGAAAAGTGAAAGAGTTTCACAAGTTACGCATGGGTTCCATGACTATGAATGCTTTTATTAACGAATTTTTGGATCTATTGCATTATGTACCCTACATCAAGGACAACAAAGTAAAAATAAAACGGTTTTTAGGATGTCTTCCTCCCAAATTTAGGGAGAGGATTGAATTTGACATGCCTAAAACATTTGACACCACCTTTCACAAAGCTAGGATTTTGTATGAGCATGGACAGCTGAGGCAAGAGAACATTAACATGAGTAGAGACAGGTCTAGGACCTTCTCAAACAACCGCAAATCGATATTTAACCCACCACCATACAAAAAATAGAACAACACTTTTCCAGCCAACAAGGACTTCAACAAAACAGGTACAAAGCCATATGTACCAACTCCAAATACCAACAAGCCAACAACAAATGGGGGAGCCAATGTGGCCCTGCTACAAATTAAATGCTGGAAATTACAAGGGCCTCATTATCCCCAAGACTGTAAGAATAATACCAATGGAGTCTTGCACAACTTATAGGAAGAACCAACGGTCGAGGACATAATTGGAACACCGCGGATTTATGCAACCTTGGATGGCCGACATGCAGACCATTAGGCTACCATGGTTGAGATAGAAGGTAAGATCTTAAACACCTCTATTTCAATATTGATTGACCCTGGTGCTTGTCGGAGCTATGTATCACCTAAAATTATTGATGAATGTAAACTAGGAAAAGCTAAACATGATAAACCTTGGCTGGTGCAATTAGCCACTAGTACGAAACATAAAGTTTCTGAAATAGTTAAAGATTGTGAGGTAAACCTGAATGGATTTCCTACTAGAGTAAACCTAAACATCCTACCCTTAGGATTGTAGTATGTACTTATCGGCATGGACTGGTTGGAACAACACCATGTCATGCTCAATTTCTTACACAAGTCAATCTTGTGTATAGATAGCCAAGGGAATCAACTCAATATTCAAGGCATACCTAAAAAGGTTTTTGTAAGGAAGATATCTATTTTACAAGCAAGGAAGTGCATTAGGAAAGGCTGCAAACTGTTTGTAGTAAACATCCAAGACGTAGAATCTGAAAGAGAAAAATACATAGAGGACTTTCCAGTTCTTGTAGACTTCACATACGTATTTCTTGAGGAAATCCCAGGATTACCTCTAAAACGAGACTTAGAATTTTCCATAGAACTGACTCTAGGATCAGTCCCGGATTCAAAAGCAACTTACCGCATGAGTGCACCAGAGTTGGTGGAACTTAAACTGCAGTTGCACGAGTTGATTGAGAAAGGATATATCCAACCAAGTGTTTCCCCTTGAGGAGCACCAATACTTTTTGTGAAGAAAAATGATGGTACGATGTGAATGTGCATCAATTACTGTTATCTTAAAAAGATGACTATCAAGAACCGATACTAACTCCCTAGGATTGATGATTTGTTCAATCAAGTAGTAGGAGCCAAGATATTTTCAAAGATTGACCTACGATCTAGGTACCATTAGGTACAGATTTGCGACGAGGAATTCACAAAACCGCATTTCGTACAAGGTACAACCACTATGAGTTTGTAGTAATGTCATTCGAGTTTACCAATGCACCCATGAACTTTATGTGTATGATGAACAACATATTTAGTAAATACCTGGATAAATTTGTTTTGGTATTTATAGACGACATCCTATTTTACTCTAAGAGTAAATAGGAATAGGAGGAACACCTCTGCATAGTGCTACAAGTGTTACAGAAACACCAGCTCTACACCAAATTTAGTAAATGTGATTTTTACAAACCACAGATACAGTACTTGGGTCACATGATCTCCGAGATGAGGATAGCTGTGGACTCAGAAAATATTAAAGCCATAGAATATTGGCCTACCCCTACTAGTGACACCGATATTAGATCCTTTTTGGTATTAGCTGGTTATTACCTAAATTTCATTGAGAAATTCTCGAGGATAGCTTGTCCCATGACCTCTTTGCAAAAGAAGGAAAATAAGTTCTTATGGACGATTAAGTGCCAGGAAAGTTTTCAAAAGCTTAAACAACTTTTGACCACCGCACCGATACTATGAATTGCGGATCCCAATGGATATTTCGTTGTTTGCACGAATGCAAGCAAGGAAGGGAGTTAGAGGATTCCTCTTGCAGAAGTATTACACGATCTGTTATGAATTGCGAAAGTTAAAATAACATGACCAAAACTACCCCACACATGATCTTGTGTTAGCAGCCATCATCCACGCCTTGAATATGTGGAGGAACTACCTCATGGGAAGCAAATTCCTTCTAAAGATAGACAATATAAGTCTGAAATATTTATTAGAGAAACCATATTTGAATGCTAGGCAAGCCATATGGTTGGATTTCCTCAGCGAGTACCATTTCGAGCTAAAGCATATCAAGGGAAAAGAGAACAAGATTGTTGATGCTTTGAACCGACGAACTCATATGATATATGAGGTGACTTTACGTCAAACCAATTCGTATTTACACGAGAGGATTAGAATGACCAACATAGTTGACCCTTTCTATGTAGAAATTCTCAAGAAGGTCCAAGAGGACAGGTTGTTTCAAACAACAAAAAGAGTACAAGGTAGATGAAACATGACTTCTATAGTCCAAAGAGAGATTGTACGTTTTGGAAGGAGGGGACAGTTGGTCCAGCATCCTCACAGAATTTCATTGGACACCCTACTCGAGGCATCCGGGATATCAAAAGATGATATCCGACATTAAGAGACACGTTTTTTTGCCTAAGTTAAAGGCCGACATAGCATTGTTTATCACGAAATTTCAGGAATGTCATCTAGTCAAAGCTGAGCACCAGCATCCTTCGGGGTTGCTACAGCCATTACCCATTCCAGAATGGAAGTGGGTAGTCATTAGTATGGATTTTATCACGGGTCTACGTAAGAGTAAGAAAAAAAATGATTCTATCTTTGTAGTAGTTGACAAATTGTCAAAATAAGCACACTTCATTTCAGTAAAGTCGACCTACAAGGCAGTACACATTGCCAATATCTTCTTGAAGGAGATATTTAGATTGCATGGGATACCCAAGGAAATCATCTCGGATCGAGATACTAATTTTATCATGAAATTTGGGATATCCTTATTCTACGTATTAGAGATGCAGTTGAAATTTAGTACTGCTTACCACCCACAGACAGACATAATGGGTAAACCAGATTGTGGATGAAATGCTTAGGATGTATGTCATGGATAACCCCACCAAGTGGGAATATCACTTGCATCTTGCAGAGTTCGCATATAATAACAGATACCAGACCTCCTCTAAGATGATCCCCTTTGAGGTACTCTATGGATAGAAGTGTAGAACACCGGTTACTTGGGATAGCTTGGTGGATCGACTCATGCTAGGGCCTGAATTATTAAAGGACTTGGAACAATTGGTTACCAAGGTCTAGGTGAATCGTAAAGAATCACGAGACCGCCAGAAAATCTACGCAGATAAGAAAAGAAAAGATAAATATTATCAAATAGGCAACCATGTCTACTTGAAAGTAAAAGAAAAATGAAGCTTGTTGAGCTTGGGAAGGTGCGGTAAGTAGGAACCTAGATTTTTTAGACCCTTTGAGATACTGGCTAAGAGAGGGCCAGTGGCATATGAACTTGCATTACCCGCTCACATAAGAGTCCATAATGTTTTCCATGCATATTTATTAAAGAAATATGTTTATGATACTACACATGTGATTGATTGGTCCTTTCTATAGGTGGAACCTGAAGGAGAGTTTTCCCCTGAAACTCTTCATATATTGGGAAAGAGATAGGTGTAGCTGAGGAAGCACACCATAGTCCAATTGAAAGTGCAATGGAAGCACTTTGAGGCCGATGAGGCTACTTGGTAGAATGAATTCACCATGAGAAAGGCTTACCCTGCCTTGTTCCATGATTTCATTCAGAGTCCCTAGAACACCTGAGACGATGTTGTTCTAAGCGGGGAGGGATGTAATATCCCGAATTTTGACCTAACACTTATGGGAATAAGCCCCATTTATTATGATGTTACTTTGATGTTTTATTTTGGTATATTGGGTCTAGGACCCCACTGCATATGAACATGATGATTTGTTTGATATATTAGGTGTAAACCAGATTACATATGTTTTATGTGTTGGGAATGGACCTTGAAGCACATGATTGATGATATGTTTTTTGTTGACCGAGGAGCTCTGGAGCACATGAGTATTTGAATGTTTATGTTGAGCGAGAAGCTCTAGAGCATATGAGTGTTATTGTTGTGTTAAGCGAGAAGCTATGGAGAACATGAGTGTTTTGTTGTGTTGAGCGAGTAGCTCTGTAACACATGAATTATGCAAACCTTTGTGTTGAACAAGAATCTCTAAAGCACATGAAAATATAATTGGATGTTTTGGGAATAAGCTCTAGAGCCTTCCAAGTTGATGTTGAGCATAAGCTCTGGAACATCAAATCCTTGGCCATTGTATCCCTAGGTGTATCCTACAAGTACATCCTATCATTAGTGTCGAGTGAGGAGCTCTGGAATTGCACTAAGTTTGTAAATCCATATTTTTAGCGTTAAGTATGGGCTCTAGATAAGCGCTAGGAGTTACTGAAAAGAATTAATTATGTCGAGTGAAAATGACTCGAGTAAAATATTGATCTCATCTCACTTATTTATAAGTGATTATATGAAATTTTTAATTTATGTATCTCATCAAGTACTGAAGAACTACCATGTTATACAAGGGAATCCAACATGCAAATATGTTTACCTAGTAGACCTAACCACCTACATGACGGATTTAATAAAGAAAGTATCCTAAGTTTAGGGATCATGCTATATGATACCTAAAGACAAATGTTAACAAATAATATATAAAGGTATATATTTTATACATAACATTTATAAAGAGTAAACATAGTAAAAATATTTATAGTATAAGAATTAAAGAAAGGCTCCATCCATTACTATTATTATTATTTAAAGATAATTAAATAGTATAATACCTATGAGAGTCCAAACAAGAACTAGTTAAAATTTATTAAGTTAAAAATTAAAAGTGCCTAAATTAAATAAAAGGGTTAAATCAAGAAATCAAATGATTCTTGATATAAATGCTCCATTTGACTGAAAAGTTTTCCTATAAAGCCCCAAGCCAAAGAGAGGCTTGAGGATCTTCCATCTTTTGGTGAATCATTATTTCTGCCTATTTATTCTCAAGAGAGTTCTTGGAGAACATTTTCCTAAGAGGAAAAATGAGAACTGATTCAAACCTGATATCCCAATTAGGGAAGCCTTAACTTAGGAGCTCTAAGCTACTTTCATGTTGGAACCAACTCGGGGGGATTCAAAGGAAAATTTGGAACGGTTTTGGGTCATGGTTGGGTGGAACGTGGTATTTCCTAAGCGATTTGGTTATTTATACAGAGGTCATATCTGCCTGTGAATTTGTTAATGCTGGGTAATTTAGTGTGTAGGTTTTCAGCCATTGAAATAACATCACCTTGCAGGTATGAGGTTCTTAATTCCCCCCCTTTCATTGTCTAGTATATTTTCTGGTTAAATATTCAAGGATGTTGTTCCCTCATTTATTTCCGACAGTTATTTCCTATTCTATAATTTAAGGGTTTATGATTTACTTCTTAATCTAGGTCTGCAATCTATAAGATGTTTAGGATATTTTATGTTTTATTTCTAAAGACCAGGTCTGCAATTTATTTCCTATCTTTAATTTCATTCCTAAGACCTAGAACTATGTAAAACAAAGCATATATATATATATATATATATATATTCTACTAGAATATTTCATATTTCCAGCAGACCTATATTTAATATAAACAAACCAACTAGAACCTATAACATTAGCATAATCTCTAAACAGAAACGTTTAACTATAATTTATAAAATATATTAACTTAGAAAATATATTTAAACAAAACCATAACCAAAGTAATAAATCTATGAATGCCAAAATCAAACCATTAAAGACCTCTCAAGGTCTGCATACATATTATAAGGAACCAAGATTATAAACAAACCATTTATCATTATTAAAAGTAATCCATAAATCAAATATACAGTCAAGATATCTAGACCATCTAATGGTCTGAAGTTTATGTTATAAATAAACAATCCTAACACAACCAATCTCATTCATAATAACCAAACCACATATTTAATACACAAAATACATTTGTCCAAATTGTAGGTCATAAGGAAACTTGCAACATAATAAATCAATCATAAATTATTGCACAATACTCATTACAACATAACATAAAGTAAACAGAGGTCATATGATCGATTTCCGTGGGCATGAATGCCCAAACAAAATTTAACAATAACCATCGTTTACAACCATCATGACCCAGGATTGAATCCTGTGGAGTCCACCATAATACAATTAAAATTTACCATATTGAATCATGTAGGATTCACTACTATCCTACCCAAACGTTGTAACGTTTCAATCTATTAACTATATATACCACGCTATTCAATTCACATTCACATGCCGTAAAAGATTTCCACATATCTCTACACAGAGGTTAAAACCCCCAATTATTTACACGCTGTAACCAACTCATGGCTCACAGCCATTGGTTTGCAAAACGTTAAACACTATCATAACCATTAAAACCATATCAACTCTAAGAAATTAGAAACGATACACATTCGAAGGGAAAAAACCATAGTGACAGGCTCTTACTTTTAAATACACAGGTAAGAACTACAACTATGAATTAAACCATAAACACGATATTTTAGTCATCCATTACAGAGTCGCATCTCTAATGGTGGGAACGCCATTGCTATCTATGGCATGGATTCAAAGGCCGAACTAATATTGTTAACAATCCATATAATGAACTAAACAAAATTACAAATATACATAGAGTCAAAGTATCGCCCAAAACCAAGAATCATAACTACAATACACACAGTATATAAATGCTATACAATAACCTTTATAAACCAACATAAGAATTTACACAGTCGCGTATCCAAGGCCTGGCACCATTGTAAGCAATGGTGTTGTCACCATTTACCCAAAACGTAAAACATATTCACAAATCATACAACCTGCAAGTATTCACCATGACAATGATACTGACAGAGTAATATTATTACAAAACCAAAATAATTTAGTCCCAGCCCAAAGACACTAAACCCTGAACAAAAACCCCAAGTATTAAATGCATCCCAGAATGCTTTAGATCATTTTTACGGACAGTCTCTTTCTAAATCACAACCATTGAAATAAAACCCAAACCAATCAATTCGACCAATGATGAGGTTCATGCTTTGTCACGAAATCCATGGAAGAGAAGGATAAAGTTTCGACTGGTTACAACAAGGGATTACCTGTAATGGGTATTGTGTCGACCACGAAGGTGACCCACAACCCAAGCTATCCAAACCCTGCAACTTGAAAAAAAAACCAAGCTATGATGAGCATTATGTCGTAAACCCAAACTGAACAACAATATAATGATGTTAAACCAGAGAGGAAGTCATACCTTACAGGCAGTCATTCTCCCAAATCTCCATGCCATAGAGCATACCAGAGGCAGAGCTCACGCAGCCCTGTGCAAATTAAACAAGCCATCGTGCTAGTCCAAGCCCTAAGCTTGAGACCCACGATTTTGCATGCACATTTAATTCACCACCCTGCACCCAATTATCACAAATCAAAACCCAAAGTGTATAGTTCATGCCACCTTCCAACGCAGAGCAACGTTTAAACCCCATGTAACATATAAACCCCAACATGCATATTATATACTTAGGGTATAGCCATAGTTCATGGCATATATAATATTCCATGAGTGGCTAGTGATATGCGTTCAAGTTTTTACACCAAGACTTTAATAAACGAAGGACCATGTTATAAAATAATAAACCATGTACATTATCATATACACGATGAAAATATTCAAGTGCAGGAGTAATTAAACCAAGGTCATAAGACCATATAAAAAGAATAATAGTCACCAGTAGAACATAGGATAGCAAACACCCATCCTTGCATAAATATCAACTAACAACCATAATAAAAGTCCCTAGGATAGTACTATAAGTCCGTCATCATCCAAGCTGAGTGGTAGTGACGCACGGGTTGTGTTTCTTGTTCTGCTTCTATAGTCAGTTTTATGTCGTCAAGTGCACCTGCACTTGACAAGGGAAGAAGTGCATTAGTTCCAAAAGAACTAAGTAAGCCTTGTAGCGACAAGTAGAAACAATTACCTTTTTAGGTGGTTACAAGGGAAACAAGTTCCGCCACTCCACCCCTTGACAAATACAAGTTAAGTCATATTTATTCATAAACAGTAATCAAACTATACAACCAATAAGTAAGTAATTGAAACAACATACATCCACATAAATACATAACTATCAATTCATATATTAAACCATGTAACGACAACACAACATTCCACTAATAACAACATTAGGAAAACATAGAGAAGGAAGTAAGAACAACTTACAACAATACTGTGGATATAAACAAAGTATTACATATTCCACATAAGTTGAGTTAATGTCCAGTTCATTCAGTGAATGACTAGCCTAATAATTTTTCTTTTTATTTTATTTTCGAATTTTGGGGACATTACAATGATTCAACTGTGTAGTTTATGCAATTTATGCTTATGGTAGTAATGTGTGGTAAAAAACGTGGATGCATGAGTATATTAATAAGGTGTTTGGATTTTACCTTGCGGTCGTGAGCGTGAAGATTGTCTCAGCTCATAGTGTGGATACGCAGCCAAATGTGTTTTATGTTTTTAGAGTGTGACTGGTGCATTTGATTTATAAGGAAAAGATCGTAGCTCTTGTCTTCATTGTTTACATTTTGGTTGTTTTTAAACGTTTTTTGGCAGCCTGAGAGGATAATGTTAGAATAATCAACCCATAGTTACCTACATTAGACATTAATTTAATTATTTTTGTCTTATTACCTAGTTTCCTAGATTCCATTCTATGATAGTTTCCTTCTACATGTCCTAGAATTCAACACATGCTAAAACTGAATCATGGAGCACTTGAGAAACATCCTAGAAACCCAATTTAGCATTTCTTCTTTATTCCAGATTCTCTAAAGCACATATCTGCTTTTTCTGAAAAGCTGCCTTGTTTTATTTCTGAATTAAGGAAAAAGGAAAATCTAGACTAGGTGTAGTTGCCTTGTTTTTTTCCCACATTGTCCTCCCTCCTTTTCTCCAAATAAAAGCATGTATGATTTATATTTCCATCCCTCCTTATCTTTCCCACTTGAATTAGCCAATTCATGAGCATCTACCTAGATTTGGAAACAACTTCATGCACATATGGGGGATTTGACTAGTTTTCGTAAGCTTGTTTTTTTACTATTTCGAATGGAATCTTTATGCATTGAATTGTCTCATGTAATTATATACTACAACATTCTATTACTTCATAAGTTTGGCTATTGTACACTTACTCAATACAAATTAGTGTTATGCCCCAATTTCAGTCTCCTTTGGTGTGAATTTTGCATGTTTGATTAGCAATTTTGTGAGTGTAATTGTTCTACCTCTCGGGTTCAATTTACACATGGTATAAAAGCATTTGTATATTGATTTCCCTGCTTCCAAATTGTTATTGCAGGTTTGACATCATTGACTGGGAGCACATTCTGCTGACTGGAGGGCACAGTTTCTGAGCTATGGACCAATCTCAGAAGATCATCTTGACTCCATTCAATTTATTTGAGTGGAAGATGAGATGGAGATATTGTTGAGAGTGAAATGTCTCTATAGGGTGACTATGGAAACTGAGGTAGAGCCCAATGCAACTAAAAAGAAAATTAAATGGCACAACAAGAGGGATGAGGCCTATGGTCTTTTGTGTCTGAGCATTTCAAGAGACCTCCTCTTCCATATTGATGGATTGACATCACCTAATGAAGCATGGGAGAAGATAGAAGATATTTTTGGAAAGATAGATGAGATGTGAGGACATCAAATCGAGACTTAGTTGATCTCCTTGAGTCCTAGTAGCTTTGAATCATTGCAACTCTACTTTTCCAAGTTTAAGTCTCTTGTTTTGCAGTTGAAACAGTGTGGGATCGAAAAGAAGGAAGAGCAACTAGTCTTTGCCATAATCTCTAATCTTGGTCCTGACTATTCAATTTTTGTTTCGACCTTCCATGCCACCAAGTTGACAGATTGAGCCTGGAAGATGCCTAAACTTGCAGAGTTCATGGAATCCCTCACACAAGAGCAAGATAAGTTGGTGATGATGGGCACAATCAAACCTTCCAAAGACCAAGCTTTGGTTGTTGGAGATTCAAGGGTGGATTCAAAAAGCAAGAAAATTTCTAAAAAGCCACCTGAGCAAAGAGAGACAAGAACAAGTCTCGAGAGGAGCCCCAAGGTTCCAAGAAGAACTCCCAGAAGAAGAAGAACAAATGAGAAATGAGCAAGTGCGCATACTACAGTAAGGGATATCATCTCGAGAGCTCTTATATGAAGAAGTAAATTGACATGTTGACGCAACTACTAGAGAATAATAACATCTCCCTTCCTGATTACTCAAATAAGAGGGAAGGAGGATCAAATTCATAGGACAGAGAGAGAGTACATGCCTTGGTTGCTGGAACATCAAGCTCACCTAGCTTCATGATAGACTCTAGAGCTTCTAGACATATGGTTTCGATAAAAGAGACATTCTCCTCTCTTGACATGTCGAAAGGTCCACCAATCGTTTTGGGAGATGACTCTCTCACTGACAGTTTGGGGAAGGGAAGGATTGATCTTGACCATGGCAAGTTCAATAATGTGTTGTATGTTCCAGGTCTTTCCTCTAATATCTTTTCAATGTATCAAACGACTCATATTGGGTCTCCAAAGAAGGTCATATTCTCCCCTAACGATGTTGAAATCACTGAGATTTTGAATGGTAAAGTCATAGCAAAAGGTGTTGTTGATCACACTTCGAAGGTATACAAGTTTTCCCATTTTCTACCCTACTCAAACCCCTCTGCCCTTCTGATTCATGCTAAGGAAGCAAGAAAGATTTGGCATGAAAGATTTGGCCATATTAACTACAAGCATCTTTCTGATTTGAGTGGAAAAGATATGGTCATAGGGTTACCAAAGATCAAGTTTTCCAAGGGAGTCTGTCAAGGTTGTATCCTAGGAAAACACCCAGAGCACAAGTATGAGAAAGCTAGTCATGAGAAAACCTCCACACCTCTTGAGCTGATCCACAGTGACATTTCTGGTCCATTCCCTCACATGTCCATGAGTCAAGCCAAATATGCACTGACCTTCATAAATGACTTTTCTAGGTATTGTTGGGTTCACTTCCTAAAGCACAAGTCTGAAGTTTTTGACCTCTTCAAAGTCTTTAGAGCCTTGGTTGAAAACCAATCTGGGAGGAAACTCAAGATACTCAGATATGACAATGGTGGTGAGTATGTCAAGTCTGATTTCATCCATTATTGTAAAGATGCAGGTATTCATATGCAACATCCCTTACACACCACAACAAAATGGTGTTGCTGAGAGAAAGAATAGATCACTGAAGGAGATGACAACTTGCATGATGGAGGCTAAGAATTTTCCACCAAAGTTTTGGGTTGAGGCTATAAAATATGCATCCTACATCTAGAATAGGGTGCCTCATAATTATCTTGATGCTATGACTCATTTCGAAGCTTGGAGTGGGCACAATCCATATGTGACCCATTTCAGGGTTTTTGGCTCAAAGGCTTGGGCTAGAATTCCAATTGAAAAGAGGAAGGCTTTGTAACCCCAAATCCAAAAGTGCCTATTTGTTGGGTATTCTAAAGATTCAAAAGGGTACAAGTTGATCAACTTGATCACTAACAAATATTTCATTGAAAGAAGTGTTCAGTTCCAAGAAGAGCCTTTAGTAGCAGTTGAAGTTGGAGAGTCTTCTTCACCACCAGAACCATTGATTGTAAGTGAAGAGACTAATGAGTTTGTTGATTTTGAAATATCTGATAATGATGATTTGATTGCATATCCTAACATTTCTATAATACCAAAATGGGCATCAAATACCATTCATGCAGCTGGGGAACTAGCTAGAAATCCTAGTGACACTAGGAGGAGTAGATCTCAATTTGAGAGTGCCCTTTATGTGAAAGATCCTCTATTTGCTGAGAAGTGCTATCTGATGGTTGAATCAAATCCACATACATATTAATATGCAGCACATGATCCAATATAGCAAACAACCATGAAATAATAATTCAGCTCGCTCCAGAACAACAACACTTGGGAACTGGTTGATCTCCCCCTTGGGAGGAAGCTAGTTCAATGTAAGTGGGTTTTCAAGACTAAGTTTGCTGCTGATGGTTCACCTTTGAAATATAAGGCAATATTGGTAGCCAAGGGATACTCACAAGTACATGGTATTGACTACAATGAAACCTTTGCACCAGTGGCAAAGATGGACTCCATAAGGCTATCTCTAGCCATTGCAGCTTCGGAAGCAGTGGGAAGTGCATCACATGGATGTGAAGTGTGCTTTCATAAATGGAGATATCATTGAAGATATTTATGTGCAGCAACCTAAAGGGTTTTTTTCTAATCCATCTTTAGTGTGCAGGTTAAAGAAATCATTGTATGGGTTGAAGCAAGCCCTTAGGGCTTGGTATGCCAAGATTTATGGCTTTTCGCTATCATTGAGTTTTGTTCGATGCAAGTCTGATCCTAATGTATATTTGAATCTGATTCATGGTTATTTTATGATTATTGTTTTATATGTGGATGACCTACTAATTATAGGAATTTCAAAGAAATAGATTTCCTCCTTGAAGGATGCAATGGACCATGCATTTTGTATGAAAGATTTGGGATTGTTGAGCCAATTCTTGGGTCTCGAAATTGCTCAATCCCAAAATGGAATCAAAGTACATCAGTTCAAGTATGTTTCATATTTTCTCATCAATTTCAACAGGATCCATATTCACTATTTCAGACAACTTGTGCATGATGGTACCATTGATCTACTCTTTTGTGCATCTTCAGAACAATTAGCAGACATATTCACCAAAGATTTTTTGTGAGAATACATTCAGCAATCTCAAATCACTACTGGGAATTGCTGATCATGCTGTGAAGCATGATTGATCAGAATATTTCCAAAATTTTGTTTTTCCTATCCATGTTTAAGGGAGGATTTCTCCACTGGGTTTTTGGCTTTTTCCTTGGTTGTATAAACAAGCAGTATGTAACGGGTGACTAAGTCTTGTTGCTAGGCCCTATAGTTTTCTGATATTTAATCATAAATTCAAGCTTAAGGGGGGGTGTTAGAATAATCAACCCATAGTTACCTACATTAGACATTAATTTAATTATTTTTGTCTTATTACCTAGTTTCCTAGATTCCATTCTATGTTAGTTGCCTTCTACATGTCCTAGAAGTCAAAAAATGCCAAAAATGAGTCATTGAGTGCTTGGGAAACATCCTAGAAGCCAAATTTAGCATGTCTACTTTATTCTATATTCTCTAAAGCACATATCTGCTTTTTCTGAAAAGCTGCCTTATTTTATTTCTGAGTTAAGGCAAAAGGAAAAGCTAGACTAGGTGTAGTTGCCTTGTTTTTTTCTCACATCATCCTACCTCCTTTTCTCCAAATAAAAGCATGTATGAGTTGTCTTTCCATCCCTCCTTATCTTTCCCACTTGACTTAGCCAATTCGTGAGTATATACCTAGATTTGGAAACTGCTTTATGCAGCTATGGGGGATTTGACTAGTTTTGGTAAGCCTTCTTTTTTACTATTTTGAATGGCATATTTATGTATTTGATTCTCTCATGTAATTATATATTACAATAGCCTATTACTTCATAAGGTTGGATATTGTACACTTACTCAATACAGATTGGTGTTATGCTCCAATTTCAGTCTCCTTTGGTGTGAATTTTGCATGTTTGATTGGCAATTTTGTGAGTGTAATTGTTCTATCTATTGTGTTAAATTTCCATAGATAAAACCTTAATGTATTATTCATATTGCTTTTTTTGGTTTGTTGGAGCCTACAGGATTTTATTCGTGGGATGTTAATTGGTTTGACTTGTGGTTTGATATTTTCATTTGGGAATCTCACAGGATTTGATCCTGGATGCAATTGATTTAAATTAGTAGAGATGTAAGAACATCCTTCTTGGTTTGATAGTGTGAGTTCATGATTTATTCAAGAGATTCCACTAGCGCGATGCGTAAGGAATGACTCTATCTTGTTATTTTTAAATATGTAATGGGTTTATTTTAATTTGATGTTTAAAGTTTGATTTGTATGTAATGGAGTAATGACCTACAACCAATCCTTCACGGTATTCGATGTCTGGGATGGTTTAAATATTTGATGTAATAATTTATGAAATGAAATATTTTAAAAGCCCGCAGCCAATCCTAGACAGGATTCGATGGCTGGCTTGGGTTAACGATACTTAACAGTGTTATAATATTTCCATAGTATGGTTTGCATTGTTTTAATTAATGTTTGGTTGGTTTTACGATATGAGGTTTATGGTTATTTATAATGTGGAAACAAAATGTGTTTTCACTGGAAATATGAAATCTACCGGCATATTGGATTTATGTTTGAGGGCTTGAATTTAATGGTTTAAGAGATTCAATCTCTAGTTAGTTTATTTCTTTTAGTTTGTAGTTATTAGTTATTTTTAAATCTTTTGGACATGGTTTAAATTAAAGAGCCCAGAGATTGGATCTCCGGTCTGTATGTTTATAATTTATAAATGGTTTATTTTAATGAAATCTCTAGTTTAACTTACATTAATGTTTGAGCAGAACCAATAGCTAGTTATCTTAATAACTAGGGTTTAAATCTAAGATATACATGTTTGACAATTTAAATCAATACTAAGAGAGTTTAAACTTATAAATTCCTATCTAGGAAATAATGGCTGAGTTTAAGTAAAAATAAATCAACCTGTAATATAAAATTTATCCCTAGAGGTTGTACAGAAATAGTTTAGACTAAGTTTCTATAAACAAAATGGAAAACCTAGATGAAACATACATTCAATGTGCACATTTCCAATCAATATTATAAACCCTACTTAGTAGAATCTGTAAGAACTTAGAGAAGGTAAAAACCTCTTACCTGCAATTTGTAGTTTATTAATGGCTAGAACCCAACATACTTAAACACAAAATTAATAAGAACGTAGAAAATTCTGACCTCAGCTATGTTAACCGAATAACTTGGGAACTACCACGTTCCACCCAACCATGACCCGGAACCGTTCCTAGTTTCAATCCGGAGCCCCCTAAGGTTGTTCCAACATGTAAGCAGTTTAGAGCTCCTAAACGTGAGGCTTCTCCTATCTGGAATTCATGTTCTAAACTGGATTGTTTTTTCTTTTGGAATGCTCTCCAAATTTTTTTGGAAAATAATGATCACATAGAATAGAATGGGAATCCCCAAGCCTTTCTTTTTCTTGTGTCTTTATAGACAATCTTTTGGAAAAATGGCAGTTAAATTTCAGTTAGATCAAGAATCATTTAATTTCTTGAAATAATATTTTCCTTGATTTATGTGAAATTAATATTTATTTAAATTAACTCAGGAACTCTTTGACTAGTTCCTATTTTGACTCTTTTGGTTATTAAATATTTATTTAATTATTTTAGTAAATAATAATACATAGGTTCTTTACTTACAATTTATAGTTACTATTATTTCTTTATAATTAATACATATGATTACTCTTTTATTTATAACATATATAAACTACTTATATACATATATCATTGTTAACATTTACTTTAGGTATCATATAAGATGATCCCAATCACATGTCACTTTCATTAGCTTATAATTATTTATTTTATTAAGGCCTTCAGGTAGGGTTGGTCAACTAAGTTATGAACCTCTAAACCTCCTTGCATGTTGGATTACCTCGTATATCGTGGTAGTTCTTCAGTACTTTTATTGCTTTTCTTATTTAGATCTCCTTATC
This sequence comes from Pseudotsuga menziesii, assembly GCA_001517045.1. Taxonomy (NCBI): domain Eukaryota; kingdom Viridiplantae; phylum Streptophyta; class Pinopsida; order Pinales; family Pinaceae; genus Pseudotsuga; species Pseudotsuga menziesii. The sequence goes on from LPNX010282287.1 coordinate 948,545, forward strand.
CCTTACCTTTCTTACCTTCCGACTACTTTTATATTTACTTTTTATTGCTTTATTTATCCTAAGAGCTAACAATAAGCCTTCATTATTTTCAAGTAGAAAGATCACCTTATCCCTTGTCTTTCTTACCTTCCGACTACTTTTACATTTACTTTTTATCACCTTATTTATCCTAAGAGCTAACAATAAGCCTTCATTATTTTCAAGTAGAAAGGGAAAACCACCCTTTATGTGTGTAGTCAAGTGTTATTGGGATCTGTTATAGCTAGTTTTTATTTTTTATTTTTATACCATATGCTTGTTTTCAAAACATGGTTTTGTTATTGCTTTAAGATTTTGAGTTTGGTTCTTGAAGTATTTTGATAGCATGCTTATTTTTATTTTTGATTTTATAAGTTTTCATTTTAAATTTACTTTACTAATTTGTTTTCATACTTTTAATGGGCTTATTATGTGTATGTATTTCTGAAAGGTTGGATAGAGATATCATAAGGGTTAATCAAAGTTTGATTTCACAATATAACCCTTTGTTTTTTAATCCTTTTGTCAAAAAATTGGAGAAAGAAGTCATTATTGAAGTGGAAGAAAAAACTACTCAAGTGGGTCTTTGACACAGAAACTTGAAGAGCTTGTAGGTGGACAGCAAAAGAATATTGATGAAGATAATAAGTTGGAATCTCAAGTGTAGAATTTAGAGGATATAGCAGAAATCATTGAAGATGACACAACAAATACCTTTGATGAAGATACGAACCAGAAAGAAGGTAAATGTGTTTTAGAAAAAGAGAAGATTCTTATAGATGTACATGAAGAAAGAAAGGAGATCCCATTCCTTGATAAATTGAATCCTGTGGCTGTCAAATAAAACTTCCACATTATGAAAGGAGTGTGCAAAGTTTATTGAGAATTATGCTATGTTTTTTCTTGTTTTCGTCATTGCAATTGAGCACACAGATTACGAGCTGATGGAGATGGAATTTAGAAATAAAAAGAGGTTTTTCTTCAAAAGAGAACCATTCACAAAAACCTCTCTCAGTTTTGCAACAACTATCAAGGTTTGAAATATTCAATTTAATCTTTACAGCCTATTTTTTAGGGTTTAAAAATATTTAATATTTTCCTGTTTTAGTCTTCATATTGAGGGGAATATTATGATTGATTGGAGAATAATTTTTAAAAACCAAGCGAGGGTTGTTTCCATCACGGACCCATTCACAAAAACCTCTCTCAATTTTTGTACAGGTGTCACGGATTGAGAGATATGGAATCTTCTTTGAGACCTATTTTTCAAAAATTCACCAAATTTACGAGGAATAGTTGAAAGTTGGTTAATGTAATTGCTGAGTAGTTTCAAATTAAACCTAATGAAGAGAAGATAGAACTACTTATTTGTAATTATATAAATTGGTGGGGGAAACACAGAAGAGGGTTCGAATTTTTGTACAAGGGGAGGCTTTCAGCCACTATACAAAGCTAAGTTTCAGAAAACTCTTATGCATGTTGGATTACTAATTATGTTATATATGCAATCTATAAGCCCATTTTATCTTCTATGCTGGTTTCATTTATGATTAGTGTGATCACTCATTTTATGAATTCATTTCGTGTTTAAGGTTGTTTCTCATGGAATGCTTATGAACTGTTTATGAATTCATTTCGTGTTTAAGGTTGTTTCTCATGGAATGCTTATGAACTATGGATGAAACTTAGTTATGTGCTTATGGTTTTCTGGTTTATGTTACATATATTATACATCTCAGTCTTATATTGTGCATGATTTAGTTTTTGTTTTAGCCTTATGAGCTTTACCCTCTTGTTTACAAACTGCAAAACCAAAACCCTAAAAAACCTGTTTTACTTAATTTTGTTTTATGAGATTGTGTTGGCTTGTTCTTTAGTAGTTTGAGAACAATTTCTGGCATTCACAGGATCTCGTGTTTGTTTTGGTCATGTAATTATGTGTGAAGAGAAAAGGTAAAATTAAATTTAATGGAATTGTGACATCTATCAAAACTTTTGTCCCCTGAGCTATAATATGTGAGTAGAAGGGTTGGTTTTTGTATCCATTAGGTCATGAAAATTAAGCAACAAGCTACTAATGTACATCTTGACTATATACTATCGATATTCAATATGAAGATTGACTTGGGATATTAAAAAACTTGAAACAAAATATTTTCTGCACTTGTCCACCTTATTTGGCCATTCAATGATCTTTAATACATGAGATTATAAGAGGACCCATGTGCATGGTCGACATGAAAAACGGTGTCGCTTGTGAAAATTATTATGTGCATAAATTTTGATGTCTTACATAGTTCAAGTTTCAATTTCAAAGGTATAGTGTCTCCATGTCGAGGCCAAGTCTCAGTTTCAATGGTATTTGCTTGCAAATTTCAATAGGAATAATGCCATCAACTATCTATATATCTACACCTTCAAGAAGAACTGCATATCAAAATACGTGGGGTGGTACTGTTGACTTTCAAATCCCTTGTCTTTGATTCCCATTGCAATGGACTTAAACTATTTTAAAAATATCTATGCAAATTATTTAAAATATTCCATGGGTTTGAACCTTATGTAATGAATTTTTAACTTTCCTCGCTTTACACCTTGAGACCTTCTTTATTCCTTAATAATGACATGACTGTGTGCCTCACTTTACACCAACTATTCATGGAAATACTTGTTCAACGATGAATTTGCATAATAGAAATAGTATTTTCAAGACAAAATGGTAAGACAATATGGCCATGTTCTAGACCTTGCAACAAGGTCATGAGCAATCACATGTATAAAATCAAGATCTCCTCACCCTTTGACATTTTCTATCTCTGCTCTTGTAACAACGTCCATACCTTTTGCATATGATGCGGAGGTAGGGCTTCTTGCTGTTAAATGTTTAACATGGATTCAATTTAATAGCAGTAACAGTCCTTTTTAACTTTAGCAGAATTCAAGAAATGTAAATATGAGATTGTAGCAGTAGTAAAGTAGATATTAGCTAATCAATAGTATAAGAAATAACACAAATATTTTTACGGGGAAACCTTTAAAGGAATAAAACCCTAAATAATGAATAATTCTTCTTCTAAATGAGTTGACTAAGTTTGTACATGAGCTTATAATGAGTAGAATTTTGAATGACAATCAAGTTGCCTCTAGGGAACACATAAGGAAAGAAAAAAACCATAGAAGATGATTGTCCTAAACAAATGAGCTACTTCCACCATTCCAAATCTAAAACTGAGGTTTTCATTGACCAAGGAGAAGCTTGTTGTTGACCAGATTGAGTGGGATGTTTATAGTTTGAAGCTTACAAGACTTTTTTGTTTGATTGCTTGACTTCCCTGCAGATTTGGTGGCTGAGTATTAGCCCTTACAATGCTGTTGATGGATGGGACATGCCATAAAGAGAGCTAGACGTCTTTGAGAAGGCCCTATACAGGGCTTGACAACTATAAAACTCTTGTTGCTTAAACAATCCGGGCTTAAGATGGATCTATGCTAGCCATTTTGTTTTTTTGCTTTTTGGGTGATTGTAATTAATAAATGGTAAAATCTTAGTATGATATTAGTTATTAATAAATGGTTAACTCTTATTGTAATTAATCCATAATTTATTATTTAGGGCCTTTCAGTGCCCAAACCCACTTCTACAAAGATACCAACTTGTCGCTTGATGAAGAAACTTGTTCCTAAAGTGAGGACCTCCAAGATGGTCTGCTACAAGTTTTGAAATCTCCATTCCATTTTTTAATTTCATGGACATAGTAATTTGATATGAAATTTGCTGAAAGGAAAACCAGTTGATACAAATGTATAAATGGTTCCTGACAACCTGAACATTTTTTTATCAAATTCCCTTAAGATCCGTTATTCATAGGTCCGAAGTATTATTTTGATGATAAAATTGTTTGTAATACACCCAAAAATAATTTTGTTGCTGTTCAAATTTCCCCAAATCTCTATTTTCAAGCATCCACTGTTCTTTGAGATACTCCAAGAAAGCACTATAAAATCTCTCATCCAATATATTTGACACATGCAACGCACATGTGTATTGTTTTTAGTTGCAAAAGGATTCCCTAGAATAGGGTTTATTCACCCCTGCAACAACCTTTATTATACCTGTAGATGATGATCTCATAATTTTCTTTGGCTTGCTTATGATTCTCAAAGGCATGCTTACAGCTGCAATGATCTGAGAAAGTGCCATGAACAACCTGTGACAGTTGTATGTGCTCAGATTGACTTTTAATGTTGTTTCCAATGCTTTCTATGTGGATGTTCCTTGCCAAGAATTAGTGCTTAGTGTTGTTGCTTCAAAGAGATACTACACAACATACTTCTTAATGACTGTTTGAAATGCCGATAATCACTTTTTGATGGACAAACACACTATATTGTAACATACATATAGTGTGTTAATTAGCTTGTTCATATCGATTTTCATTTTGGTGAAAAAAGACAACCTCATCCTATACTCTATGGCCCCATGAATATGCTTATATCCAATGCTTTTGGGGATCATGTAGATATCCCAGTGCAAGCGCTACAACATCACCTTACGAAGTCAATAAACTTTATGAATTGGCATCACAATATATCCTAACCATTTGTTCTTGTGGATACTCATTAGCTTGATGGAAGAAGGAACATTGCTCATCCCATGGTGGATAAGGATCAATGTGAAACACCAACTATTGGGTTGATCATCCTCTTTTGATTATCCTTACTGATCCACTTATACATTGCTCTAGGATGATCATGCTAATCTACTATATCCTTGGAATAAACATTAAGATAATTTTTGTTGATAGGTCTCATATAGTGGTACACTTACGATTTCTAGGGAATAGTTATTTTTGCAATCCCATTAAGACAATTTCTTGAGTTTTGTTCAAAATTCCTAGAAACGGTTTATGGATTTCATAACCTGCTTGATCATATATTGTGAACTTATATAATCTAACATCCTTTTCCAACCATTAGACACTCAAAGTTGTGTATTGATCCTTTTTACCATTATAGAGGACTCTGTAAGTTAGGCTCTCAAATTCTTAAAGGGTGCTAGCTCAATGGAAGACCACCTGCCTTACAAGCAGGAGGTCGATAGTTCGATTCCTCCATGCCCTAATGATATTATAATATTGTTTAAAAACAACTAAATTAGTAAGAAAAAAATAAGAGATAAGTGACCGAACAATTAGAGATAAGTGACCAAACAAAATGACCAAAATTTGTATATAAAACTACTAAAAATGACTAAATTAGTGACCAAAAAATGAGAGATGTGAAACGAAGCATTAAAAATGATGCAACACGTGGCGCTAATGATGAATACAAACATGGCGTTGATATGGTAGAAAAATAAGATACAAAACTACGCATTAAAAATGAAGCAACACATGGCGCTAATAATGAAGCCAAACATGGCGTTTATATGGTATCAAAATAAGATGTTACTTTAGATGAAAAACATGGCGCTACATAGGAAGCAAAACATGGTGCAATGATAGAAGAAATATTCAACGTCATTTTGGTAGCAAAACAAGATGCAAAAAAGGAAGCAAAAATTGGCACAAATTTGGAAGTGAAAATATGCACATATTTGGAAGTAAAAAATGGTCCAAAATGGGATGCCAAAGTGGTAGAAAAATTGGATGCAATATTGGATGGTAATTTGGATGCTAACATGGTGCTATTAAGGATGCAAATATGGAACTAACAAGGATGTCATGTAAGAAGAAGAAGTGAACACTCTCTAAGAAGCAAAACCTGACGTTATTTAGGAAGCAAACCTCGACGTTGTTTAGGAAGCAAAGTTGGACGATATTCTGGAAGCAAAAAAATAGACGCTATTTTGGATGTCATAAAGGATAATATCTAGGAAGCAAAAAAATATGTTTTTTGAGACACTTTAAGTTTTATCCATGAAACGTCCCATTTAGCGTCTAGTTTAACCACTCCATGTAAAAAAAAATACACTAAAAAGGGACGCTAAATGGGACGCTAATTCTAGGATTTGTTGTAGTGAAAGCCTACAAAAGGTGATCATGATGCTCTCTCTCCATCACACCAAAATATTCACATTTACAATCATCAATTCCATTTACAAGAACCACACAAATTTTGATGAGAAGATGTTGCTTTTAATGCTACCATCCTTTTAATCCTTTCATTTTTTATGCAAGGGCTTCCAATGTTGAACCTATAGCTAGAAATGATGGTATGTTTTTGCTTAAAGGATTTAGTTTTTTTCTTCATGAGTTGGAACTTTCGCCACATAGATCATGTTTTTTCTACTACTGGCATTCACACAAGACTCTATCAAACTCATTATTTATTTTTATCGTTTAAACACTTATAATAAAATTTGTAACTAATATTGAAGTATATGGACGCTTGAATATCAGTTGGTCTATACATTTGAACTTGGTTTATATGTGAATTTATCCTTTGGATGGAAGGTTCTATGACCTATTAGGTGAATAAAATACAATACATTCCTTATCTCTGTGAGAGTTACATTATCTACATTCGAGCTTTGTTGATTTGTGTATTTAACCTTTGAACAGAAGGTTCTATGACCAATTAAGTGAATGAAAAAAAACGGGTCTCGTATTTATTAGTTACATTGTATTTGCCAAAATTCTTCATTTGGTCAACCATATATTTATTATTTGTGCATATATGGTTAATGCTAATTTAGGTTGTGGTTGCTCCTTGTCTTAGTATTGTTCCCCATTTCTATTTGTACAGGTCATGTAGGTTAATTTGGTTAAAGAAAAAATTTAACATCTTTTCAAATACAAAGTTCTTTTTTAAAATAAAATGAACTACAATTTTTATCATTGTATGAATTTAAACTAGGGTTCAATCGTTTAAAATTGCACTCAAACTCTCTTCGTTAACTCTTATATTCATTTACCAAATTCCCTTAATAGTATTGTATTGTGTTTATCTCTAAAAGTGCATTCCTATTGGTTTCATCCTTATATTCATTCAAATTAATAAAGGTTCCTTAGTTATTACAATGTGGATTAAAATATAGTTAAAGTATAGATTACATGATTTTCTTTCTTAAATCTTTCAAATCTATATACTATGGTATTTCAATGATTATGTAAAAAGAAAAAAAATGTAATTACAATATTTTTTTTTGCCCTTTTTTCATTGGTTTAATCCTAGGTTTCTCTTAATACTATGGATCTAGATTTGTTTTTATATATGTTAATGCATTAAAGCATAAATTTTATTTTTCCTCTATATTTACCCTAACCTAACTCATACTTTAAAAGGTGCTTCCCTCACCCACCTCCTTCAATTGAGATAAAATAGACAACTTTAAAAACTTTAGCTTTGGCAAAGACTCAATTAACAAGGTGGATCTTGCTCAAATTTACCAAGATAATGATGTGTGGTCATCTCTCCTATTTGGCTATTTATAGGTTGTTTCCCAAGGGAAAAGCCACCCCTTGATGATGTCACTTGCACCTAACCCGTGGGCGCATTATTGAGGACTAGACGATCACATCATTAGTTTAGATATTTTCCTTATATATATATATATCACTACAACAAATCCTGGAAGTAGCGTCCCATTTAGCGTCTCTTTTTAGAGTAATTGTTTTTTACATTGAGTGATCAAAGTAGATGCTAAATGGGACGCGTCATGGACAAAACTTAAAGCGTATCAAAAAACGTCTTTTTTTGCTTCCTAGATAGCATCCTTTATGATGTCCAAAATAACGTCTATTTTTTTTCTTCCAGAATAGCGTCCAACTTTGCTTCCTAAACAACGTCGAGGTTTGTTTCCTAAATAACGTCATATTTTTCTTCCTAGCAAGTGTCTACTTTTTCTTCTTAAATGACGTCCCCGTTAGCGCCATATTTGCATCCTTAATAGCACCATATTAGCATCCAAATTAGCATCCAATATTGAATCCAATATTGCATCAATTTTTGCTACCACTTTAGCATCCTATTTTGCACCATGTTTTACTTCCAAATATGTGCCAATTTTCGCTTCCAAATTTGCACCAATTTTTGCTTCCTTTTTGAATCGTGTTCTTCTACCAAAATGATGCCAAATATTTCTTCTATTGTTGCACCATATTTTTCTTCCTATGTAGTGCCATGTTTTGCATCCAAAGTAATGTCTTATTTTTCTACCATATCAATGCCATGTTTGGACTCATCATTAGCGCCACGTGTTGCATCCCTTTTAATGCCTAGTTCCATGTCTTATTTTTCTACCATATCATTTCCATGTTTGGCTTCATCATTAGCACCACATGTTGCATCCTTTTTAATGCATAGTTTCACATCTCTCATTTTTTGGCCACTAATTTAGTCGTTTTTCGTAATTTTAAATACGAATTTTAGTCATTTTGTTTGGTCACTCATCTCTCATTGTTTGGTCACTTATCTCTTATTTTTTTATTACTAATTTAGATGTTTTTAACTGATATTATAATATCATTAGGGCATGGAGGAATTGAACCACCAACCTCCTGCTTGTAAGGCAGACACTCTTCCATTGAGCTAGCACCCTTTAAGAATTTGGGAACCTAGTTTACAGAGTCCTCTATAATGGTAAAAAGGATCAATCACAACTTTGAGTATATAATGGTTGGAAAAGGATGATAGCTTGTATAAGTTCACAATATATGATCAAGCAAGTTATGAAATCCATAGACCTTTTATGGAAATTTTGAACAAAACTCAAGAAATTGGCTTAATGGGATTGCAAAAATCACTATTCCCTGGAAATCGTGAGTGTACCACTATATGAGACCTATCAACAATATTTATCTTAGTGTGGATGCCAAGGATATAGTAGATAAGCATGATCATCCTAGAGCCATGTATAAGTGGAGAAATAAGGAGAATCAAAAGAGGATGATCAACTCAATAGTTGGTGCTTTACATGGATCATATCCACCATGGGATGAGAAACGTTCCTTCTTCCATCAAGCTAATGAGTATCCAAAATGACAAATGGTTAGGATATATTGTGATGCCAATTCATAATTTTTATTCGCTTCCCATGGTGATGTTGCAATGCTTGCACTAGGAGATCTACATGATCCCCAACAACATTGGATATAAGCATATTCATGGGGCCATAGAGTATAGGATGAGGATGTCTTTTTATCTTTTTATTTGGAAAAATAGGCATGATTTGAAACACCAAGAGAAGTAATAGAATCGAATATACTTAACAAACTACAATCATGACAAGGCATATGACTCTACTCTATAGTCATTGTGTAGATGTTGGAAATGGGTATAACTACCTATGGACTATGAACAACATCCATTTAAATATGAATGCAAAACCTTCCATGTCAGAGGGATACTCGATGGCAGTGAACTTAATGTTTCTAACATAAAGAAATAAAGAAGCCATAAATTGAAGCTCTAGGGTAATACACATAACATTAGAATGAAAAATCAACACCCTAAGGAATTTCCATCTAGATTTTGCATTGTAAATAAGAAATCATTCATAATATAGACAAAATTGATTGTGATCATAAAATAGGTCATATTTCACTTACATATATCATAATGTGATTACTCTATTGGTCAAGTTTCCATTTTGTTCACTACAGAAAGATCTTGTCATGAAAAAATCCATAATCTTTAGAATCCCATTATTATCAATTAACAAATAATATCATGTTTAAAGCATAAAATTCCATGTTCAAACACTTGTTTCAATAATCATATCTCATAATGAAATAAAGACGAGTACAAAGATTGATAAAATCAAGAAATTACGTTTGATTTCCCAATGCAAAACTTGGTTGATATGACATTGCATACATTTCTTTACCAACGCAACTTGCATCATACGATAGAATGTAGTGTTTAGATATGAAGAACCAAATAAGTGTTTCATTATTGAAGACTGAACAAGAATACCCTTCAACTTTTGTAATTATTCTTAGTTACTAAGTAAGTTGCTATGGATTTTATATTGAGGGGAGTTAAAAAATTGTATTTTGTGTTAAGATGAGGTGCTAGAATAAGTGACGCTCAATAATATATTAGGATCCTTGATATATTATGTAATAATGTTTAATAAATATCATGAGGTTTAGTGAACAATAAAGTTAATGAATAACATTTAGTATTGGTCGGTTTGTATTTTTCACATCCTCGTGTTTTCAGACAAACATTCTGATGTCTAATTATCAAATTGTGAGTCCCAACTCTCTCTAAGGAATCGAATGGTTTCATTTAATGTTCTATGCTTTAAAGAAATGAGAAGTTTGAAGGTGTTGTTGTATTTGAACTAATATTGTCTCTGATGGTGAGCAATATTTAGCCCGCGGTAGATCCTTTAAGGCTCGCCAGAATAAAAAATTAAATATCTTATTTTAATATAAAAAATTGAATTGTTTAATTTCTTTTACTTTTCAATTTTTTCTCAAGTCGAGTCAAACTCGTGACTCTTTTGCCTCAGTGAGTTCTTTTTCTAGGTTGAGTCTACTAACTATGTTATGAGCCACATAACTAGGAAAGTATTACAGGGACACCTTATCCATATGAAAAAGAGAAGACAAATCAACTCAAATATGTAGAAAAGGTCAAAAGAAGAGAGCTATATTGATGAATTCCAATAGTAGATATCAAGATGAATCATCTACACAGTAAGTATCCTAGAAGCATCATGAATTTTTTAAAGTTAATATAATCAAATCCTTCACCTCATTTTCATCCCGTATGTGCTCCTGTACAGATTTGCATTTCTTCCACTAGGGTCCAAAACCTGCTGCTAATGCAAATTGGCGTAAAACTCCAGGCCAAGTTAAGGGATTTAAATGTTGATTCCATTAACATATGTAAAAACCCTATGAAAATCCATGGATCCAAATAAATATCCAATATCCGATAATGCACAACTTTTCCATAACATGTTTTCATTTTTAGATACATAACAAAACTATTGATAGAATTTGTTGATGCTCAACATCGACATGCCTCTTAGAGGTCAAAGCATGATGCTAAATACAAACCTATCGAATGTTTTGCAAAATAATTTCATCTATATCATCATGTCAATCATGTCACAATGTTCAGGTCGCCACGTTGATCGTCTCCATATTTTTTCCGTAATTCTGAGCGTATTTGACACTCTCTATAGTAAGTAAAAGTTTTGAAAAAAATGTTCCTTTCTGTTTTATTAGCTAATAATTACCAATTTCCCGTCAGGTGATAAACACACGGTTAAATCCATTATTGATATTGATGTTGTGTCTAACATCTAAATGTAAAAATAACCTCCCTCGGTGCTATCCATGCAAAAAAAAGTCCAATACCCATACATTATCCTAATACTAACCATTTTCTATTTTGCCTTCCTTAAAACCTATTTCCTAAACTTCTACCTTCCCTAAGTTCCTAAGCTTATCACTTAGTCCCCCTTGTCCATGCTTATCATTTCCCATCCTTCTATTAATATAATAATAAAGATTGTAATTTTTCCATAAATCCTTTTCCCAAAAACCAACTTAAAAATGAAAGTTTCTTTATCTATGCATATCCTTTTCCATCCTTCTAATAATATAATAATAATAATAATAAAGATTTTACTTTTTCCATAAATCCTTTTCCCAAAACCTAATTAAAAATGAGAAAGTTCCCTAAACCCATTATTAATATAATAATAATAATAATAATAATAAATCTTTTAGTTTTTCTATAAATCCTTTTCCCAAAACCCAACGTAAAAATGAGAAAGTTTCCTAAACCCGTTAATAATAGTGAAATAAAATGAGATTTACTCTTGGAGTCTCTTATTTGTACCTTTTCAAGAATATTTGAAGAAAGTATATGTTAAAAAAAATCCCAATTCCATAACTTTTGTTTCTGGAACCTTTACAACTTTATTGGTTAAATTAAGGTCATTTGAGTGGGTTTAATGGCTAAGAACATCTGTTATATTTATGTAGGCCACGGGTTCAAAACCGACGAGGGTAGGGTTTGTCATTGGCCTATTGTGACAAGGTTCGAAGGGTAGGTGAGACTCACCTTGTTGGGTTTCCAGATGTCTGGCTTGCATGCTGTTAGATATACTCTTGAGAGGTTGATGTTCCCATGGTTAAACAAATAAATAAATTCATTTGAATCATACTGTTATAGCTGATTTTACCACTCCAGGTGAATCACACTTGTATGGCCTTTCCCCTATCCATCTGCAGACTCCTTAGACCCCTTGGACCATTTTTTTTCCTTTGATGTTTCCTTGACCATCCCTAAAAACATGTGAAAAATGATACATGCGACTTTTAAACCCTTAATCACGTATATATGCGGGTTTGACCCCTAAAACCGCATACATCGCGATGTGTGCATAATCCAAATACTTTTGGAGTTTTCCTTGACATGGATCCGACTCACTTGACTCTTGGTCTTCCCTAGGCCTTGAGATCGCTCAAAATTGACCTTTCATTACCCCCTTTGAAAAGCTATATAAGGAACTCTATGGTACATTGAAGGCATATGAGAGAATTGAGTGCAAAGAAACTATAGTCCATTGTTGCTGGAACTTATGCTTGAGTTTGCATCCCTTTGTCCCTTGGAGCACTTTTGTGTTCTTCCCAAGCTTTCCTTTTGCTTGTGAGCTTGCTATCGAGAGATGGAGGATTGAGGTGGTGGATGCCCAAGTGAGGGATTCAATTTCTCTGATTCGTAGACGTGCCAACAGAGGTTCTATCCATTGTAATATCTGATTTTATATTAATAGAAATATCTTTTCTTGTCCAATAATGTGTGTTTGAATGAATATTTTATCCATGGATGTTTTCAAATGCTTATACATTGTTGATTCTATATGCTAGAATAGATCTAAAACCAATATATACAGTGTGCTTGTATTGTTTACTTGTTGTTGAGGAAGTAATCTATCAATTCAAGATGAAGTTGGAAACCTCAACGGGGATCTACTTCAACTGTCTGGAATAAGGTACGAGGTCTAATACTTTAGTGTTAGATAATTAATTTCTATTGCATATTGGAAAGGATTGATTTCTGGAGTCAAGCTGTCTGTTGTGGTACCCCAAGCCATAAGAATTTCTCTCCGTAAAAGAATTGGCGACTCCACTGGGGAGTTCCTAGTAGTTGTCCTTTGGGGGTTTTATATCAGTATTCAATGAGTTTGAATTGCTCTTTCTCTCTTGTTTCTGTGTCAGGTCTGGGGGCATGTTTTCCTGGTAGTGTCTCGAGCCACCAACATATAATACCTTACCCAATTCTGTTACGGAGAGAAATTCCTATGGCTTAGGGTACCACAATAGATAGGTTGACTCCAGAAATCAATCCTTTCCTATATGCAATAGAAATTAAATATCTAACACTAAAGGATTAGACCTCGTACCTTATTCCGGATGGTTGAAGTAGATCCCCGTTGAGATTTCCAACTTCAGCTTGAATTGATAGATTACTTCCTCAACAACAAGTAAACAATACAAGAATACCATATATATTGGTGTTAGATCTATTCTAGCATATAGAATCAGCAATGTATAAGCATTTGAAAACATCCATGGATAAAATATTCATTCAAACACACATTATTGGACAGAAAAATATATTTCTATTAATATAAAATCAGAGATTACAATGGATACAACCTCTGTCGGCACGTTTGCGAATTGGAGAAACTAAATCCCCCACTTGGGCCTCCACCACCTCAATCCTCCATCTCTCGATAGCAAGCTAACAAGCAAAAGGAAAGCTTGGGAAGAACACAAAAGTTCTCCAAGGGACAGAGGGATGCAGACTCAAGCATAAGTTCTGGCAACAATAGACTATAGTTTCTATGCTCTCAATTCTCTCATATGCCTTCAATGTACCATAGAGTTCCTTATATAGCTTCTCAAAGGGGTAATGAAAGGTCGAATCTGAGCGATCTCAAGGCATAGGGAAGGCCAGGAGTCAAGTGAGTCGGATCCATGTCAAGGAAAACTCCAAAAGTATTTGTATTAAGCACACATCCCGATGTATGCGGTTTTAGGGGTCAAACTCGCGTATATACATGATTAAGGGTTTAAAAGTCGCGTGTATCATTTTTCACATGTTTTTAGGGATGGTCAAGGAAACATCAAAGGACAAAAAATGGTCCAAGGGGTCTAAGGAGTTTGCAGAGGGACAAGAAAAATGCCATACAAGTGTGATTCACCTGGAGTGGTATATAATCACCAAGAAGGTTCTGTGACATAGTAGAGTGGGTTCATACCTAAGGCTACGATGAAACGATCATAAGGTCATGCAAAATGAAAACTGTGATGAAGCCTAACCTATATGCCCATTTAGACATGATACCTGAGATCGACATGAACGGGTCAATCCAACGGCTAAAATGACACTCAAAAAGGTTCCCTACATCATGAATTAGGTCAAAAAACAGTCCAAAATGATTAGAAAATGTCGAAACTATAGGAAAGGGGGTAAAAATTTTCAAAAATTTCAAAAATTTGTATAAACAGTAAACAATTCAAAATATTATAAAACATTTGAAATTTTTACCCAATTGAGCTCGGATTTTCAACAGCGAATTCCAGGAGATCCACGCGACGGAATCCATGACCATTTCTTCCAGGTACTTACCCATGCTCTTCTCTTATCTTCCCTATGCCTTGAGATCGATTGGATTCGACCGTTCATTACCCCTTTGAAAAGCTATATAATTAACTCTATGGTACATTGAAGGCATATGAGAGAATTGAGAGAGAAGAAACTATAGTCCATTGTTGCCGGAACTTATGCTTGAGTCTGCATCCCTTTGTCCCTTGGAGCACTTTTGTATTCTTCCCTGGATTTTTATTTCTCCTTTGTATCGGCAATCTTAATAAATTATTGGAGTGAAAGACAAAGTTGGAATTCAAAGAATTGATGTACAACATGACATGTATGGGTGGTGATATGGAATAATTTACATTGGTTAATAGCTAATATAGGCAAAAATCGGCAAGGTCTAATAAAAGATGGCAAACCCAAGCTATCAATAAATGTAATTTGCCAAATAAAATTTAGTTTTTGAACCCTAAAGAATATATGTTAGTTCATTATACGTTTTTTAGATTCATACGTTTATTTGAGTTCTTTGTAGCAATTTTTTTTTATTCAGTTTGTGGGAGCATGTTTTTGCATTCAGTAACATGCCTATATTGAGCATGTTCCTTTCTCTGTAGGTATCAAAGAAAAAAAACAATTCCTTCAGGTTAATGTCTTAATCTTATTAAAGACCATGATTGTTATATTCACATTTGAAATGTCTTTTGTCATATGTATTTGATCTAATCATTATGTGTTTCATCTGCAGTTACTCCAATCAACTATGCACATCTATCTGCAAGTCGAATGCAACAATTTCTCAAAGCATAAAATTCAAAAACAACTTTACACTCTGGAAACAGGAAAGGGTAAGTGCCATTTTAGAGGACAAGGATACAATGTTAATGTACCTAAACTCTCTATGCTTTCATGATATGCTTTCAACATTGTCTCTTTATGTTGAATCCTACACGGGATTATTATTGTTCATTTTGTACTTTGAATCACATCAAACATGTTTTTCCTTTTTATAGTTGTTACTACATTAGTTATAACAACAGATTGGTTCCTTTATTGATAAGATTAGTTTCTCCCATACCATGCCAAACTATGATGTGATGGTCATTGTAAAGCCCATTCTCCATTGCTCTCTTTTTGAAAAGCAACAAGACATGTCTAAAATATGCTATGGCATCTCATGCCAAACTCTAATGTGATGTTAATCGGAAAGACTTACTTGCTATTTTGTAAACATGTTAAGTTCAGTAAACTTGTTATATATTGTGATTTGGACTATTCTCTATCTTTTGAGAAATTGCAATGTTTCATTTTGTTGTGGTATTAATTGCATTGTTTCATTTATCAATATACTGTTGTTTGAATGAAATAGATATCAAGGTCTTTTTTTGTGTGTATAATATTTATATAGAAATCTAATTGTTATAAATAATTTTACACCCCCTTATAATATTACAAGCCATTACCTACATATCAGGGACACTACATTTCTTTAATTGCGTCAAGAGGCACTCTATAGCCGAGTATGGGGGAGATCTTGTAACGTTACGTAACGTTCCTCATGCAAATGTCAGCTATAAATATTATGAAGGAGATGTTGTAACATTATGTAACGTTCCTCATGTAAATGTCGGCTATAAATATTGTTTACTATTATGAGGGAGATGTTGTAACGTTCCTCATGTAAAGGTTTTCTATAAATATCTACTTTTTACATATCCAAAACCATGTTAAGCTAGTACACAAGCCTATGATTCTTAGGAAATTTGTCTCATCGACCTTTCATGGAAGTAGAATTAGAACAAAAAGAAATAACTTACTCACAACAATTATAACTCTAGATAAATTCCCAATGTGATATGTACATTGAGAACAATTGTAACTCTAGATAGATGTGCCATATGATATCTACACAGAGAAGGAAGTGCATTCCAATGTGATCTCCCTGCATATCACTCTACACTTGACTGTTAGTGTTGTTCAAACCACCAACAAGTCAAACCCTAAACATTGTTTTTTTGTAGAAATATTCCAAGGGAGCAAGAAGAGCATCTCGAGAAGAGCCTTACATAGAGTGAGAGTGCATTTTCTTGGAGCATAAAGAGTGTCTTCAATGCATTCCCCAACAAGTCAATCTTTCAACATGGATTCAAAATGACCTCATTGCAGTCTTTCACATCTCCGCACTAGTTCTTCACATTTCACATTTTAGGCATTTGTGTGTAGAATACCAAACATGGTTCACACAATAATGGAACTCAGGGCAGACAGATCATAGCTCTTGTAACAAATTCCTCAACAATTGATCTAGGTCCAACATAACAACAAAAATTAAATTGTCCTCTAAAAGAAAGATGTCTCAAATGGATATGTTGCTATCTCTATTGAACCGATATTCATGGTGAATCCATTTCCTTTAGTTTCACTCGAACAAATTTCTTAACTAGATTGAATATCGATCCTCTACAACTCCAAAAGAATATCTGCAACATCGAGAAAAAATTTCTCAGTTGCATTACATATCAATCCTTATGAGTTTCAAGTATAATTGTTCGTCTAGTTTCCTCAAACTACATGCCTTATTGTGAATCATTAATTGCCGTAGAAATACAACTGTTCTCAAAATTGTGATGCATTGTTAGAATACCAGCGACGATGTTCCTTACTAATCTAAACTTCAAATGCCAGCTAAGCTAAAAATACTATGTATTACTAGGACGAAAAACTTCCAGTAGATGGTGCTCCAGTGTATATACGGCTCTGGTGTATCTTCATGCAGAAAGAGAAATATCGTTATCTCATGAATGTTCGCTTCATGTAGTTGAGGAGACTTAGGTTTGAAGTAGGCAACAAAACGAAGGTCATAGATCTAGATATCACTTAAAAGTAGCATGGGTTAAGGATTCGAATATCAGGGTCTGCTCATATGTAACACCCCGGTTTTGACCCCGTTGCATTAGATGTATATGATGTATATATTGTAAATGATCATGGTGCAGAGCTACAGGCCAAGGCCCCACCATTGATTGGTTATGCTATGTTTCATGTTGAAATTGTCACCAATGGTGTATTGGGGCATGCGGCATAGATATTAAGTTTGGTCATCATGTACATATGCATCTTTAATTAAAATGAACCCGACCGGCTACGATCGCGGCAACCATAATGAAAAGGGCATGATTTTCACAAGGATAAGGGTGGGGGAAATGTCAAACCTTGAGCCATGAGGGAAAAAAAACCCATGTGTCACCACCTTGTCTTACCCAACCACCCCCATTAAGAATTGCTGGTGGTGGTTGAGGCAGTTATTGTTTTTGGGAGTGGGGTGGCAGGACTGTTAGTCCTTGCCTACACGCACACTCCACCCATGGTTGACTTCACAGTGGCAAAGGGAAAACCACTGCCATCACTCCAGGGGACTCACAATTGCATTTCACTCCACTGCGCATCCTCTCCATTGTCTGTTCACCTCCATGCACAGGATTTACCTGGTTTTACTCCCGCAGGCATTCCACTCTCCCCACGACAGTGCTGAAACGCTCACGCACTCCCTACTTGCGTCTATCCATTGTCTGTTCATCCATGCACAAGCTGGGAGATATTCATCCTCACGCAGGGACCATTTCCCGTTGATTATTCTCACGCACAAGAGTTTACCTGGTTTTACTCACGTTGTTCTCCTCTACGGATTCTGTGGACATTGTGGGCAAATACCTACCTCACAGGCTGATTTCGGGTTGCTGTGGTCTCCCTTATGTTGTGATTGTTGCAGTCTTCTTTACATTTGGGGTCTGGTGCAAGCTTCCCTCATGCACAGACTGTTTGTGGTCATTTTCCCCATGTTGTGAGTGGTGCTCATTGATTTCGTTTGGTACTGTATAATTCGCTTGGGAGTATTTTCCCCTCTCATTGTGTTTGTTGTTATGCTTTGGGGCTGCTATGGATTGTTTGGATTCATTTTGGCCATGAGAGGGCCAAGAACGACTCAGGAATCGTTTCCCCTGTTAAGCCATAACCGCTGATTGATTACGTACGTGCAATGGTTGGTCTTCGAACTGTGTAGGGAGCTGGGATGGGGGCTTGGTTTGCTTGATAAACCTGGTGGCTGGAAACCACACCGACGGAGCTAGAGGGCTGGATTTCTTCTCCACAACCCCTGAATAGCACTAGAAGGGAATGCAGGGCCTCAGGGACTATGTTGCAGAGAAGGGACTGATTCCTTGTGTTGGGTGTGTGTGGGTGTCTTAGAAGTCAGGCTAGTTCTGGTGTAGGTGTTCCTAGCTTTGCAATGAGCTCACCAGCTTAGCATTTAGCCTTTCCCAACTCCTTGATGGCGTGATAAACCCTACTGTGTTGGCTTGGCTATGCTTTGTGTATCCTTGGCTATGTGTAAGCCTGCTTGTTCCATTATTCCTTGGAGAATCATGCCCAGCTCAGGGATGGCAGCGTTGCTGAGAGATTAAGGAGCACGTTGGCCTATGGTTGGGTGGAACATTGCAGCGACGTAGCTGGTCGCGGAACAACTGCTTCATAAGATAAGTGATCTTGCCTATTTTACTCTCGCAACCATATTTTCCGTTAATGAATGTGATGAACATGTTGAATGAATGCTTGTATGAATGTATGTGGTTTCCACTGTGCATGATAAATAATTGCATGCATGTATGATAAATGATCATGTATGCATGTCTAGTTCAAAGCATTTTATTTCAGCATTTCAGCAATTTTATGAATTCACATGCTCATGGGGCTGGTTGCCCGGATGGTTAACGCCATGGTCACGTCCTCTTCGCCGGTCGGAGGGTTGGGGACGTGACATCATAGGATTTGATATTGGCCTTGATATTCTTTGGAAGTCATCTTAATAAAAGAACAAGTCGCATAAGCTACCAAAGGATACATATAAAGCATGTAGAAAAAAACACATAAGTAATGCAAAAAGAGAACTTAGAAACGTGTACCCAATTATAGTTTTGTTGGTTAGTGCATGAAACGGGCAGAGGAGCACTTCTTCGGTGTGCAGGTTTGAACATGGAGTAATTCATAGTACACAAGCATGAATTATATGAAGGAGAATGGAAAGAGATACACTATGAAGTAGAATGCCAAGAGATCGTTGTGTAGCTAAGGAGAAAAAGTTGATCAAATTATTGCATGTTTTTTGAAAATAATATGCCAAGATTAATATCTTAAGTGTCACACTATTATTTTCTATACAAAAGCACTTAAAAGCTCATGCTATTAAACTCTGTATCTTTTTTTTGCAAATATTATGATCATAAACATAACAAAATTCAAAATGTGTCATCATACCAAAATTTTGTATGTAAATATTTATCAAAACTATAATACTATATCATTTACAATGTTTTTATATCTTCTACTTCTCTTTGCAACATTGGAAAATGCAACTACAGTATAGAATAATTCCCATGATTGACATTGAAATAAAAACAATTTCCAATTGCTTATTGATGTTGAAGGCCCAAGAAACAAAACCCAGGTTGTAATGTTTGTACACTTATGAGAAGCCATTATAGAATGTGGACTACCTTGTTATGCTATAGTCAATTACAGAAGGTCCAAGGTTTTAGGCATGCATTTTCTCATCCATGTAGAGTCTTATTGAATACATTGTAACAATATATGTGTTGGCTTTTTGTTTGTATAGCACATGTTCATGAAGTGCATTGTTATTAAAACGAACTTAGATCCAAATCCTAGGCTCTATCAAGGGCCGAGAGGGATCAAATCTCCTGAGGTGCAAACCTCCTTGAGTGCAATACCTCAGAAGAGGTTTGCACCTCCCTATATTTGACCCCTCTCGGGGCTTCATGGAGCCTAGCATTTGGATCTACGCTCGTAATGTTATTACCGTATTTAACAAAAAAGTTAAAAGGATCATATCATTTATAAACATTTATATACACTACCTCAATTTAATATTTCATTTTCTGTCTTCTTTTACTCTCTAACAACCACCTTATGGGCTTATTATTGCACCTTCTTGAGACAATTACTAATTTTAATAATGACACCTATTGCCATCCATTTTTTTTGTTAGTTTTAGAGAGGGTGAACTTTGAAACCGGTTCTAAAACCCAAATTTTTAGAACCCAAATTTTAATTGCAGGTAATATGGATGCTCGTGGGTGTATATTGCATAATGTTGGTGGGTGTCAATTATTGGTTTGTGTTATTTTTGGTAAGTAATTTAGTTAAATATATAATAAAAACTAATTTTTTCATTGCTTAAGTTCTTTAATAAAAAAATATTAAAATTATACTTTCATTGTTTTGAATTTGAAGGGCAACTCTTTTAACAAAACCTTATGTGACTTGGGAGATACAAGCTTATAAAGTTAATTTTTTTTTTGAAGAATAACTCTTTTAAAATAGTTATGTGACTAGGTAGATACAAACTCAAAACGTTAAATTTTTTTTGAAAGGTAACTCTTTTAATAAAACTTTAAATGAAATTCCAACCCTGCTGGAGGGGTAGATTAGGGGGACAAAAGGCCAGTTGAAGAATGCGTGGAGCAAATTCTCTTTTCATAACTATTCTTGGTTGCGTTTAACTAATACTATAATTACTTCTCAGTTGTCCTAATCCGTTGGTATCCCAAAGCAATATGAAGTTGATAGCATTTCATTGTCACTATTATGGCATGTGATAGGTGTAAAGCAGTTGTTAGCCCAAAGCAATATGAAGTTGGTAGCATTTAATTGTCACTGTTATGGCTGCTTAGCGTTCTAAACGGGTTGATAACAAAATGCAGTATGATATTGGTAGCTTTTAATTGTTATCATTATGGCTTTTAAGTGTCTCAACTGGTTGACACCATAAAGGGCAGACTATAGCAGGTCCGTTGGCACACCACGGCGAACTGTTTATTCATTTGCGGAGTTTGAGAGTGCCGAGAGAATAGTATTTGAGATGTCAGAGGTTCAGGTCGAAGCAACTGAGATCTCAGTTTCAAAGCCGGCCGTGTACCCACTTGAAGTGAGAACAGTATGCCTACTCATGGGATATGTGAACAGTATAGCAAGGAGGAAGGATGGAAGCTTTAACCGGTGGCTGACGAACTGGCTAGAGTACAAAATCCCTGCCAATAGCACGCCCAGACGCGGGGTTTACACAAAGGATGTCACCATCAATACCGAGACAGGAGTGTGGGTTCGCTTGTTTCTGCCAGTCGAGGGAGATTCGAAGCTGCCGGAGGAGGCGAGAAAGAAAGAGGAGTTGGGCCCCAGCTTTCCTGTCGTGTTTTACTTCCATGGAGGAGGGTTCACTAGCTTCTCTCCCCATTTTCTGTTATACGATATGTTTTGCAGGCGTTTAGCCAGGAGGTGCAGAGTTATAGTAATCTCTGTGGATTACAGGCGCTCCCCGGAATACCGATACCCCATTCCGTGCGACGATTGCTTTCGTGCCATCACATGGCTCGACTCGGGCCACGGTCGACCCCATCTTCCGGTTAATGCAGATCTATCTCGCTGTTTTCTGATGGGTGACAGCGCAGGCGGGAACCTGGCTCATCATGTGGCTTGCAGGGTCTCGGCGGAGAAGGATATAACGTTGAAGGGTACTGTGAGAATAGTGGGTCATGTGCTTCTGCATCCATTCTTCGGCGGGGAGGAGAGGACGCCCTCCGAGCTCAGGCTTCAGCGGGCTCCCATTGTCAATATCAACAACTCCGACTGGCATTGGAAGGCGTTTCTTCCAGTGGGCGCCAACAGGGACCATCCCGCCTGCAATGTAATGGGGTCGAATTCCCAGCTTGCTCATGATATCTCCGCTCATCCTTTCCCCCCAACGCTGGTCGTGGTGGGCGGCCATGATGCCCTGCAGGATTGGCAGCACAGATATGTAGAGAATTTGAGGAACATTCAGAAAGACGTTGAGCTTCTCTTCCACGAGGAGGGCATCCATGTCTTTTTTCTGTTTTTTAACCTAAAGATCTCGTCAAGGCTCATGTCGGATCTTAATTCATTCATGACAAAATGTTGTGAAAAATGAATGCAATTGCATTGCATTGTAATCTTTGAAGGCTTCTATCTGAAGAATAATATGTGAAAAATGAATGCAATTGCATTGCATTGTAATCTTTGAAGGCTTCTATCTGAAGAATAATATATGTGGTTAGGGTGATTCATCAGTTGGTTTATACACTCTCTGAACATTCATGTTTGGCCATTGTATAGTAACCTAAATAGATTATATCTTCAGAAATTCTTTATAATATCATTTCATTCAAAATTCAAAATTCTACAGCATGAATAAGGTAAGACAACCATACTTGCTCTGTTTTTAAACTGCTAGAACTCCTTTCAGACATATCCTTACTGTTTAATTCAGGATTTGACTTTGTTTTCATTTTGCCACATAGGCTTGGAAACCATTGAAACCCTCGAGTGATTGTGCTAAGAGCTGCAGCTCTTTCTGGGCAAGTTAAGTGCCCTTTCTCTGTTTGAAAATCTTTCTGGATTTTGTAGGCTAACCCATGGCGAAGGTCAAAGGGGTTTCAGGCTGCTCGTTCACCAAGCCTGGTGATCATTTTTTTATTGCAACCCACTCATTTCTACTTGAGGGTTTTCAGAATGGATATAACTATTGTATTTAAGCCGAAACTTCGAGTTTTGTTTTTGAGGAAAGCTGTAATCAATAAACTATGCATAAAGGGTTTACTTGTAATTAAAAGATTTTTGGTCATGAACATTTTAGCAGGTCGTGACCTTCATTATAAAATCCGAGCAATTATTGACTTATATTTATCTAAAGGATTTTTTTTTTCATTCAAGCAAATAATTAGTTTCCAATTAAGTGTCAAACTATTAATTGCCAGATTGTTCGCTATGTTTAAATTTTTCTCAAACCCTAAACTTATCATCCTTCCTATTGGTATGGATCCTTGGAGGGCTACTCTTTGGGTTTATACTTGGTTAATACATTGTTTAGGTTCAAAACCATCTGTTAGTTAATAATAATGATAGAAAGGATTTTAATCTTTTTACTCTTAACATTTGAGTTGCTATTAATTGTGTCTAAATGAGCATTCTATAGCTGAGGAGTACTCAAAATGTGTAACATCTTCCATATTTGTAATCTGTTTGTAATGAGCTTAAATTAAAAAAATAAAAAAATAAAAAAAATTTAAATATACCAAAAAATTGGGAAGCTTAATAAAAATAAAATAAATATCAAAATAATTCCTCAACATGTTTAAGTTGTCATTTTAAACTAACTAAATTACATAATTTTTTTCTTAAAAAAAATTACATGAATTTTTTTTGATAAAAAAATCTCACACTATTAAACACAATTACTATTATCTTTTTCTTTATGATTAATGCCATAATTTAGGTTAACCCAAATTAAAATAAATTAATAACCAAACCATATCTTTATTATTACAATTACAATCTATTCAATTATGCTCTTATTAAATATTTAACAAAATGAAATTGCATCAACTACAATCTTTGTTTTAACTCACTCTTATAGTGTTAAGTTTTAAAAACATAACGTTAGAGCAATTTTTCAAATCTAATATTTTTCTTTAAGTTTAAGAATTGCTTCATATAGTTTTGATGTGTAAGTTCTTCAAGGCTTATAATTGGTTGAAATAAAAATAAAAATAAAAATAAAATAAATTGAATATACCAAAAAATTGGTGAGTTTGGTAAAAATAAAATAAATATCAAAACATAATAAAAATAGAGGCAATTATAAATTTATATGTGAAGCCTCTTGAGGTTCAAACACTAAAAGAATTTTTCATAAATCACAATGGTTGTTTTAACTTTCTTTTGAAACATAAAACTCTTAAGAGTGTTAAGTTTAAAAAGTTAATATATTAAATCAAGCTTTTAAATCTAACATTCCTCTTTTGTTTTAACTTTTCTTTGAAACATAAAACTTTTAAAGTGTTAAGTTTAAAAAGTTAATATTAAATCAAGTTTTTAAATCTAACATTCTTCTTTAAGTTTAATATTGACTTCATATCTTTTCATATTATTCGTATACCAAATATGGTTTAGTAATAGTAATAATATTTCATATTATTAGTTTACCAAATATGATTACTTAATAATAATAATAATATGGTTTAAGAACGATTCAGATGATTGTGTTATGTTTCATCCATAAATTTCTTTACTTTGGAAAAACTTGATGTTGTTTTCTTTTTCAATAAATCCAATCTCTATTTGTTTTTCACATAGTTGTTACAGCTTTTATTTTTTCTCGTCATTTTATATTATTAATAACTTTATGCTTTTATTAAAATTTTATATGTATAGATAAAATTTTGAGAGATTGTCATTTTCACATTATAACATTTTAAAAACTAACATGACATTACAAATATCACTTTAAAGTTAAATTAAAAAAAATCAATTTCTTTAGGTTAACTAAACCACTCTAATCATTGTTTTGGATCTTTCAAACTTTTCAAAATATATTTAAGAGTACTAGTATTGTGTGATTCTTCAAACTTTTAAAAGTATTTTTATTTTATTTTAAAATATTGACTTTTATTGTAAATCACGGGCAATAATTAATATGTTTCACCCTAGAGTTCTCAAACTTCACATTTCAAGGCACTCTATCACACTAACTACTCAAAATCCTGTTTCAATCCTTTCTCTTAAATCCCTTGTAATAATCGCTTAATATTAAAACCATAAATATTAAAACATTCAAATATTATAACCATATTTAAACATTACTATCATGTTGAAACTTGAGTTAGGGTTGTTTAAAGTTGTTTATATGAGTTCTCCATTTAATGCAAATAATAAGTGAGCTACCTATATATCATTGTAATGCACACAAAATATATCATTGTAATGCAAATAATACTGCAACAATATTATAATTTTTAATGGATGCACAAACTGCAACAATATGGATTAATACGTGGAGGATACAAATAATTAATGACCTAATACAAACATTACCTTCCATGGTGATCACCCCAACAATATTATCATTCCTATGCTTCAAGAGACTACAAGAATTTGTATAAATACATGCTCCATCTATGCAAGAATTTGTATAAATACATGCTCCATCTATGCAACAATTAATTTGTGGGGATATGGAACTAATTTGGGCAAGTAACAAACTCATTTGCATAGGTGATAAGAGTATTAATATAGTGCCATAACAATATGACATTAATTACCACAAATATATGATGCAATGAGTGCAATAATGTGCAGGGATACCTCGTAGCATCATAATCCATGGCAACATCATGATTTTAATGACAAAATGGGTGACTATTGAATTCGATAGAACGAAAAATGTTTGAGATTTGATCTCTCAAGGCGCTTGGTACAACCACTTTTAAGATGGATGAAAAATACATATTTGTAAAATAATTATTATCAAAATTAGAAATTGAATTTTAATTTTATTTCAAAAAATCTTAATAAAAAGTTAATTTAATAAATACAAATGTTTATAACCCAATGAAAATATTTCACAAATATAAAAAACTAAATTTGTGAAAAATGTTAATTTAAATAATTTATAAAAATAAATAAAAAGGTTAGATATTTCATTAACCAAAGTAAACACAAATCTAAAAAGCAATACCAAAATAATAAGAATCAACACATTTTTGTATATATTTCTCCAAAAATAAAATTATTCCACGATTTAAGAAAAGATGCATTGAGAATCATACAAAGCATTGCACAAATTAGAGAAGGTGAGTCTTTCCCATGAAAATGGTTTACCTTAGCCATTTCATGTTACAGTAAAAGAGGCCCATAAAAATGTAAAAAATAGACTTTGATGCATCATAGATTGGATTGCTTGCATGAACCAAATTGAGACAAATGTATTCAACAATTGATAAACAGAATAGGAAAACCATAACTTGGGTTAATTTCAATTTTAGTTGTGGACATAGTCTTCACCTTAAGTCTTTAATCATTAAAAGAAGAACCCTAATGTACCCATTACCCAAAAACCTTAGCTCAAAGAAGTTTATGCACAATTAGATAAATCCATCAACACCCTTAGTTAACAAGACCATTTTTTAAACGATTAGGAACCTTGAAAAAAATAAAAAATTTCGAGAATGGTGTAACCAAACCCAAAGGTGTGCCTCCTTTTTATAACCACATTAAAATGGTTGGAAAACAACAACGCAAATGCATTACATTTGATGGGAACTTTAAGGTCCATGAAACAACAATACCACATAAGTCAAAATAGAAAAGAGATAATTGGCTTACCTGATAGATTTAAACTCTTGTTGAGGGAGAGGCGCATTCTACAATAGAGTGGGGGATGTGTACCAAAAAATTGGTAGGCTTGATAAAAATAAAATAAATATCAAAACATATTTAAAAAAAAAGTCAATTATAAATTCATACATGAAGCCTTTTGTTGAAGTTCACATTTCCTCAACACTTGTAACCTTTCATTTTAAACTATCTAAATCACATAAATTTTTCTTTAAAAAAATTGCATAAGCTTTCTTTCTTATAAAGAAATATCATGCTATTAAACACAATTACTATTATCTTTTTCTTCATGATTAATGTGATAATTTGAGTAAAACCCAAATTACAATTTATTCATTTATGTTCTTATCTATATTGTGCTAGAGGCCCATTCTACAAACCCGTAAGAGGGGATGTGTAACTCCTTTAGTACTTATAATAGGCTCAAATAAAAATAAAAAATAATAGAAAATTATTTGAATATACCAAACCATTGGTAGGCTTGATAAAAATAAAATAATATCAAAATATAATAAAAAATAGAGCCAATTATAAATTCATATATGAAGCCTTCTTCAGGTTCACATTTCCTCAACACCCTTAAGCTTTCATTTTAAGCTAACTAAATCACATAAACATTTTCTTTAAAAAAAACTGCATAAAATGATATATTAACCCAAGCTAAATATTTTTTATTACAATTACAATCTATTCATTTATGTTCTTATTAATTAGGTCGAGAGGCGCATTCTACAACCTAGTAGGGGAGATGTGTATGTCCCATAAGCTAATTATTTTTTGGATATATATATACCAAAATAAACGAAACATTTACCAAATTAATCAAAGAAATAGATCATAAATAAATAATAAAAATATGTAGACTTGAAAAACTAATCAATTTTTGAGTATATATATATATATATATATATATATATATATATATATATAAACCATAAATTTATCAAAGAAATAGATCGTAAGTAGTTTATTTATTTACCAAGATCTTGGTAAATAAATAAACTTGATTCAAAGTTATGTTTAAATTCTACACTTCCCATAGAATTAGAGAATCAGAGATAGAGCCCAAAGAATTGCATACGAGAGGTACACACCAAACTCATTGTTTTACTGGAATAAAACTTACATATATAGGTGAAGAATCAAACAAACTAGATTCACAATCAAAGGACCAAATCCTACAGAGTCGGAACTAACAAACCATTAAATTTAAGTTTATAAAACAACAATGAATGCATTTTTGCATTATTTCTAACAACCTCCCTTAATGAAGAAATGGATTCTTTACACCACCAAGTTTTTGTCTAAGGTCCTCAAAGTGGATTCTTCCAAGTGGTTTGGTGAAATATCAACAACATTTTCACTTGTACTACAGTAAGTCAATTCAATCTCTTTAGACTCAATATTTTCTTGCACAAAGTGATGTTGCAACTCAATATGTTTGGATCTAGCATGATAGAATCGATTATGTGCTAACTCGAGTGAACTTTGATTATCACACTGAATTATGGTAGCTTGTTCTTGCTTTGTTCCAACATTTTCAAGAATGCGCCTCAACCAAATGGCTTCACAAGTAGCACTGGTCAATGCTTTTATATTCATCTTATGTGCATGACAAAGAAATAATTGGTAGTTTCTTACTGCTCCATGACACGACTCTTGATCCAATGTGAAAAGCATATCGTGAAGTAGACTTTCTGTCATCAGGATTCCCTGCCCACTGCCTAGTTAGAATCATAATAACCTTCCAACTGAACATCAAATGCATCAGTATATAAACTACCAAAATTAATTGTTCCTTTTATAATCTTAGGACTTGTGTTGCAGCTTTCCAATGTGTTTCACATGGCTTTTCCAAGAATTGACTAAAGATTCTAATTGAATATGTTATGTTTGGCCTTGTAGCAGTGAGATAGTTCAAACTTTCCACTAGTTGATGATACAAAGTACCATCTGCTTCTTTAGATCCATCATTACTATACAATTTCCTATTTTGATCCAAAGGGGTTGATACTGCTTTGCAATCACCCATATCAAATCTGTTAAGGATTTCCATTACATACTTGCTTTGAATGATTAATGTCTTACCAACCTCTATCCAAAACAAAATTCTCTAGCATTTCACAAACTCTAAACTTTTAACATTCACATAGTAGTTAAATTAATATTTATTTAACTAAAACAGTAAAATAAAATAACATAGAACGTGTTGAGGACAAGACGACAACATCTTTAGGAGGTCGTTCCTCCCTACCAATCTCCTGGAGAGCGCTCAAACAACGCTTCCTCAAGACCCCCGAGCCTCTTCTTGGTCTTCTTGGCTCAGAACTTGGTCGAGAATGCAGCTGTAGAACCTTCTGTCAACTGACTAGTTCAATACCTCAATAAAACACTCTGCTCTCAGCAGTATGATCTTTAGCTTAAAAGATGCAACTAGATCAATCAACAGTTATCCCCTCAAACACTTTCCAGATTTCCCTTCCATTGAATTTCTCTGAAGTACATTCATTCACCCTGAATAATCACTTCTCTAGAATGAGCAACCTCAGCTCTCTTCAATGGGAATTTTTATAAAGATGCCTAGGTATTTTGGGTCAATTTTCATTAATTGAGTCACCTGCTCTGATTCCACTTTCTTGGGGAATCATGACCACAATTATAGGGAGGTTGCCACCTGCAACAATTGGAAGTGGTTTGAGGATGCTGCCACATGTCAGTTTGCTCTCCACCCAGTCTTCTCCACCAATTTGACCAGTAAACACTCTTTTAACAGCTCTCCTAAGCTCTTGTCTCCTCATTTATTTATTTATAAATAAAATATTCAGAATTTACATTAAATATTCTTGACCCCACTAGTCATTAATTACAACTTAGCATAAAATTTAACATATTGTTCCTCAAATAATATAAAATTGTTTTTGCAAAATTGGGGCATGTGACATGGAGCATATCAGTTGATTAAGGATATTAAAATTCATGTCTCAGGAATTTGAAATGACAGACTTTAGTGATTTGCTCTAAGACAAATTACTTTACCTCATCAAAGCTTGCTTGAGAATAATCAGTTTATTTACTAGCATAATAACATGCAAATAGAAATACTTCTTGCTACCTTATGAATTAAACTCCTACTTGATCGATCGTTACCTATTGAACCTGTAAGAAGCAGTAGTCCATCTGCGTTAGCATGACGCTAAGTAAGCCCAAGTTTTCAAATATAGATTTCACCTACTTTCCAAAAAGTAACATTATCAGTAAGGCTAAAAGAAATATGGATGTAGGTCATTCTTATATACTTTATGGAAATGAAATTTGTATTAGTTATTCTATTGTGAAACTAATTAATATTAACTATTAAACTGTTTCATATTCCACTAACCGCCAGTAGTTAGTAAACTGTGTTATCAGATATTTTATGTTATCTTAAAAATTTTAATTTTTTATGAAATTTTGGGGCTATGACACTCCACATGTGATAATGAGATCATCAACATATAAAGATATCAAAAAAACATTTTCCTCTTTATCTTTCTTAATGGATAGCCTTGAATCATTTTTTATTTCATAAACCCTTGTTGTTAAAAGAAAGAATCAATCTTTATATACCACGATCTAGGGGCTTGTTTCAATCCATAGATAGCTTTCTTTAATTTGAAAACAAGATGCTCCTGACTTTTTTGCACAACACCTTCAGGATGAACTAAATACATTTCCTCTTTTAAATCACCATTCAAGAAATCATATTTAACATCTAATCAGTGTATTCTCCAATTCTGTTTTGTATCTAATGCAACAAGCAACATGATTGTATTCAATGTATCTACTGGTGCATATGTTTCTTCAAAATCAATTCCCTCTTGTTGAGAATAACCCTTTGCAACTATTCTTGCCTTAAGTTTGTCAATACTACCATCAGCTTTGAACTTAGATTTCAACAACCATTTAGATCCTATGGGTACTTTACCTTTGGGAACTTCTACTAATTCCCAAATTTCATTTCTCATAATTAAATTTTACTCCTCATTCATAGCATTTACCCATTATTATTTATCTTTGGCTTGATAATAATTCAATGGTTCTATGAAATTCATTACATTAGTCATCAAGGCATAATCTCTAAACTTTACATGAGGATGAGTTTCCCCATTTGACCTTATAGGTATTACAATACCTGTTGGAGTTCCATCCACGATTCTTCTGTATTTTTATGTTTCTTCATACGAGGTGGTATCACTCATGTTATCACCCTCCTTTTGAACCTCTTGTTGTACTTGCACTTTCTGAACTATTTTATCTATTTTGACATTATCATGTGAGATCTTCCCTTCATCTCTACTTGCAATCAGTCTGTGTGAACTAGGATGAAATAACTTATATGCCTTATGATCATCACAATAGCTAACAAAGACAAATTCAATAGATTTTGCATCCAATTTCCTTCTATCATCTTTAGGGATGTGAGAAAAGGCCCTACAACCAAATGCTCTTAAATGACTAATTTCAAGTTTATATCCATAAAAGACTTAAATGAGTGTTTGGAGTTCTAATTTATTTGTTGGACGCATTTTATTTAAATACACAACAATGTTAATGGATTCTGCCCAAAAACCATTATGAATGTTTTTACCTTGGAGCATGCTGTGAGCACATTCCACCAATGTTCTGTTTTTCCTCTTAGCAACTCCATTTTGATGAGGTGTATCAGTGAGAGTCAATTTCTATTAGATTCCATTGTCTGTACAATACCTTCTGAATGCTCCAGAATTATACTCACCACCTTGGTTTGATCTAAGGATTTTGATATTTTTACGTGTCTGCTTTTCAAATTTGAACTTGAATTCCTTGAAGTATTCGAAGACATCGTTTTTTCTTCTTATGAAGTAAACCCAAGTGAACCTATATCTGTCATCAATAAATATGAGAATATACCAAGCACCACAAGTGACCTGGTCTGCATAGGTCCACAAACATCAATATGTATTAATTCAAGTAATCGAGTCTTCCTCTTCTCTTCATGATTAGGGAAATCCTTTCTATGTTTTTTTCCAAGTGCACATGCAACACATTCCATATGTTCATTTTTTATAACAACAATACCTTCAACCATAGACTTTTTCTGTAATAACGTAATATCATTGTGATTGAGGTGTCCATACCTTTGATGCCATAATTCGCCATTTGAAATGGTTGAAGATGCTAGTGCTTGATGACTACCCTTGATTGCATCGAACTTTTATAATCCTCCAATTCTAGATCATGTCGCTATAACCCTATAATGATCTTGGGCATCTTTAACATGACACTTATATTTACCAAATTCTACTTTAATATCATTGTCAGTGATAGCATAAACATATATTAAATTCTTTTTTATGCCTGGAACATACATCACATTATGAATCCATTTAAGTTGTCCATCTTGTAGATTTACACTTATCACTCCATAACCTTGGACCTCATGTGACTTGTTATCACCCAAATAAATGTGTGTGTCATCATATTTTTCATGATACTCATGATACTATTCTCTATTACATGACATGTGGGTAGAAGCACCCGAGTATTTAAACCATGCACTCGCGTCATCCATTTCAGCAGACAAAGCATTTTCAGATATAAAGAGTCTTCTATTTTTGAATCCATTAACATCAAGGGTGTCTTTTATCACATAATTTCCATTGTGATTTCTAAATCTGTGATTGGTTTCATGGCTCTTCTTTCTAATGAAATATCTAGAAATATGACATGATTTTCCATAGTAATGGCATTCAACATTTTTATTAACATTAGAGTGAGTGTCTGACATACCTTTATGTCTTGTATGAAACTTGCCTCTGTGTATGTTCCAATGATTTTCTATGTGTGGGTGTTTTCCTCTTTACATTAGTTACTGATTTGCAACCTAATATTTTGGCTCATAGATCTTAATCCTCTCTTCTTCTTGTAGAAGAATTTTGTCGAGCTCAACAAAAGTAGGAGGGGTGTGTCTCCTTGCAAGGGCTGAGATGAACACTTTATAATATGACAATAAAAATTTTAATGTAACAATCACCAAGTCAGAACTGGACATTTCTTCACCAATATCACTGAGATGATCTCTTAAATCCTTGATGTGGAAATGTACTTAGTTATATATTCGTTCACTTCCATCTTGATAGATAATAATTTATTATTCAAAAACAAATTTCTGTTTGAATTTGACGTCTCATACAAACATTTGAGTTTGTTCCATGTATCTTTGGACGTCTTACAATATTTGATATGAGGAATTATATTGTCTTTTATAGGCATACAAAGTGTTACCTTTGCTTGAACTTCCCACAAATTCCAGTATGAGATGGACAGTGCATCTGAGGGCTTCTGCTCATCTCCTTTCACAATCGTCCACATATTAAGTGCCTCGAGTATGGTAATCAACTCAAGTTTCCAATTAACATAATTATCTCCATTTAACTTAGAGGTTTCATTAATATAAGAATCAACCAGATTCAAGAATTTTCCATCTTACCCTCCTTTCATTCACCTAATCAAGAGAGCCAAACACAAAAATTCAGCACACCACTTTTTAAACTAGCAACACATGGTGGAGGCTCACGATGCTCGAAATTGCTCTAAGTAAAGAGCCTGAATTGCACTTGCTCTTCACTGGAACAATGAAAATACTGTACCTTGTATTCTCTGCACCAACGGTGTCACTGCGTGCTCACTTACTAATCCATAGATGTCACCATGCACTCTCACTTCACGAGAGGTTCGGTGTCGACTTCCTCTTCTATGCATAGAGATGATCGTAGCCAGCAATGGTAGCATCGAGGATATGGATTCAGTTAGCTAAAAACAATGTAAGAAACTAGCAAGAGTGATGTTTAACAAGGATTCAAGGATTGGAATGATCTTGTTTTGAACTTGACATGTATCGCTGATTTGGGCAGTGTTTAGATCACTCTAAATTTATCTCCGTTGTCTACGCAAGCATGCAAGATGTAAACCTTGGTGGAACATGCTTCGATTTGTAATTCGAGAGAAATAACCAAGCCTCCAACAATAATGCACCATTCAATCAATATAGAGAGGTTCAACCTTCATGAGGTGAGTGTTCACAAAAAAATGCGATAAGCAAAAAATTGAGATATGAACTGCGATCTTTTCCCAATAACAAGCTATGATAAAAAATTAGATACCAAATTAGAGAATCAAAGACAGAGCACAAAGGATCACATATAGACAGGAGAGGTACACACCAAACTCATTATATTATTGTTGGGCCTGGAATTTGACGGCCTATAGCACATTTTTCCTCCGGTTGAACGTATTTGACATGTAGATACAAATTAAACACAACATCTTGTACCAACATGTAAATTTATAGAACATCTATTAAACGTTTAACTTCTTGCAGAACCTATCATAATTTCTAATATCATTATAGGTTAGGCATACTACGTTGTAGAGTGGCATATCATAGAGTTTGTTTTATGGGGAGATCCAAGTCCACCCACAGACAACAGGAGTTGTAATCTCTATCCGCTCTACCATGTCGGAGATGAAACTGAGACTTCTAAGAAAGTATTGCTAGATATCATTAGCTCTCCAATGTACATGCAAAAAACACCAAATATAGAGTTGTACTCATATTGTTGTACAAATGATGTAGGGGACGAGATTCGTATATATATTTTATTAATTAAGTCACCTTGTTGGTAGTGTCCATTGCTACACTCTATTGGTTGTGCCAAGTACTAAATATCGATAATGCAAGTAGCGGATATACTAATGGTTTAAAGAAGAAGGATTGTTTAAAGTACCATAAGTATGGTGAAACAATAAATGCAAATAAATCACAGAATAAGGGAAAATCCCAAGTAAAATTAATAAAATCCAAATAGATATTTGTGAATTTATAGAGATGTATTGTTGCATCCATTTCAAAATCATAGATAGACTAAGAAATTAGGAAGATAGTTTAGACATTAGGAAATTAGAAAAAACTAAATCCACATTAATCTCTTTGTCACAAGCTTTGGAGAACGAGTGAGAGAAATCATACTTTGGTTTGATCCCGAGTTCCACACATATTCTCTTCTTTTGAACTGCCACAACATCTTGTATGCTGCCTCTTTTCCACTACCTCCTCTAATTGTGTGTTTATGTTATGACCTATAATATTTTTGTTTTTTATCAATCCTCCTATAATATTGTTTTTATGGAATGCATGTTCATAGCGCGTGGAGTTTGAGTTGTGAGATTTCTAAGAAAATTTCAAAATTCCTTACTCATCATCAAATCTTGTTCAAGCAAGTTATTGTGAGTTACTAGTGTTCAAATCCTATTCAAGGGTGTGTGCAAGAAGATGAGGGACCTTTTTGTGCACGTTAGATGCAATAGAAACCTGAAAAATCAGGCATCCCTCAACTTACTTGGATTTTTTGAG
>LPNX010282287.1:984023-1044041 GCA_001517045.1 Pseudotsuga menziesii
GGTGAGGTTGCATCTAAAAGGTCCCTCATCTTCTTGCACACACCCTCAAGCAAGTTATTGTGAGTTTTTGGAATAGTGAAAATTGGATCATTGATAGAGAAAGCTAGAAGATAAATTAAAAGTGTCTCCTTTCATAGCCATTTTCAAGATTTGTTTTTCTTTTTCTTCCTCTCTATATTCTCCTTTTCTAGAGTGGTGAGAGGATTTGGGAAACAAAGTTGAATGTAGAACATCTGAGATAGGGTGAAGAGAAGGCCTAGAATTTGACTGTTGTAAGATGTTTTCTTTGCTATTGAAGGTATCTAAATAATGTTGGATACTCTCTGCATATCCAACATCTCCTTTCACATCTTTTAGTGTTTCTTTTTTCATAAAGATTTTCATTTAAAGGTATGGCATATGGAAGAGCCTTTATTTTAAAAGATGCTTCATTTGCTGGAATTGCTTAGGTATATTTTTTTAAATATAACCAAAATTTCTGGGGTTTTATGTTTTTATTTTATTTATTTATGAGTAGCCTTTGTTCTTATTTTTTAATTTATGAGTAACCTTTGTTTTTAACATTTTTTAAGTCAATCCAACGCTATGACACGCACTGTTGATCCATTCTGTAACTCTTTTTGGTTTGTTTCTTAATTGTTGTTTAAGAATTTTTTGAGAAAACCTTGTTTTGGCTCACTTTCTTTAGTTTTTATGGCTCTTCTTTCATACCCAAGTATTTTCTTAAAAAT
Source organism: Pseudotsuga menziesii (assembly GCA_001517045.1). Lineage (NCBI taxonomy): Eukaryota > Viridiplantae > Streptophyta > Pinopsida > Pinales > Pinaceae > Pseudotsuga > Pseudotsuga menziesii. The sequence continues at coordinate 984,755 of LPNX010282287.1, forward strand.
TTGGAGTATTTAGTGTTGTCTTAAGGGTTTGGACTATTTAATGCTTCAACACTTCTTTAGCTATTCCATATGAGTTATGTTTTCATTATTTTAAAGATTATGTTTACTTGTTTAATTTTTTAATTAGAAAATATGATATAATTATTTTTGTTAGTAATTTGTTATTAAAAATGTTGTTATTTTTAATATTTGTATTCTTATATTTATAAAATAATTGTATATAATTAAAAAAAATTATAATAATGAGATTGAAATATAAAAATTAAAAAAAATTACAATCATAAATTTAAAGAAAACGTAAAGTGGCACTCACTCAAAACACCCAACCGTCATGAAATTTTAGTTTGATAGGTAGAAGGATTAAGGCCTGATTACTGGAATAAAACTTACATATATAGCTAAAGAATCAAACAAAATAGATCCATAATCAAAGGATCAGATCCTACACAGTAGGAGCTAACAAACCACTAAATATAAGTTTAGAAAACAACAATGAATGCATTTCTGCATTATCTCTAACACACGAGTGTGCCCTTCCATGAATTAAAAAAATAAAAAAGCAAATATATCGTAATTAAAATATAATTAAAATAATTTATTTAAAAAAAGAAATATATTGTAAATAAATTATCTATGGATTAAATATCTAAATGTCCAAATTGTATGGAAATGTATGGAAGAAAAATACAATACCTACAAAAGGTGAAGAAGAAAGATTAAGTTCACTTACTCCATAATATATATATGTTATTTGCTATATTTATCATTCCACTTTATTATTATACAACTTCTTAATGACTAAACATTATTTTTGTGTTATTACTCAACTTCTTATTGACATTGATATATGTTTAAATATCCAAATATCCAAACTGTATGCCANGAACAAAATCATTAGGTGTTCTTCAATTAATTATAAGATGGCGATATTAACTTTGAAGGTTCCTTGCTTGCTTTTAACTTTACTTTTAATTTCAACTTTTCCTCAATCGTTGAACTCGGTTCTGAATAATAGGCTCCAATTTATTTATCTGTTAAGTCGCAAGCTTCTAAGTTTATTACTATTTCCACAATTTATCTTTTTACAATGATCTTTCCGCAATTAACCTTTCACAATTATCATTCCGCAATTAACCTTTTGCAATGGATTTTTCTACAATTAACCTTCCATAATGATCCTTCCGCAATTGTGAGTTGTTGGGATTTCCATTCAAATTTTCCAAACCAGTCTTCCGCAAACCCTTTCCGCAACGATATTTCCGCAATTGTGAGTTGTGGGTTGCGGGGCTGCCTTACAACTTTTTCGAATTAACTTTCTGGAGTTACCCTTTCCGCAATTTGCAGAAACTCCTTCCTTTTGCAATTGTGGGTTGTGGATTGCAAGAATGTTTTTCAACTTTTCAAATTAACCTTCCGCAATTATCCTTTCCGCAACTTGCAGAAACTACTTCCTTCCACAATTGTGGGTTGCGGATTACGGGACTATTTTTAAACTTTTCAAATTAACCTTTTGCATTTATGCTTTACGCAATTTGTGAAAACTCATTCCTTTTGCAATTGCGAGTTGTAGATTGCAGACTACTTTTCAATTTTTTTTCGAAATATCCTTCTGCAAACCCTTTCCACAATTTGCGGAACTCCTTCCTTCTATAATTGCACGTTGTGGGTTCGGGTTGCATTTCAACTTATTCCAAATATCCTTCAACAAACCATTTCCACAACGATATTTTCTAGTTAAGAGCTTGTAGTTTGATATTTGATATTAAATATAATGTTTATAATACTCCTTCTACGTAGAATAATGGTTTCTATCCTTTGATGGGATTATGAGCATGCTTGGGAAACAAAAGATTCATTGTTGTGATTAGATAGGCGTTTTTATTTCAAATTTTTATCTTTGATAATGGTGGTTTCCTTTATTTTAATTGTTTACTGATAGTTTTAATAAATTAAATAGGACGCGTGTGAATCCATATCTGATTAGTTGGAAATCATGAGTTGTTAGCATATATAGATTGATAATTTTAATAACTAGATTATCCTTAGATATTTGAATGAGATCCAAATGATCCTGATCCATCATTCTAGATTTGTAAAATATGGATTGGTAACAGAGTTCTTTTAATAGGATATTTTATAAAATTTATCAGGCTAGTCGGCACTCGACCGGATTCTAAATTAAATGTTGACCTGTTTAAAATAATAGTTTTATCCCTTTGATTAACCTTGTGAGAATAGATTTGACAAGCATAATTTATAGAAATTAACTCAATTAAATGAATCTAGTGTATATATTCAAAACCGAAACAAGAGTAAAAATGATTATGCTTAGAATTTACTAATCATTACAATAGTACCCCTTACTAGCAATCTTTGTTTCAGGTTTGGATGCCTCATCTAAGATTCATTAATAATTAAACTTGGTGTTTTACAGTCATGAATAAAATACATAAAATATCTAGTTACTGTCCTAACATAATATGATTAACAAAAATAACATAATAGGAATGGTTACTGAACTAATGCGCAACAAAAATACATTCTATTTAGATGCAAACTAGATCAATGCTTAAATTAGAAACCTAATGGATCAATATTTACTTCAGATGGATAATAATTTATGTTGAGGAATTACTTGCAATTCCACGTTAAGACTAGAAATCCTACTATATCTATCCATAACAAATATCAATAGGATAAGAACGTGGCACCAATGCTGGGAAACTAGAAATGGAATAGTCATTCCTCCCAATCAACTCCTAGAGCAACCAAATCACTTACACTAGAATCCCCGAGCCTGCTCACTGAACCACAAGAGAAAAATCCACTTAATGTTCCATCTCTTGCATTATCAGATTCAATCCCCATCCAATTCTAGCCTCCTACTTTACAATGTACATACTATGCTATAGTATTTATCCTACGACTTGGTTATTTATGAGCCTTCTTCTCTTTAACACTCAACGAAGAGTTGTGACCCGATTTTGGGGAAGATGCCTCCTACACCTTGATTTATCACTCGATAACTACAACCACTTATATTTTCCTCTGGTGGGTCAACAAGCACTCTTCAACAAATATTTCATTTATGTCCCCTTTAGTATCTTTTATTAATAAAATAATAATTCATTACATTTGTTTTATTTTTGACTTTTTTGTAAACAATATTCAAAATAATAAAATAAAATATCTTAGCACAAATTAATAATAAATTATTAATTCTTGGTGTATTACATACACATACCCTTAGAGGATAACACTGTCCCAGGTATTATTAACTTTCTAACTTATTCTTCCATCTCTTCATCTTGGAATATGGTTGGTTATGCCTCCTGCATAACACTTTCCAATTCCCAAGTAGATTCTTCTAGACTAAGGTGCTTCCATTGCACCTTGACTTGTCTGATGGTACGGTTCTAGAGTAAAATTTCTCTCCTATCGAGAATATGCTCTGGTCCCACCTAGAACTCTCTTTCGAGTTCCACCTATATAACATTCCAATCGATTACATGAGTAGCATCATGAATATATTTCTTCAAAATGGAATCATGAAAAATGTTATGTACTTTAACAGTATGTGGTAGGGCTAACTGCTATGAAATCGACCTTACTTTAGTCAAAATTTCAAATGGCCTACAATACCTAGGTGCCAAATTTGAAAACTTTACCAATCTCAAGGAGATTTTCTTGGGATTTACCTTTATGTACAAGTGCTCACCTAGTTGGAACTCTCTAGAAATTATTTTTAGGTCAGCATAATTTTTCTGCCTATCTTGGAAAGCCTTCAAGTTTTGTTGCACTCATTTCATGGTTAGTTCCATATCCTTTAACAATTCAGGTCCTAACATTAACCTATCAACTCAACTACTCCAAGAAATTGGATTATTACATTTGCATCGATACATAATTTCAAAATGACTCATACATGCTGATACTTGAAAATTATTATTGTAAGAAAATTTGACTAAGTGTAAGTAGTCTTTCCATTTACCTGGTTTGTCCATTACATACATTATTAGCATGTCTTCTAGGACTTGGTTTACTCTTTCACTTTGCCCATCCATTTGTGGATGATACACAGTACTGAAGTTCAACTGAGTGCCTAACCCTTTAAACAAAGCCTTCCAGAAAATTCCTGTAAATTTTACATCTCTATCTGAGATTATTACCTTTGGTATGCCATGTAACCCGAAAATTTCTTTCATAAAAATATTTGCAATGTTAACAACCTTATAAGTAGATTTTACACAAATAAAATGAGATGCTTTACTTAAATTATCGATTACGACCAATATTGAGTCATGTTGCCTAAAATTTTTAGGAATACTTGTTATAAAATCCATCCTAATTATTTCCCACTTCCATTCCAAAATGGGTAGCAGTGTTAATAACCCTGCAGGACATTGGTGTTTTTCCTTTACTTGTTGGAGTTAAATGCAATGAGCTAAGTACTCTGCTACCTCATCTTCATGTTAGGCCAAACAAATTCCTTTCTGATCATGGTTATATCTTCTGGTTTCCAAGATGTGCTGATTAAGGCCATTTATGTAGGTCATTCATGTCTGCTAATTTGATTTCAGGTATATTTGGTATGTATAACTTGCTTTTATGCAGAAATAATCCTCTTCTATTTAGGCTAACATCTATTTTTATCCGTTTCTTTTCATTTTCAACGGTCTTTCCTTTTAAATTTTGGTATTCTTTATCAGAATTTTCTGCATTTAAGATCTAATTTTTCTAATCCGATTCATAACTGCTGCTTACAAAAAGTAAGTTTGCATGACGACTCAAAGCATCTGCAACTTTGTTTTCTTTTGCATTTACATGTTTTATTTCGAGGTTGTATTCACTTAAGAAATACAAGCACCTAGCATGTTTAGCGTTTAGATTTTGTTGGTCAAATAAAGATTTTAAACTTATGTTATCTGATATTAACATAAATTTTATTTCGATGAGGTAGTGTCACCACATATTTAAAGCATGTATAATTGTAGCAAGTCTAATTTGTGCGTAGAGTAGTTATTTCCATGGTCTTTTAGTTTTCCAGATTCATAAGCCACAACAATTTTTTTTTGTATTAACACCCTGCCTAATATTTCCTTATAAGTGTCGATACATACAACGAAATCCTTAAAAGGATCAACAATTTTAGGATAGGGAGGTAGTTAATAGGTGTTTTAATTTATTAAAAATTTCCATACACTTTTCAGTCCACTCAAATTTGTTTCTTCTTCTACAGTGAAGTTATGCGGTAGGCTATCTTAGAAAATCATTTTATGAACTTTCGATAATAACCGGTAATCTCCATGAATGATATTATGTATGTTACATTTTTAGGAACTGACCATTCAATGATGGCCTTAATTTTGTTAGGGTTGATAGAGATTTTATCCTTGGACACTACATGTCCTAGATATTGGATCATGTCTTTAAAGAAGTCGTATTTGCTGAACTTATCATACAACTGTTGTTATATTAAAAGTTGTAAAACTATATTTAGATGTTCTTCATGTTCTTGTTTATTCTTTGAGTAAATCAATATGTTGTCGATGAAGAAGACTACAAATTTATCTAGATAGTTAGAATGTTATTCATTAAGCACATAAAGGCAATAGGTGTGTTTGTCAACCAAAAAGGCATTACGACAAATTTGTAATGACTATAATGGGTCCTAAAAGTAGTCTTAAATATGCCTTCATTTTTAATCTGCACTTGATGGTATCCATACTTTAGATCTATTTTAGAGAAGAATGCTTCCAGTGAATTTGATCGAACGTATTGTCTATCTGAGGTAAAGTATATCAATCTTTAATAGTCATTTTATTTAGTTATCGATAGTCTATACACAATATTAAGGTTCTATCTTTATTCTATACAAATAAGACCGGTGATCTCCAAGGGGAAACACTAAGTCAAATATACTTCTTGTCAATTGATTCTTATAATTGTGATTTGAGTTCTGTAAGCTCTATTATGTTCATTCGGTAAGGACCTTTTGATGCTGGTACCGCTCCAAGTATCAGATCGATTGTAAAGTCTATGTCTCTTTCCAAAGGTAGTCTAGGGACTTCTTTCAGAAACATGTCTTTAAAATCCTTTAAGAGCGGTATATCTTCTACTTTAAGTTCATTATCATTATCTTTATCATCCATTACATAAACAACAAATACTTTACATCCATCCCGTATAGATATTTTCATTTGTAGAGTAGATATATATTTGATCATAATTTTTCTCGGAATTCCTTTTAATTTAATGGTGTTTCGAGTGTCATCTGCGCATGTAAAGGTTTTGTCAAAACAATTTAGCATTGCTCGATGTTTTTATAGCAAATCCATTTATATCAACATATCATAGGAACCTAATGGTAAAATATCCAGATCATCATGCGTATTGAAATAATTTATTAATATTTCACAGCCTTTAACATAACTAGTGACTTTACGTTTAGTACCTGTGGCTACTGTACCATCCATATCTAATCAATTTTTTCTAGTACTAATTTACATAATTCAACAATCCTAGTTGACACATGACTCAAACTTGCACCTAGATCAATTAGGATGGAAATGGGTTAAATTTTTATCATACCTTCGATCTTGACCATTGAATTTTGATCGTCTTCTTGTCGATTCTCCAATGCAATGTTGATTGTGGGCATACTCCTCTCCATGTATCCAACTGTAACAACTTCCTGAATGGAGTGAACATTACATTTTTTCTTTATTATTGGAAAATATTTAAAATAATGTGGCTTTCCACATTCCCAACATTTTAAGGGTTCCCTATGTGCAAAGTTCTTATTAAAAGTAGTGGGATGTTCTCTTTCTTTTGCTGCAGGATTATGTGGTTTAAAATTCTTATAGTTACTGCATTGATACCCTTTGCAATTATTTCCTGTATTTTTATGGAAATTATTATTCTTCTTTCTTGGATAAAAGTTATATTATCTTTTAGTCCTCCAATTTGGTACACTTTCTCCTTTATTTTTATTATGGTCATAGCATAAATTCACCCTTCTCATCGCTTCTTCTAGCGTCTTTGGATTGTCATACTCAATCTGCTCCTTGAACATGATAGGAAGACAACTGATAAAGCGTTGTATCTTTGGTTTTTAATCTATTATATATTGTACATAATGAAACAGACTCAGGAATTTACTACAGATCTCTTTCATGGTAATAGCTCCTAGTCTTAACTCATCAAAATTCCTTAGACTCCTATTTTTAGTACCGTTTTGAGAGGTATTTTTTTTTTAAATCCCTTTTAATAGTTTTCCAGGTTATGAATGTTTCCTTGATTCCTTTTAATTTCTTTATATACTACCACCACATATCCACTTTTCCAGCTAAATTATATATGGCCATTTTAGCTTTCAGTTCATCAGAGTAATTATAGATTTAGAAGTATTTCTTCATCCCTGACAACCAAGATTCTTTCTCTTCTCATTTTTCAATCTCACCATTGAACATCAATGGTTTAGTCTTTTCAATTTCCCTATATATTTATTCAAACATATGTAGTTCTTTTTCTTTTTATTATCATCACTAATTTCACTAGGATCTTATTGTTTTTATGTGTGGTGTTTGACTAATTCCTCAGTGGAATTTTCAGTCCCATGAATGGAAAATTCCAGTTTTCTTCACTTACATTTGTAAGATGTAGTTTTGGGCATATTATGTTTAGGTTCTTTGTTTTTCTCTTTTTCATCATTATGTATTTTATGTAGTAAAATATTATTCAGTTCCTCTTGAGATTTCATGATTCATTCATTATCCTCCCTAACCTTCTTTGCAGTTTAGATGGGTATTAGTTTGAATCTCATTAAGTTTTACCTATATTTCACCATCCCTTAGATTACCCTCTTCATTGTTTATAGGATTTCTAGGGTGAGACTTTTCTTCTGTAGACATCCCTACTCTGCCATATTTTTCCTGCAAAATTAAATTTATCCTTCTCTTCTTATTTATAAGAGAATCAAACCAAAAATAAAATAAAATTAGTCTACTAGTTTAATTAGAAGTTTTAATGTTGAGCTAGTTGAGACCTAGTGTTGTAACCATGCTCTGATACCATTGTGTCACACACCTCAAAAATCCATAAAAAAATTGATACACACACACACACACACATCATTAAAGTTTCGACATGGTGCTAAAACATCTGCCATAGTTTTTGTTCGGTTACTAATACATAATTTACTGCTACATGGCAGGTTGTGCAATGCAGATGTTTGCTAAGGAAACAAAATCATCAGGTGTTCTTCAATTAATTGTAACATGGCATTATTAACTTTGAAGGTTCATTTCTCGTTTTTAACTTTACTTTGTTCTTTCAACTTTTCCTCAATTGTTGAACTTAGTTCTTAATAATATCCTCCAATTCATTTATTTGTTAAGTCTTGAGCTTCTAAGTTTATTAGTCTTGCCACAATTTATCTTTTTGCAATTTTCCCTTCCGCAATGATCTTTCAACAATTAACCTTCCACAATTATCATTCTGTAATTAACCTTCTGCAATGATACTTTCGTAATGTATCTTTCTACAATTAACCTTCCGCAACGATCCTTCTGCAATTACGGGCTGTAGGTTGTGGGGGATTCCTTTCAATTTTTCTGAACGAGGATTCTACAAACCCTTTCTACAATGCTCTTTCTGGAATTGTGGGTTGCATGGATTCCTTAAATTTTTTTTGAATTAACCTTTTGCACTTACCCTTTCTGCAATTTACAGAAACTACTTCCTTCTGCAATTGTAGGTTACAGATTGAGGGACTATTTTTCAACTTTTCTAATTAACCTTCTACATTTTTTTGAAACTCCTTCCTTCTATAATTATGGGTTACGACTTGTGGGACTATTTTCAACTTTTCAAATTAACCTTTCGGATTTATCCTTCCCGCATATTGCAAAAAATTCTTCCTTCTGCAATTGCGGGTAGTGGATTGCAGGATTCTTTTTAAAAAAAATTTGAAATATCCATCCACAAACCCTTTTCGCAAATTGTGGAACTCCTTCCTTTCGCAATTGTAGGTTACGAGTTTCCTTTCAACTTATTCGAAATATCCTTATGCAAACCCTTTCCGCAATGATCTTTGCTAGTTAATAGCTTGTAATTTGATATTTGATATTAAATAAAGTGTTTATAATACTCCATTTGCATAGAATAATGGTTTCCATCCTTCGATGGGCTTACGAACATACTTGGGAAACGAAAGATTCGTTGCTCCGATTAGTTAGGCATTTTTATTTCAAAGTTATAGATTTGATAATGGTGGTTACTTTGATTTTGATTGTAGAATCATAGTTTTAATAAATTAGATAGGACGTCTATGAATATGTATCTGATTAGTTGGAAATCATGAGTTGTTAGCATATATAGATTGATAATTTTAATAACTAGATTATCCTTAGATATTTGAATTAGATCCAAATGATCCCGATCCATTATTATAGAAGTGTGAAATATGGATTCGTAACAAAGTTATTTTAATATGATGTATTTAATGTATTTCATAATAATTCTTATGCCTTTCGGCATTCGACTAGATTCTAAAAGAAATGTTGATATGTTTAAAACGATAGTTTTATCCCTTTGATTAACCTTATGAGAATAGGCTTGATAGGAATGATTTACATACATTAACTTAATTAAATGAATCTAGTGTAGAGATTCAAAACTAGAACAAGCGTAAAAATGATTATGCTCAGAATCTACTAATCATTACAATAGTACCCGTTACTAGCCATCTTTGATTCGATTATGGATGCCCGATTTGAGATAAATTAACAATTAAACTTGGTGTTTTACAATCATGAATAAAATACAAAAAAGAACATCTAGTTACTGTAATAACATAATATGATTAACATAAATAACATAATATAAATGGTTACTGAACTAATGTGCAACAAAACTACATTCTATTTAGATGCAAACTAGATCAATGCTTAAATCAGACACCTAATGGATCAATATGTACTTCAGATGCATAATAATTTCTGCTAAGAAATTAATTGTGATTCCAGGTTAAGAATGTAAATCCTACTCTATATAGATATAACAAATAACAATAGGATAAGAAAATGGCACCACTGTTAGGAGAAAATAAATGAAATAGCCGTTCCTCCCAACCAACTCCTATAGTATCCAAATCACCTGCTCTTGAACCCCCAATCCTATTCGATGAACCACAAGAGCACAATACACTTAATGCGCCATCTCTTGCATTATCAGATTCAATCCTCGTCCAATGCTAGCCTCCTGCTTGGTAATGGACATAATATTATATAGTATTTTATCGAGGACTTGGTCATTTATGAGACTCCTTCTCTTTAGCACTCAATAAAGATGTGTGACCTAATTTTGGGAAAGATGCCTTCTACACCTTGAGTTCTCACTCAGGAGCTACAACCACTTGTGTTTTCCACCCATGGGTTAGTAAACACTCTTCAACAACTATTTCATTTCATCCCCCTTTAGTATATTTTATTAATAAAAGAATAATTCATTACATTTGTTTTATTTTTTACTTTCTCCCAAAAAATTCAAAATAATAAAATAAAATATCTTAGCAGTCAAAACATAATAAAAATATCTAAGCTTGATAAGCCAATTAAATGTTTAGTACATATATACCAAAATAAATAAATAAACATTTATCAAATTAATGAAAGAAATAGATCAAAATAGAAAACAATAAAATATTCACGTGATAAGCAAATTGATTTTGAGTATATATATACAAAAATAAACCAAACATTTATCCAATTAATCAAAGAAATAGGTCGTAAATAGTGCTTGATAAATAAATAAACTTGATTCAAACATATGTCTAAATTCCATAGTGACATAGGTCTACTCTTCCATGAATTAAGAGATACGATTAATAGATTTTTTTTAAATACAATACCTACTCTACAGATTACATGATAACTCTAATTGCCAACAAATAGAAAAGTGTGTAGGTGTATTTACCAAAAAAGATGAAGAAGAAAGATTAAGATCAGTTACTTTGTAATATATATGTTAATTGTTATCTTTATCATTTCACTTCATTATTATACAACTTCTTAATGACTAAACATTATTTATGTGTTATTAATCAACTTCTTATTGACATAGATAAATATTTGCATTGCATGCAAATATTTGAATAAACTAAACATTATGCCAATAATTTGAATATACCAAAAAATTGGTGGACTTGATAAAAATAAAAAATATCAAAACATAATAAAAATATGTCTGCTTGATAAACAAATTAATTTTTGAGTATATATATACCAAAATAAACCAAACATTTATCAAATTAATCAAAGTAATATATCCTAAATAAATAATAGAAATATGTCTCCTTGATAAGCGAATTAATTTTTGAGCACATATATATATACCAAAATAAACCAAACATTTATCGAAATGATCAAAGAAATAGATAGTAAATAGTTTATTTATTTACCAAGGGATTGGTAAATAAATAAACTTGATTCAATCATATGTTTAAATTCCCCACACTAGGCATAGGTCTAGGCTTCCATGAATTAATAGATATGATTAATACAATTTATTTTTAAAACATAAATAGATCGTAAATTCTCCATGACTTGAATATCCAAATATCAAAATTGTATGCCAATGCATGGAAGAAAAATACAATATCTACTCTATAGATTACATGATCAGCCAACAAATAGAAAAGTGTGCAAGTATATATAATAGAAAAGCCGAAGAAGAAAGATTAAGATCAATTACTTAGTAATATATATGTTATTTGATATCTTTATCATTTCACTTCATTATTATACATCTTATTAATGAATAAACATTATTTATACGTTATTATTCAACTTCTCATTGACATTGATAAATGTTTAAATATCCAAATATCCAAACTGTATGCCAATAATTTGAATATAGCAACAGAATGGTAGGCTTGACAAAAATAAAATAAATATCAAAACATAATAAAGATATGTTGGTTTGAAAAAGCAATTAATTTTTGACTATATACATACCAAAATAAACCAAACATTTATCGAATTAACCAAAGAAATAGATTGTAAATAAATAATAAAAATAAGTGTGATTGGTAAGCTAATTAAATAATATTTTTACTTTATATATGTCACCTCCCCATCCCTTACTCCGTGGAGAGGACGCGACAACATCTATCAACCCAGGCAATCTAGGCCCCATGAACATAATACATATATAAAAAATGCATTGAACTTAAAGCATATAAATACACATATGCATAATAAGATGTACATGATATATACAATGGAAGCAAATCATTCATTCAACATATTCATGCATTCAACATGTTCATGATAATTTCATAATAATTCATAAGCAAATACAATTGCAGAACTTAAATAAACTAGAATATTTGTCTTTGGAGAAGCTTGTCCCGCAACCAGCTATGTCGCTACAACATTCCACCCAACCATAGACTAGTGTGCTCTTTAATCTCTCATCAACACTGTCACCCCCAAGATGGGCATGATTTTCCCCAAGGAATAAGGAACACTGGTAGAATTTCCCCATAGCAAAGGATACAATAAAACTCAGTCAAGCCAACACAGTTGGGTTTATCACACTTACATAGGCAGTGGTTTACACTTAGCCAAATTCACATAAGACAGAGCCAAGCCAACAGATGGGTTTATCAGGATACCAGCCAAGCCATCCTTCTAGTTGGGTTTATCAGGTTGCCAAGGAGATGGAAAGACTAACTGCCACTGCTAGTGAGCTCAATCCAGAGCTAAGAACACCCACACTGGATCTAGCCTGACTTATAAACACTTACACACCCAATAGAAGGAAGCATCCCCTTTTCTACTACATAGTTCCTCAGGCCATGCATTCCCTTCGAGTTCTATTCAGCTTATGCAAAGAATAAAACTAGCCTTCTAGATTGATTTATGAGGTTCTTTCCCATACTAGGTTTATCAAGCAAGTCTATACTCTATTTCCATTCCTTCAATCAATTCACATACCAAACATGGATGCACACACAATGATCTCAGTCCTGGGATTTTACCAAAACGTAGCAGATGCTAGAGATTACATACACACATAGAAATTTACAAATTTCTGAACATTATCGGTGCCATACCGACTGCTACAAAAATACCAAAAATGAAAAATGTTTGTTGGTTATTCAAAATCAAAGACCCAAAATCAAATTATGGGCAATCTTATTCAGGAAAACGATTATCAAACAGGGGAAAATGTGAAGAGAACCAATCCAAACGGGGAAAACCCAAAACGTGAAGGATCTAGATCACTGGACAGGAGAAATTCATGAAAGGTTTAGACTCAAAATTGTTTTTGCTTGCTGGATACTGCGTGAATGCCCAATTGGGTTTCCAGAAACGGTTTGTTCAATCCAAATCATGAGGGAAGGTGAAACGTTGCCGCATGAAGGAAAAGTGGTCGTTTTGGGTGTTTTTTTTCCCAAGAAAATTTAAAAATGTTTTTCCAGAATTGGTGCTCTACCCAATTCGAATTTCTTCCCACTCTTCCAATCCCCTACTCCCTCATCCTTAGGAAAAATCATGCCCACATCTCATATAGTTGCGTTGACATAGCCATTTGTGGGTTTTTAATTAAAAAATGCAAATTAAACATGATGTCTATCTTTTTTAATATTTAGCTAGCATAAAATACCATTGCCTCAACCATAATTTCCAAAACATAAACACTAAATGAATGGTGGGTCTTTTTCCTAGCTCCACACCATGATTATTTACATCATTTTATTTAAATGTAAATGGGGTCAAAACCATGTTATTACAACATATAACAAAATAAACTGAGCATTTATCAAATTAATTAAAGAAATAGATCATAAAAAGTTTATTTATTTACCAAGACCTATGGGCAATGTGGAACTTAAACATATGTTTGAATCAAGTTTATTTATTTACCAAGCACTTGGTAAATAAATAAACTTGATTCAAACATATGTTTAAATTCTGCATCGCCCATCTGTCTACTCTTCCATGAATTAAGAGATATGATTAATAGAATTTATTTAAAAAAATAGATCTTAAATAAATTTTCTAAATATCCAAATAACCAAACTGTATGCCAATGCATGGAAGAAAAATACAATACCTACTCTACGTATTACATGATTACTATAATTTCCAACAAATTGAAAAGTGTGGGGGGGTGTATCTAATAATAAAGCTCAAGAAGAAAGATTAAGATCACTTACTTTTTAATATATATGTTCTTTGACATCTTTATCATTTCACTTCATTATTATACAACTTCTTAATGACTAAACATTCTTTCTGTATTATTATTCAACTTCTTATTGGTATAGATAAATATTTGCATTGTATCACTTTGGTATTATTCATATTCTTCATGGTGTTATTTACTATCATGCTAGACATGTTTCCCATGGCACACTATTGTCAACAGTATTCCTTCCTAATCCCCCCATTCCCCTAAACCCACAACTGCAACAAGAATAGATCCATCTTAGAGGTGGCTCTACCAAGCCCCGAGAGGGATCAAATATATAGAGGTGCAAAACCTTACTCTTCATTTGCACTCTAAAAAAGAGTTTGCACCTCGAGAGATTTGATCCCTCTCGGTGCTTGGTATAGCCACCTTTAAGATGGATCTATGTTGGTTAGAAAACAATTATGAAGGATTAAATTTTTCATTTTACTAAGAGCATCCTTACTCGAGCACCTCGCGCTCCAATTATGATTAAAATATACCATTTTATAATTTGCTCGAGACTTAGTTGCCATGGTTGGTTAGAAAATATATGACTAGTATTTATCAGAATATCAAAGGAAACTCATACTTGAATCTCCTCTCACGTTTGTAATCTAGTTGATACCGACTACTAGCTTAGCTAGTTATGCCACTAGGGTTTAGGTTTTACTCTGTTTTATCTCATGACCTATGCACATATCTCTACAATAATAAGAGGACAACCTTTTTTGTGGTTACTATTTTCTCACTCACAATTAGATGCATTCCTTATGTTGTTTAATTTTTTTTTCCTATGGGCAGGTTTGCTTGTGATTTACTTAATTCAATTCCTAATCAAAATCTTGTTAATATTTTCCATTATGTAGGGTTTCAGTTACATTTACCTGTATACAAATCCAATTTCGACTTGTAGTTAATAAGGCCTATAAAAAATTTAATCTAAAAATATTTACGTACCATCAAGGGTCCTAAACCATTTTTGTTTTCTTGGTTCCACTTTGATTAATTTTCTTCCAATCACCATAGGCAACTTCTTTAGGGTTTCATATAACATGAAATAATCTTACGTGAAATTCAATTTAGTATTCCACAATCTATTAAACCTAGTTGTATAACATGAATTTGTTAGAAACTTCAGTTTGCACATTTCAAAAGTCATAGCCCATTATTACTTAAGGTTTGAATGAGATAATTTTATATAGCTTATACTATTGTGTTTTTTCCCTCTATACCTCATCAGCCAGTAAACTAATGAGATATTTAACTCAAATAAAATACAATTAACTTTTTGTATTCTTTAATAAGATTTAAACATTCAAGGTAATTACATAGGTACGCTAACAATCATCATGAACATTGCAGTAATCAAGAAGTAATCTTTTACCATAAAATTGTAATTATAATACAATACATGAAACTTATCTAAAATAAATAGTGGAAGTAAGTAATGAGAAACCACGCTCCAATGAGCCTTAGGAACTCGAATTCAAGAAGGACCTGCAAGTATCCTTTCTGAGAAGATCATATTAAGCAAGTTTAACCCTTTCTTCAAGTGCCACCAAATACCTAGGCAAAGTTACTCCCCAGATCCTGAAAGCTATAATTTCACAAAGCTTGTAAGCTCTCAAATTTACTAGATATTGATAGTTCTCGTGGGTCACAGATCTTGAAATATCTCACATTTATCATAGATCCTGAGAGCTCAACTTCATGAATCCTAGAATCTTGTTTCAAATAGAGAATGTAAGATTGATTCATTTAAAATAGCTTGGAAGATCGATTCATTTTCTTTGCAGATCCTAGAAGCTCTATTCTCTCTTAAAGGATGGTGTTTTTTCCCCTTATGCGTGTTTTATTTTCCTCAGATTTTTTTTGGCTAGTAACTACATGTTCCCCACTTGGAAACTTTTCCCCTTAGGGATGAGATAAATCTAGTTATTAACCTTAAATAATAGTTCTATCAATTCAAAGCAAGGATGGTCATAACAATACCATAATTTTGATTAAAACCATTAAAGAACTATTTATTTACATTATTATTTTAATGTCTTAAAAATCATAAACTTAACAAATAAAGTTACCATCCTTTACATGCATTTCAGTAAATAATATTAACTACGGGGTGTTATAATCCTTCCCCCTAAAATGTTTCATGGTCCTTAGTGAAGCTTTGATAAATGTATGTTGACTAGAATAGAAAGGGATAAGCCTTCGTCATTTAATCTTCTATTTCCTAGGAGGCTTATTTTGGAGAATAATTCCCATAGAAAATAGCATGACCCTCTTGATTCAACAAACAACCCACTCATTATTTGCATGCATCAATGCATATGACAAAATATTTATAGGGATCAACTATTTTTAATACAGGAGTAGTGGTCAACAAATGCTTCATCCTGTCAAAGTTGTATTGACACTACTAGCTCCATACAAATTTTACTCTTTTATTCTACAAGGAAGTGATATGAATTTTGACCCGTGAAAAACCTTCAATAAACCATCTATAATAACTTGCAATTCCCATGAAAGACATGATGTCATGGATATATTTTGATATATTCGATTCTAAAATAGCTTTAATCTTAGTAGGATCAACAACTATTCCTTGGTATGAAATAATGTGTGAGGTACACAATATATTTATTTCCTAAAGAACTCACAGTTACTAAGTTTAGCATATAAATGAGGTTTGTGTAAGGTTTGCAAAACCATCCTCAAATGTTCTTTATGATCCTTTTCATCTTTTGAATAGATCAGAATGTCATCAATAAAGATGAGCACAAATTTGTCTAAGTAATTACTAAGTACATTATTCGTCAAACACATAAAATGTGTTAGGAACATTAGTCAATCTGAAAGGAAGGACTACAAATTCATAATGATTTTATCTTGTTTGGAAAGCATTTTTATGTATGTCGTCATCTTTAACTCAGACTTCATGGTACCCATATCTAAGATCTATTTTAGAAAAAAAGTTTATCTCCTCTTACTTGATCAAACAGATCATCAGTTCGAGCTAAATGATATTTATTATTTATGCTCATGTTATTTAGATATCAATATTCAATGCATAAATGGAAAGTGCCATCCTTTTTCTTAACAAAAAGAATAGGTGCACCCCATGGTGTCACACTTGGTCAGATATATCTATTCTCAAGCATTTCTTGCAAACGCATTCTTAACACTGTAAGGTTGGGGATACTCATAGGGTATGGGGATCTGGACACTGATGTTTATCTCGCCATTAAATAAATTGTAAAGTCCAGATATCTACTAGGAAGTAAACCTAAAACCTTATTGGGAAAACGACCTGAAAATCCTTCAAAATAAGAATATCCTCTAGCATTGGTATTTTACTGTCTTTTTCAGCTTGAGCTATCTGAACTGCATATAGATGACAACCCTTCCTAGCACACTTTTTAAGTTATATTGTTGATATATGTATTATATAAATCGATTTAAAGATACCTTTAACAAACTTATTTTTTCCTTGATCATCTATACATGTAAAATATTGTTCAAGCAATTTATAACTACATCATGAGATTACATTATTTTACAATTTCTGAAACCTTTCTTTTGGTTCTAGTAGCCAACTGGACAAACTAAGGTTTCAATTTTTTTTTCTTATGTAAATTTCATTTTTCATTTACTTGAGGTGCAATATAACTCAAATTTTCTCCATAATCACTCAGAATTGAAACACCAATAACTAGAACTCTACCTTTAACTTCTAGCATGGTAGATTGATGCTATTCCTAACGATCCTCCAAGGCAACATTGATTTAGGTATATTCCTTTCCACGTCATTTACAGTGGAAGATTCCTGCTTGTTATTTACATTTGGTACCCTCTTATCATTTATGTATAGACAATTCTAGTATACATGAGGCCCATTATAACCCCATCACTTTATTGAAGCATTAAATCCGCTACTACTAGCTCTGACATTGTTGAATTCACCACTGGTAGTAGGATTTTGAGTGGTTTTGAACTGGCTATTATTGTTATTTGAATATCTCCTAGTCCCTTTCTTGAATGATGAAGGTTTGTACCCCTTCTTATGTTGTTCCTGTTTCTCTTTGATTTTATTCTATCATGATTTATTTATTTTAGATTATTGTTTGAACTACAAGAAGTACAATTTAGCTTTTCTAATGGGATCATCCATTAGGAATGTCTAATTCAATCTTATATTTGTGTTCTTGAGGTAAACAATTGATAAACCTACAAACTTTTGCTTATTCTTATTTAAATTACAGTATGTAACGTTGTAGGGGAACAAATTTGGTCAAAATTTGTCCATTGTTAGTTTTCCTAACTTTAACTTCATAAATTTATTTTCGTTTTCATCATATTAGCTGTCTGATAGGTACTTCTTTTTAAACACTTTTCTAAATAATGTCCATGTCAAATATTTACTTCACACATTTTTAAGCTTTTTTCTTCACACCACCACAGGGATACCCTACCACACAACTGATAATGGCTAATCAGGATTTCATATGTTCGGGATAGTTATAGATCTAGAAATATTTCGTTATGTTTAGTAACCATTCCTTATATGTTTCCTCTAATTCACCATCAAAGGTAGGGGGTAAAATATTTTTGAACGCTCCTTGCAGTTCAACCATTTTCCCTATTTTTTCTCACTAAATCCCCAATATTAGAACAATTTGTATATTTGATATGGGAAGTTTGAGAAATGTTTAAAGATTCATCATAAAAGAGTTCACCTTATCACGTATTTTCTTATAAGCATTATAAGAGTTTTGTTCATTATTTGTTGCCCCTAGCTTGTCCATTATACTTCTTAATAAAAGTTCATTTACATTTTCCTGTTCATATTTAGCTCTAAAAAGTTTTCCATTATCATCCTTCAAACTTTCTAAGTCTTCCTTGGGACTTCTCATGGTCTCAAACATTTCAGAATGTATGTCCACTTCTCTCTTGTATTCTAATTCAACACAGAGGCCCTCTTCCTCTATCACTGACATATAACCTAGGTGCTTCCTTTGTTCTTACATCTTCTACCTTCTGATTCTTGAATTTGTTCTTTTGTTCTTGGTGTATAATTAAAGTTTTTCAATTCACAATTTAAACGTTGCAAGAAAAAAATCTAGTGGGTCCATTAGTTCCAAGTGCTGGAACCTACAGCTCTCATACCATTTGTAGAAACACTTCACAATAACTAAGACAGAGAAATGTTATTTTTATAATTTTCACACAACCAATTTTTTAAATAAATCATGAGTTACATATTTCCATTCAATCAAAACATGAAGTTACATCTCATAATCAGACTAGGGTTATTCAAACTCAAGTAATGGGCATAACTTACTTATCCTACTAGCTAACCTCCTTATTATCTATTTTTACATGTTAAATATATAGTTAGTGTTACAACTTGGAGTTTCACCCTCTTATCACAAAGGTAAAAGTCACTAAGATGAACTTAATAATACTTCCTTCTCTTGTATCTTTCCAAAGGAACTTCCCTAATAATCTATTATGATACCTTTTCCTATGTTACAGGTTGAAATATCCAAGGCTTCGTTCCTCCCTACTCAATGCAATAAGGTTATGCTAAGTTATGGTTCCATACCTGTAAAACACCCAAAGTAAAAGATTATGAAATAAAACACCCAAAGTGAAATATTATGAAATATTGTATTGATCCATGACTTAGATGCAATTCAGAGTATGTAAAGAATTCATTAGGTGATACTTGCTAAGGCATGGGTTGATTACCTTGTCTCCATATAATTTGAACATTCGAATGTTTACCCTTTGTTTTTGGCAACTAAATTGTACCATGCAAAATTTGTAATTTCCAAGGCTCTTTAAAGCATTTGTACAACATTTTGTGGAATATGGTCTAGCTACTACCACGTTGGGTACTGCTAACTGAGTGAATTAAAAGATATTTGGAAAAGTTACTGCTATGAGAAGTAATGATTTATGGGTTTTACCCTACTTCATTTACCCTACCTTTCATGTTTGCAAGGAGGCTCTTCTTAGCAGATATTCAACCATATTCTTCTTTTCCTTTGTAAGAGGTTCCAAAGTTCAGAGTTGTCACACATTCTTCTAAAGAATTACATTGGTTTGTAAATTGATAAGCTCAACCCAACTTGGTCAATATGCAAACTTCTACAACATGAATAAGGTAATGCAACCATACTTACTCTACTTTTAAACCGCTATAATTCCTTTTAGACATATCCTTACCATTTTATTCAGGATTTGACTTTGTTTTCATTTTATCACAATGGCTCGGCAACCATTGAAAACCTCAAGTGAATGTTCTAAAAGATGTAACTCTTTTTGGGTAAGCTAAGTGCCCTGTCTCTGTGTGAAAATATTTCTATATCCAGTATGATGACCCATAGAAAAGGTCAAAGGGTTTTCTAGTTTCACACTTCCCATTCACCAAGCCTAGTGAGTATGTTTTTATGGAATACCCCTCGTTTCTACTTGATGGTTTTTCAGGATGGATATAAGTAGTCTCCTTAATTGTCAACTTCATGTTTTGTTTTTGAGGAAAGATCATCAAGAAACTATGTATAAAGGGGTTGCTTGTAATTAAAATACTTTTTTCCGTGAACATTTTAGCATGTCGTGACCTTCATTATAAAATCTGAGTAGTTATTGACTCATATTTATATAAAGTTTGTTATGTTTTTATTCAAGCAAATAATTAGTTTCCAATTAAGTGTAAAATTTTTAATTGCATGATTATTCGGCATGTTTAAATTTTACTTAAAACCTAAACTTAACATCCTTCCTATTAGTATGGATCCTTTGAGGGATACTCTTTGAACATATATTTATTTAATCCATTGTTTAGGTTGAAAACCATATGTTATTTATTAATAATAATGATGAACAAATTTTAACCCATTTACTGATCCCAGGTAGGACATGCGGGTCCAATAAACAATCGAAAAGAGATCCAATCATTTTTCAAACTAGTTTATCCCTTATCCACTCATGGATTTCAAATCCACGATAAATTTTGGTTCACAAATGAATTTTTGACGCCACCCAGAATGTTAACAAACTTGCTTGTTAAATCTGCAAAATGGATTGTGGACTGTTCGATCAGTGTCCCCACCAAATCCATGGTGGAATCCAAAAAAATGAAGCACATTTCATAAATATTTCATGCATATCAAAATTTATTTGGATCACGAACAACTTTCTAGATAATAAGTATTTTTCCTTCCATCATGAACAAATTTCCTGTCATACGGCCATGGCCTCCCTAAGAGTATATGGAACACATCCATAGGAATTATGTCACATAATATTTCATCTTTGTAAGTACCAATCTAAAATTCCACATTACACTGCTCATTCAGCAAGAGATGATGTCCTTTCTGCAACCAGGACACTTTGTAGGGAGTGGGATGCTTCATCCTCTTCAATCCTAACTTCTCTACCATCTCAGTGGAAACCAAATTATATGTACTACCACTATCAATAACCATTTTACAACACTTACCTTGCAACTTACACCTTGTTCTAAGCAAACTTTTCGTTTGGGTTGGTTCATGTTCTTACTTCTCTGATTTTACCAAAAATTTCTTCAACATAAGATATTATCCTTCTTCCAGAGGGTTATTCATCTTAGTTTCTTATTTTGACTCTTCCAGAGCCTCTGCAACATTCACATTTCTCTGATTTGAAGAATGATTTCTTGGACAATTCCTAGACATATGTCCAATCTCTCCACAAGAATAACACTTTACCTCTCTGTGTCTTCCTCTTTTTGTACCTCCTCTGAATCCTACCCTCTAGAATGAAAGATATTCTGAACCCTCAGTTGCATGTTTAGAAGTCCTACCTCCACTACTAGGAGACCCTCTTCCTCTTACTATATTCTTTCCTCTGTTTTTCTGGTTATGTTTTCTTAAAGGTTTCTCTTCTACCTTTGAAGCTACTTGATATGCATCTTCTACAGTTTTCAGATTTAATACATTGATTTCATCCTGTATATCATATCTTAATCCATTGATATAACTAGATACTCTTTCTAGACCTCCTTGTGTGTTTCTAGCTCTAATACTCAGTCTAAAAAATTCTTTTGTGTATTCTTTTACAGTCATGTCCTTCTATCTAAGGTTTTATAATTTTCCAATGAGATTCAACTAATAGTCCTTAGGCATAAATTGACTCTTAATATTGTGTAGCATCTTATGCCAAGAGTTTAATTTTGACTTACCTCTTCTTTCTCGATGGATCTAAATCTCATCCACCAGATACCTGCATGTCACTTCATTTTGGTAGCTTCATATCTTACTTTCTTCTTGTCTTCAATTTCTTCAAAATCAAAATATTTTGATTCATAGCATTAATCCAATCCATGAGTTCTTCAACATTTAAATTACCTTCATACATAGGTACCTCCACTCTTGTTCTGCTACTGGCCTTCATCAGCATCTTCAAAACTATGACCTCTTTAGGATCTTCCTCTTCTACGTCAGTGGATTCTTCTTCTTCATCACTGTTATTTGAATTCTCTGAGTGGTGCTTTATTTCCATAGCTTCTAGTATTTCTTCCAGTATTCTCACATCTCTCTGCATATCTATCTCTTCATGTTTTCTTCCTAGACCACATCCTACAAGAACCGCATGCGCTCATCCTCATATTGACGACATCTTTAGCCAAGCTCTGAGACCAAACCTAATTGCAGGTAGGGGATGCAGGTCCAATCAACAACCGAAAACTGATCCAATCAAATCACAAAGTAGCCAATCTGTCATACAACTCACTCATTGATTTCAAATCCACAATAAATTTTGGTTCATAAATGAAATTTTGTAGCCACCTATAATGTTAACAAACTTGCTTGTTAAATCTGTGAAATGGATTGTGGACCATTTGATCAGTGTCCCCACCAAATCAACAGTGGAATCCAAAAAGAATGAAGTGCATTTCATAAATATTTTGTGCACATCAGAATTTATTTGGATTGCACAACTTCTCCCAACAAAATCGATGTCCTCCATCAATCTACTTCTACGATCAATCTCAGGCGTTGTCTCCAATATGATTTCGTAGTGATTGTTTCTGATTTCGCTAGCTTAGATTTTCTTATCCTCTGTGCACTTTTGTCAATGAATTATTTTGTAGCCATATATATTTTTCCACTCTAAATATTTACTGCATGATCAAAAAGGCATGTCCATGATCACTTCTGGTTCCATGACGCTTATCTCAGACGTTCTTTCATTCATCAAAATTTTTCTCAGCCATTGATCTATTGATATCAACTATAGATCTATCAAATATATGCGTCATTTAACACTCTGTAATGTTCGCTGAATTGATCATTGAAAGGATCAATTCCCTCTTGCAAAGCTCATCATAAGAAATTTCTACTCTTCTACTTAGATCATATTCCAGAATGCAAACATACACATACACATAGAGAAATTACAGCAATACTCTTGGAGATTGAAACGAAGGCATAATCACTCAATTAACTTGCAGAATAACTGTATTAGAGGAAATTTCAACTCAAAATTGGCCTCCTAAAAAAATAGTAAAATAATAGTTAAAATAAGAAAATAATAATTATTAATTTTGGAGGAAGAAAAGAAAAAAACTACTTTTTTGTTTGTATTTTCGACATATCTCCCCTTGTTTTTACTCAATTTTTTATTGGGAGAGTTCATTGGATGCGGAATTTAATTCTACATCCAACGAGTATTCACTCGGCATACTTTTGACGGACCCTGCTACCCAAAAAGCAAGAAATACCTAAAAAAATGTGATGATGACATCATCATCACGTTTTTTAGGTATTTCTTGTTTTTTAGGTAGCGAGGCCTGTCAAACGTATGCCGAGTGAGTACTTGATTGATGTCGAATCAACATCACATTTTTTCAGGTATTTTTTTTTGAGGTAGCAAGGTCCATCAAAAGTATGCTCAGTAGGGACTCGTTGGATGCAGAATTAAATTTCGCATCTGACGAGCTCTCTCGATCGAAATTTGAGTAAAACCATGGGGAGATATGTCGAAAATACAAACAAAAAGGTAGTTTTTTTTTTACGACACCTATTCCCAAATTTATATTAAAAAATTGTTTAATACCTATATGGTATTTCAAATTTAAAGCAATTTCATTGGCTAACACATGATGACATGGAATTAGAATTAGAGTTAAAAGGCCCATTTTGAGTTGAAATTTCCTCTAATTAGTATGTACTTCATTCAATTTAAGAAGAAGTATAATTAGACATAGTCTCTGCACTCTTAAACTCTTTGCACTCGTCTATGCACACACCTATCATATCCTCTCTCTTACATTCAATTCCTCTTATAACACTTCAGCAAACCTGTCATATCCCAGTAGCTTGGATCTGGACACCTAATAAAAGAAACCATATCAACAAATATCTATCCTTGAATAATTCCTCATAGGGATCAAGGAGAACAATGGAAAAC
The DNA here is from genome assembly GCA_001517045.1 of Pseudotsuga menziesii. Classification (NCBI taxonomy): domain Eukaryota; kingdom Viridiplantae; phylum Streptophyta; class Pinopsida; order Pinales; family Pinaceae; genus Pseudotsuga; species Pseudotsuga menziesii. Next base: position 1,009,457 of record LPNX010282287.1, read on the forward strand.
TTCTACTTATTACAAAATAAAATTAATCCTATATATCTAACAATGAACCCTATCTTTCTATAAGTGATTACATGGAATGTTGACTCATCAGTCAACAAAATCTGAGCTAGATGCTCCTACATTATTTACTCTTAATAGTTTAGTTTCCATTAATTAGAAAAAAATTGTGAAGGATTAAATTCATCATTTTACCAAGAGCATCGTTACTGTTTCTCTTGAATTATATTTAAATGAAGACTATTGAGTAGCACCCCGTGCTCCAATTACTTTTAAAATATATCATTTGATAATTTTCTCAACGCTTAGTTTCCATGGTTGGTTATAAAATATATGGCTCATATTTATAAGAATATATAAGAAACCCAATTTACTCGAATTTCCTTGTTAGATTTTTATCATTCAAGCTAGCATTATATGAGGATCTTTAACTGAGAGAATAACAAACACAATAATCAAACACAAGAGAAAATGAAAACAATGTTTTTTCCTCAGGGAAACCATAAATGGAGAAAACCCCGCAACTTCCTCAAAGATAGAATCAACACCAAAAGTAAAACCCCAAAACAATAAGATGATCTCCCGACAGCAGTAGTCTCTTTCTTTCTAGCCCCAACAACTTCTTCTCCCTCAACTATGTGCTACAACTAAGTGTGAGTGAGTGTGTGATAAATAGAGAGGCTCACTCTCTAGTTATAGTAATTCTCGACTTGACAATAAATCACTAGGGCTGACTTCTCTAAGAGATTCTAATAACCCTAGGGCTCCAAAACTGCGGGGAATTTAACCCTTGATCAATAGGAGGGTTACACACAATGACTTGACATTACTTGTTCACATTATAGAAACTCTCAATTGGAACATCGGGGCATGACATGACTCAATTACATTACAAACACTTCATGGAATAAACATCGGGGTACAATACATAAGATATACAAGTGAATACATTCTGAAGTTACAATTACATCAACACTCCCTCTTAACTAGGAAGGTATTCTCTTGACACAATTTATCAGAACAAGTCTCCTTCTTTGTATCATCTAGATCATCATCGAGTCCTCGTAATCTTCAAGTATTTTTCATCTTCAATTCATCTTCATCTTGATCTAGATCATCACTCGATCTCAATCATCATCATTGGATCAACATCACTAGATCTGGATCATCACTGGATCTGGATCATCATCACTGGATCTAGATCATCACTAGATTTTAAGCATCACTGTTGGATCATCATTACTAGATCAGGAGCATCATCACTAGATCTGGATCATCAATGGGTTATCATCACTGGTTCTATCTCTTGTTTCTTCTCATCATAGGAAGTTCTACAGAGCCAGCCCTTTTTCATGCTGGTTGTAGGCCTAGCCTCCATGCCGGTCTTCTTTAGCACTTATATCTAACCCTAAGTCTGAATGGACTACCCAACACTTACATCTAACCTCATCTTGTCAGAAAGGCATGCCCAACACTCACATCTGACAATGAGAGGAACACATCCATCGTCATGTTAGAATGGCCCAGCCCTTACATATGACCATGGGAGGGTCCAGCTTGCCCCCATGTTAGAATGGCCCATCCCTTACATGGCCCATCCCTTAGAATGGCCCATCCCTTACATCTGACCATGGAAGGAACCAAGCCTCTCACCATGTCAGAATGGCTCTCAGTCCCACACTAAGGGTTCCTGATAACTGACTAGGTGCCTCCATTCTCCCAAAGAATGGCATCAACCCTTATATCTAATCAAGTGGGAATGCATCCCTCAATCACATCAGAATGGACCTGCACTTATATCTGATCATGTGAGAACACATCCCACAGTCATATCAGAATGGCCCTCAGTCCCAGACTGAGTATTCTTGATAACTGACCAAGCACCTCCATTTAGAGAATGGAAATCAACGCTTATATATGATCATGTAGGAACTAATCCTACAGTCATATAAGAATGGCTCAACACTCATATCTGACATGGAAGGAACCAATCCTCTCACCATGATAAAATGGCTCAGCCCTTATATTTGACCATGGAAGGAACCAATCCTCTCACCATGTCAGAATGACTCACAAACTCATCACTTCCACTTGGAGGGAACCTCGATATGGAGAACACCAAGATTCTCCCTGAAGTACTCAAACTTCACTTTGGCCAATTTCTTTGTCAACACATTAGTTGTGTGTTCATCCATCACAACATACTAGAGCTTCATTTCTCCTCTTTGTACCATATCCTTGATATAGTGATACTTGATCTTGATATGCTTCGACTTGTCATGGAAAACCGGGTTCTCTGACAACTTCACACAACTCTGGTTGTCGCAATATATACAAGTAACATCTAACTGGAGATCAAATAAATCAGACAGTAGCTTCCTTAGCCATACTTCCTCACAACTACCTGAACAAGCTGTGACATACTCTGCTTCAGCTATACTTAGTGCCACAGAGGATTGCTTCCTACTGAACCAAGAGATCAAACCTGATCCCATACTGAAGCAACACCCTGAAGTGCTCTTCCTATCGATGGCACTTCCTGCCCAATCTGAATCAACATAACCCTACAGGTTAATCTTCTGATTCACCTCATACTTGAGCCCATAATCAACTGTACCCCTTAGGTACCTTAGAATATGCTTTGTAGCAATCAAGTGAACATGTCTTGGATCTGTCAGGAACTGGCTCAAGGTGTTCACAGCAAAGCAAATATATGGTTTCATGTTCGTCAGATACATTGAGGACCCAATCATCTGACGATACATCATAGAATCAACCTCTTCTGATGAACAATCACTCAATAGCTTCAAGTTTGATGCCATAGGTGTGGTCATGGCCTTGCAATCCATCATCCCGAACCACTTCAGGATCTCTATCGTATACTTCCCTTGTCCCAGGGAAATTCCATCTACATTCTACCACACCTCTATGCCTAGAAAATAGTGCATCATACCGAAGTCCTTCATTTCGAACTCGGCAACAAGATTCCTCTTTGTATCAGCAATCAACCCATCCATACCTATTACAAATAGTTCATCTACATACAGTAGGAGTATCACTGGGTTACCATCCACAACCTTGTAGTAAAGGTTGGAATCTACTTTACTCTTGGTAAAGCCCAAACTGGATATAAATCTATCAATTCTGCCATACCATGTCCCGGGTGCCTGTTTTAAACCGTAAAGAGATTTATTCAATTTACATACATGAAACTTCCTGTCATGTGTTTGAAAACTGAGTGGTTGCTCCGCATATACTTCCTTTTCCACTACACCATTCCAAAAAGCAGTCTTGACATCCATTTGGTGTCTCTTCCATTTCATTACTGTAGCCAGAGCAAGTACTGATCTGATGGAATTGTATCTGGCTACAGGTGTAAAATTTTCTTCATAATATATTCCTTCTTTCTGGGAGAAGCCATGAGCCACAAATCTTGCTTTATATTTTTCTATGCTGCCATCTGCAACATGCTTGATCTTGTAAATCCATTTGGAAGTTACAACAGACTTCTATTCTGGTCTTGGGACAACATCCCAAACGTCATTCTTCATGATCGATTTATACTCTTTGATCATAGAATCCTTCCATTATTTCCTTTCTACCACTTCTTCATAGTTGGAAGGTTCTTTATCGATGAAATCACATAATACGGCTACATACCAGGAGCAGGATCTGGTCCTCTTTCTTTCTGTGTGATTCTCTTCTGGAACCCCATATCTTTCTACACCTTATATAACTTCTCATACCCAAGTAGGTTTCCTGTTGTGAGGATTCTTCTCCTGAGGTGGATCTACATGTTCTTGAGATTCTTCTAATTTTGGATCTTCTTCTTGAATTTCTTCATTCATGGTTGTGTCATGAATTTGGGGTGCTCCTGTTTCTTCAAATTCTTCAGCAAGCCTCTTTCTGGATTCATTGTAATCCGAGTCTTCATCAAATGTTACGTCCCTGCTGATGTCGATCTTCTTGAATCCTGGGAAGTATATTCTATAAGCCTTCGATCTTTCAGAGTATCCCACAAATATACCCTTCTTTCCCGAAGGATATAACTTTGTCCTCTTTTCTTTTGGAATGTGTATGTACATTGGACAACCGAATATTCTGAGATGGATGAATTTTAGTTTCTTGCTGGAAAATACTTCTTTAGGTGTCTTGTTCTCGAGTACTTTGTGTGGAGTAAGGTTATTTACATATACCACTGTTTTGGCAGCTTCTTCCCATAGATGCATGGGAAGATCTTGATCATGAAGCATAGCCCTTGTAGCTTCCATGATCGTTCTATTCTTCCTTCCTGCAACCCCATTCTGTTGTGGATTATATGGAGTGGTTAAATCCCTCTTAATCCCTAAATCTTTGCATAATTCTTTGAATTCATTTAATGTGAATTATCCTCCATTATCTGATCAAAATGTCTTGATCTTCTTTTCAGTGTGGTTCTCAATCAAGGCCTTGAATTCCTTGAACTTGCTGAGTATTTCATCTTTGTTCTTCATGAAGTATATCCATGTCTTCCTAGAAAAATTATCAATAAAAGAAACATACTATATATTCTTGCTTAATGAACTTGATGACATTGGACCACATACATCGGAGTGAATGATTTCCATGATTCCTTTTGCCTTGCTCTGGGTACTTGGAAATGTCTTCTTTGTGTTCTTTTCTTTTGCACACCCTTTCATTAGAGGAAATTTCAATTTAAAATGGGCCTTCCAAAAATAATACAAATTCCATGTCATCATGTATTAGCCAATCAAAATTCTTTAAAATTCAAAAAGGGAGACCTCTTAAACAATTTTTTAATATAAATTTGGGGATAGGTATCATGAAAAAACTACTTTTTATGGTCGTATTTTCGACATATCTCCATGTGTTTTTACTCAAATTTCGATAGAGAGAGCTCATTGGATGAGGAATTAAATTTTGCATCCAATGAGTACCCACTTGACATACTTTTGACAGGCCTCGCTACACCAACAACAAGAAATACCTAAAAAAATGTCATGATGACATCATCATCACGTTTTTTAGGTATTTCCTGTTTTTGGGGTAGAGAGGCTCATCAAAAGTATGTTGAGTGGGTACTCGTTCGATGCAGAATTTAATTCCGCATCCAACGAGCTCTCTCAGTTGAAATTTGAGGAAAAACACAGGGAGATATGTCGAAAATATGAACAAAAAAGTAGTTTTTTATTTTCTTCCTCTAAAATTACTAAATATTATTTTATTATTTTAACTATTATTTTATTAATTTTCCTTAGGAGGCCCATTTTGAGTTGAAATTTCCTGTAATGGTAGAATTCATCATGTTTTCCTGAATTTCTGGAAGACCTTCAATAGCTTTGCTTGCAAGTGGTAGTGCTATGTAGTGCACATGTGCAAGCCTTCTATGCCAAAGTTCATTTGGCTCTACTGTGTCATGGACCAAATCTTGTTCTGGATGGCCCTTCAATTTGTATAGGCCTCCCTCTTGTTCCCCAATCACTACTGCATCATCAAAAGTCTTTCCCTTTAGCCACATGAGAACTTGGCCTTCTACAAATGCAACCCTCATGCCTTTTGCATCTAATGCAAATATGGAGAGGAGGTTCTTCTTAAGTCACGGTACAAAAAACACGTCCTTCATCTTCATAGAATTTTTAGAGTCTATATTATAGGAGGATTCCCCACTACCTTTTATTAGATACTGGCAGTCATCTCCGAATTTCACCTTGTGGGGTGATTCATGTTTTGATAGTCTCACAAAAGACTCTTTGAATCCTTTCATATGTTTGGAAGCCCCACTGTCTATAATCTATTCATTGCTTCCATGTGTGATGTTTCACGTGAGAGTGGAAATCAAACATATTCTTCATCACTTGAAGAATCATCACTTTCATGCTTGTTTCCCTTTGTGGAAGATTCATCATCTTCTACAACATGAGCATGATGTCTTCTCTTGTTTTTTTTCTTCTTGTGAGAGTTTCTTTTGTTTCTAGGACAATCTCTGGCATAGTGTCCTATTTCATCAAAATTATAACATCTGAGTTGAGCTTTCTTGGAGGAAGAATGCTTACCTTTAGAATGATGATGATGGTCCCTTCTGTTTTTCTTGGATTGAATTGTGAGAGCTTGATCTTCACTTCCCATCTTTTCTTCTTGAGATGCTATTCGAGATTCTTCTTGTGAGCATTCTTCCCATAGTCCGCCGAACTTGAATAGCTTCTTTCTAGCATAGATCCATTGAATGAAAGAGTCCCATGTCCCAGGGAGACCATTCAAGGTGGTCATTACAATATCTACATTCTCCACTTCTTCATCCACTGCTTCAAGTTGTTCTTTGATCTAGGAGACCCTTGTAAAGTATGATTGTATGGTCTCCACATTTTGAATCTTCACATTCTTCAACTGGTTCCTCAAAGTCATTTTCTGGTTTATGTTCTTTCCTTTAAACAGTTTGGTTAGGGCATCAAACATAGCTTTAGGTGTCTTTAGGGAGGACACATGTGGTATGAGGTGATCCTTGATTGAATCAACAATAATCATTTTATCCATAACCAAATTCGTCTTATGTAAGGCCTTAGCCTCATCTCCCTATGGAATTGGAACCTCCACATGGATGTAGGAGTCTAACTCATTTTCTTCTAGGACCAGGGAGATCCTATACTTCCAAGCCCAAAATTTATCAGTTCCCTCAAGCTTTTCATCAAGCTTGGTATGGTGAGACATCTTAATTGAGAACCTCAAATGGAAATACAAAAGATTTATATCTTACCAGGTCAAGATGTCGGAACTGGATCTGAAGCTGAATTTCTGTAGTGCTGGTTCAGGATCAGATTAGGGTTTGACTTTCTCGGAGTTCTATCCAACCAAATACTTTGATCTTGATCTCTAAACTTTGATTTTGAGGAGGAGATCAATCTAGGCCTGGGATCACTAAAAAATTCCACTTCTATGGAAAGCCCTAATTTCTGGCAGTAGTGTCGAGTCAAAAATCGAAAATGCTCAGAATCAGATTCCGCTTCAACAGAAAGATGTGCCCTAGAGAGGAGAGTCAGCCCAACCTTCTTTTGCTGAAAATATGTGGAGAGAGATCCAAAAAGTAGGAATCCCTAGTTTCCGCAGCTTCCTAGTGTATTCTTCCCAGGTTAGCTCTGATACCATGTTAGATTTTTATCATTGAAGCTAGCATTATATTAAGATATTTAACTAATAGAATAACAAGCACAACAATAAAACACAAGAGACAGTGAACACAATTTTTTTCCTTAGGCAAACCATAAATGGAGAAAACCCCGCAACCTCGTCAGCGATAGAATCAACACCAAAATTAAAACCCCGAAACAGTAAGATGATCTCCCAACAACATTAGTCTCTTTCTTTCTAGCCCCAACAACTTCTTCTCCATCAGCTATGTGCTACAACTGAGTGTGAGTGAGTGTGTGATAAATAGAGAGGCTCACTCTCTATTTATACTAATTCCTGACTTGACAATAACTCACTAGGGCCAAATTCTCTAGGAGAGTCTAATAAATCTAGGGCCCCACAACTGCGAGGACTTTAACCCTTGATCAATAGGAGGGTTACCCACAATGACTAGACATGACTTGCTCACATTATAGAAAATCCTGATCGGAACATCGGGGCATGACATGACTCAATTACATTACAAACACTTCCTGGAATAAACATCGGAGTACAATACATAAGATACACAAGTGAATACATTCCGAAGTTACAATTACGTCAACACTCCTCTCACATTTGTAATCTAGTTGATATCGGATTCTAGCTTAGCTAGCTAGTTACACCACTAGGATTTTGGTTTTATTCCATTTTATCTCAGGACCTACACACATATCTTTACAATAATAAAAGGATAATAGGTTATGATTTTATCACCGTCTGTTACGTGCAATCTTTATGTTGCTTAAAATATTTTTCGGGAAGGATTGCATGTAACTTAGTTCAATTCCCAATCAAAATCTTGTTAATATTTTCCCTTATGTAGGGTTTTAGTTACGTTTATCCATAGACATACCGGAATTTGACTCACAGTTGATAACGTCTATAAGAAAATTATTCTATATTTGTTTACCTACTATCAAGGGTCATGACCATGTGTGTTTTCTTGGTTAAACCTTGATTAAATTTCTTCCTAACACCCTACGTAACTTTTTTTCAAGTATAATATGACATGAAATAGTATTACTTGGAATTCAATTTAGTATTGCACAATCTATTCAACCTAGTTGTATAAGACACCTTTGTTAGAAACTTTAGTTTGCACAGTTTGAAAGTCACATCCCACTATTACATAAGGTTTGACTTAGATAAGTTTATATAATTTATACTATGTGGGTTTTTCCCACTATACCCCTCTAGTGAGAAAACTAATGAGATATTTAACTGAAATAAACTACAGTTAACTATTTGTATTCTTTAATTAGATTTAAACATTCAAGATAATTACACAAATACACTGACAATGATCATTAACGTTGCAGTAATAAGAAAATAATATTTTACCATAAAATTGTAATTATAAGACAACGTAATGAACACAATATATAATAAATAAGCATTAATAAATATTAATAATATTGATAAATTAATTAAATAATTAAATGAAAAGGTAAATGAAGAGGCACCTTATGAAAGGTGGCTTCTCATCACCAAGGAAACCTTTGCATGGGTATTTTATACTAGCATCATTTTTATTGTAAATCATCATTATCTTATCAATCATATAGTATTATATTTTTTTCCTTTCATGGAGTATCTGCGTTATTTGAATTGGGCATTTGTGTAAGAAATACTTTTTTCTTTTCATTTGTATAAAATCCCCCCCTTGGGCATTTACTCTGATCTTTCCTTTGGAAAAAAAATAGACCTTGTCTAAATTGGCTATTAGCCACACTCATTCTATCAGAGGCTCTTTGCTTTTGGGTATTTGACCATCATAGGCCCTTTCCCATTTAAAATTTAGAAGTTTATTGAATAAAAATGACTTTGCTACCAATTGTTGTTTATGAAAATTATGTTAATTCATATAATTTGTGGCAGAAGTTACCATTGTCGAGATACAACAGGAGAAGAAACTACCTCTCGCTTCCACTCCTGCCACCACAATCTATAGAAAAATTACTGACTCTCGTGTGATATCATGTTGAATGGAACACCTCGATGATCAATCAGTGGGACCACTATGTGCCGATGTAAATCTACTTTTACTATTCAGTTCCCTGCTATCATGGTCTGCATTATAGTAAATGTGTGGTTTGAGTTATAGTGGGCAAACGCCAAAGTTTGTTTAGCAATCAAAGAGATCAAGTAAATGTCGTGACCCTATGAAAATTGTATACATCAATCCATATTGAATTATACCAGCTTCATTTTCACAAGAAGACTTCATTGATCAAGGTAAAACAAATTAAATTATTTTTTATTTCATTATTCAACCCCAAACATTATATAAAAGGTGAAAAAAGTTAAAACACTTTTTTAAATCAAGTAAAAAAAATGATTCATGTGGAAGATTAATTAAAGTGAAAAGTGGAAAGTATATAAAAATATCAATATTTTTTCAAGTCAATATATGTATATATATACTATCAAGAGAGTGAAAAGGATTATATTATAATAAAGTCAAAAGAATAATCCAAGTGAAGGTCAAAATGGAAAAGACAAATCTGAATGAAGAAAAAGGAAGTTTACAATGGCCTTTGGTATTTCATGCAATCTTGACTCGAATAAAGTGGGCATCATATGTTAAGTTGTGCACCACTACCATGATGGAATCATGTTGCTCCAATGTCCTAGGCAACTTAGTGATGAAAATAGTGGTTACCACCTCCCATTTCCACTTTAGTATTGCATTTCCAGTAGAAAAACTATTTGATGTATGTGTTCCACTTTTTCTTTGACATCCATGCATCTCGCTATAAAATTGACAATGTTCTTCTTCATTCCTCGAAAAAATATTGACTTCTTACTATTGCAATTGTCTTTTGATATCCAAGGTGTCCTACACATGGAACCTTATGCATCTCATTCATTACCAATTACTTAATTCATTAGAATTAGGAACATAAAATTTATTTTTGTTCATAAGAATTCCATCATATTACAATAAGTATCCTTCATTTTTCCATTGTACATTTTCTTGCTACAATTTGTTTTTTACATGTAGATAATGTTCACATGAAATAAGAGCCTCAAGAATTCTAGTTCATAAATATGATTTACACATGTTAATGGTTATAGTATGCATTACATGTACTCTCATGCTGAGTGAATTTGCAACCTTGTTCTCTTTCCCTTTTATATGTTTGATATTAAAATGAAACGAACAAATAAATTCCATCCATATTGTATGCCTAGTATTTAATCTATGCTTTTCAAACAACTGTTTCACACCACTATGATTCCTCGTTAATTCAAAATTCCTTCTCATAAGATAATATCTCGAAAATTTTAGCCATCCATATATCGAGGGATCAAATACCAAATGCTTGAATGTCAAGAGAAGAGGAGACACAATATGGAAATGTGCTATTAAATTCAAAGAAGGAACGTTGACAAAAATATATTTAAATTAAATACACCATGAAAATACACTAGATATATGGACAAGAAAGATTCTATTCAAATGAACAATTACATCCCATGAGGCCAATGTAGGACTTCTTATTCCCAATCTTAACTCTTTCTGTAATAGTTTTTCATAAGGTATCTTTTTTACCATGTCAACTTCGATTACTTGATTCCATAAAATACATGTCCATCATGTTCCCTTTTACACTTAATAAAAAATATGGCTTTATGACTTTTACATCCATACTTAGACTATATGCCCCACTAAGATTGGGATCAACAAGTGACATGTTTAACTTGAGTCTTATTTTGACAAAGCCTCAAGATTCTACATAATTGACCGATTCATGTTGGGTAGATTAGCAGTTTTGGTAGGTTGGATTTAAAGATGATAATAATTATGGATTATAGAAGTTATAGGAGTTAATGGATAAGTATTAATCATTTTAGGGATTAATATGTAGGATGGTTTAACAAATACATACATTAGAGTATAGAGGTTATAAGTGATGCTAATTATATATAGGGTTTATTGATTCTTATAGGATCCATTAGTTAGGAATTATAGTGGTTAGTTGTTATAGTGGTTACATTTCATGGGTTATAAAGTTTAAGGGTTGTTATAATTAATTATTATGGTGGTTATTGGTTAGTATAGTTAGGAGTTGGACACTTATATGAGTTCTGTGTCATACAGATTGAGGTTTAAGGTTTGATGGGATAAGATTTGGTTAAGGGTCATGGTTTTTGGATTATAGTTTATATTTACAATAATGTTGGTGATGATTGTGCCAAGAATGATGTCGATGATGATTAGGGTGAGGAGGAGGAGGAGGAGGAGGATGATGATGATGTTGATGTTGATGACAATAAAAATAGTGAAAATAAGGACAACTTTGTTAATTTTATGAGCCATTAATCTACAGGAAAATGATAGCAATTGAGAAGAGATATATGCAATGGAATTATCAAAGACAATATACACTGAACAACACACATTTGAGACAAATATGATAAGGATTGACTAGTTAATTACAACATTAATATCCATTCATTAATCAGTAATACAATGGTGTTACAATACATAAGATTTGAATGCCATGGATAGGATTCAAATATACCAACTCAGACTGACTAACTAGCTAACTTAGTGTGTTGAAATGACTACTAGAGGCTCACTAGTCTAACTCCACATATCTAAATCAGTCTACAGTCAGTTAATTGATGAGATGGGTGGGAAAGGGTGCCACTCTCCCTTCAGACATACATAACTGGTGCTAGGATAACTAAAAGTGATATAACTGATTGTAACTAGAGGTTGACTTAACACAACTACTTACCAACCACAACCAACTAATGGAGCCTTATTAGTGGCAGTCATAGTGGGCTACTATAATGTAGGGATTGGCACCAATGGAACCGGTGGCACCAAAAATCCAGTAAGGTGATAAATGAAATTCTAAGCTATGAAATAATAACAAATAGACTATATTGGACAAACGAGAATTATTAATCCTAACCCACCCCCACCCCACCCCTTAATCCTAACTATGGACATCTTGGGCCCTAGAAACTAGGCCAAAATTCACCCATACAATCTAAATGACAAAATAAACTACTTAATAAAATAAGGAAAATGGAGAAAACCTCATGGGAATGCCCCCCCGCACCCTCAAAATAAGAAGGAACCAGGAAACAAGATATACTTAAGATAATAATAAAAAATTGGGTAAAAACTTGAAATAAGTTTGTTGCAATCTACAACATTGTACAACAGTAATGCAGTATCTTGGTTTTTATGTTCAACAACATCCTGAAACTGTGCATGTGACATCTCAATTTTCTTTCGATATGATGAATGATGCTTTTGTTTCTTCTTTCTGGGGGAGGAATGGAATGATCAATTTTGTTCTTCAGTGGTCCAAATTGTTGATCATTCGTTATCATAAATAGCATTTTCCTAGAAGTTTTTTGCACCACTCTGTAGATAGTGAAGTTGTGTGAGAGAGTGAAACATGCTCATTCTAATATTGGGACTGTTCTCTTCTTATGGAATCTGGATTTCAAGCACCATTCCCAGCTGCTTCAATGCCTTTTTGGGCCCATTTAGGCTTCGGCCACTGATTTGGAATGGGAGTTGGATTTGGATATAGATTATCATGAGGTACAAACTCAATATCAAATCATGTTGATCTTGTTCTTCATCATCTAAATCTGAAACATGAGACAATATATCACTATAAAATGGAAATGTAAGAGTTTTAATACCTCCTTGTGCTTCAAATTGTGGTGGATTAAGCAACTGATATTCTTCAAACTTAACACTGCACTCTATGAAGCACTTAATAGTTGAAAGTTCCATGAATTTATATGATTTTTCATCTTCAACATATCTTAGCAGTATGCATTCGCTACTATGGGCTTAAAAGGGCTTTCACTTTTCCATAGGAATTATGACCCAAGATTCGGAACCAAAAAATATCAAGTGAGAGACATCAAGTTTATGCCCCAATAGTGCTTCGAAAGGAGTGGCCCTAACCATTGATTTGAGAGGAACTCTATTATGAATGTATGAAGCATATTTTACAGCTTCAGCCCAAAGAGAAGGAGGAATATTCTTTCCTTGGAGAAGACAAGTTGTCATCTCCTTCAATGATCTATGTTTCCTCTCATCCACACCATTCTGCTGTGGTGTGCATGGAACTGAGTGCTCCATTCGAATCCCTTATGATTCATAGAACTTTTGAAAACATCGTTTAGTGTATTCACTTCCATTATATGATCTAATGGACTTGACCTTCTTTTCGAAGGTATCTTCAACCAAATATTTAAAAACTTTGAAATTTTTTAATACCTCTGATTTCCGCTTCATAAAATAAACCCAAGAAAACCTTGAACAATCATCAATAAAAGTAATAAAATACATGGATCCATTGATTGGTGTTTTAGGCATTGGTCTCGAGACACCACCGTGTATCATATCAAGTGTAGAGGCAGCTCTAGTTGCATTCCCAACTTCATATCTCTTCTTTGGATGCTTACCTACAAAGAAACTAGGACATACTCTATCTGATGTTTGTATGAGTGGAAATCCCTTAGCTATTTTTTCATTCTGAAGTTTCTAGAGACATTTGAACTTGATATGCCCAAATATCTCATGCCACAGCTTGCTTATGTTATTGGTATGAGTTAGTAGAGTTGTTGGAGGCATGATTAAAAAACCATTTCTTTATGACGTTTTGAGTAGATGATTCAGTGATGTATACTGTGTCAGAGTCGGATGTAAATATATTAGAAGATCCTGTATGAGTCATCTGAGAAACAAACAACAAATTTTTTGCAAGAGAGAGAACATAGAGTACATTCTTGAACTCACCATGCTATATTTTAATAGAACCTCTCCCAAGAGCCGGGATTTGAGAGTCATATCCCATATGAATTCTAGGTCCCCCTGAGAGATTGAGAGTGATGAAGAATTACTTGGAGGAAACCATGTGGTTGGATGCTCCAAATATATCAAGTAATCCTTCGACTGAGTGAATCCTTCCTTCAAGGCATGGCACCTCTCATGATATTTTGTCGATTATAGAGCATCCAAATTCTTTGATCCTTGTGGAAGGGAAATATTATTTTGTTCAAGGAGTGTTGAAAATTGGTTGATGGTATTCTTCATGTACTAGATCTATGGATGAAAGCCTCTCATATAGTAGGGACATCTAGTTTTCTCAAATTTCTTCTTTTTCTTGGAACCCGACGATCCATCAGGAGATCTCTGATTCTCATTTGGCTTCGAATAAGTGTTTTTGGCATCCTTATGTTTGTGCTTCCCTCTTACTTGTGATTTGTTTGAGTCTTTCACTAACAGTGATTGATTCTTGGAGGTTTGAATCACTCCCATTTGAACCAATTTATCTGTCTCTTGTATTCAGGACTCAACACAAGCATATAGAGAAGGAATGTTCCAATTAGGGATGGAAGCTCCTCTGGACTAGAATGTAGAGACAAAGATTGATACTCTGAGCCAAGCTTGCTCAGCACTGATAGCACAAGTTTCTCATCTTTCTTCTCTAATACACATTGTTTGCATTGTAGTACTAGTTAGTTGTATTTTGTAAATAATTTTTGAATAGATTCAAAACTGTTGGGATATAAAGAAATGAACCCATTGTCCAAAATATTCCCTCGAAGCTCATGTTGTTTTCCAAATAAATATTCAAGCTTATCCCAAGCTTCCTTCAGAGTCCTTAGTCCCACAAGGTGGAACAAAATATCTTGGGAGATATGAGTCCACACGATGCTGAAGGCCTCATTAATCCAATTCAAAAACTTGTTCTTCTCAACATATTGTTGGGGATCATTTTCTCTTCTGATTGTCTCCCTAAATAGACCAAGCTTGCACAAGGATACCTACATATCTTCCCTCTTATCAGTGTAGTTGAAGGGTCTAAGGATTCAGGGTATGAGAGCTGAAGAATCCGTCTTTCTATGGGTTGATCAACCAATTCCTCAAGAATATACATAGGTAGCTACAAATAGCAACGCAAAATCAATTCAATTTGGAATAATATGTCAGTTCAAGCCTTTCCATCTCGACATGTACACTTTCTCAGAGTCCGTCACACCTAGATAGACTTCTCTAGACATAATCCAGAGGGAGAAATGCTATGATTGAAGTATTTATGTGGAAACTCAGCTGCTTCTGGTGTACAATGGAGATCAGAAAAGACTTGCTGCTAACCTAAAAAATGCTCCGATGCCATGTTAAATTTGTGAACCATTTATCTACATGAAAATGAGATCAATTGAGAAGAGAAATATGCAATGGAATTATCAAATACAATGTACATTGAAAAACACAAATGTGAGACAAATATGATAAGAATTGATCAGTTAATTACAACATTAATCTCCATTCATTAATCAGTAATACAATGGTGTTACAATACATATGATTCTAATTCCATGGATAGGATTCAAATCTACCAACTCACATTGACTAACTAGCTAACTCATTATGTCTAAATTACTGTTGGAGGGTCACTATTCTAACTCCACATGTTTAAATAAGTCTACAATTAATTAACTGATGAGGTAGGTGGTAAAATGTGCCACTCTCCCTTCATGCATGCATAACTGGCACTAGACTAACTGAAAGTGATCTAACTGATTGTAATTGGAGGTTGACTCAGCATAACTGCTTACCAACCAAAACCAACTGATTGAGGCTGTTGGTGGCATTCAGAGTGGGATCCTACAATGTAGGGATTGGAACTGATGGAATCAATGGAATTGGTGGCATCAATGGCACCAAAACCCCAGTAAGGTCATAAATGAACTCCTAAGCTATGAAATAATAACAAATGGACTATATTGGACAAAGGAGGACTATTAATCCTAACAAACTTGGGTATGCATATAAACCAATATAAACCCCAACCCCTACTCCTTATAACCTATAACGTTTAATCCTTATAAAACCCAAACCTTGCAATCCCTGTCCCTTAAAATATTTAATTACCATATTTATAAATCCCAACCATTAAACCTTAAACATTTTAAACCTTACCCATTACACCTATATGAAAATGATGATGATGATAATGATAATGATGATGAAAATGACAATTAACCCATATAACTAGTAAATACTTTAAACAAAATAAATCATATAAACGATATAATCACATAACTCCTACATTTCAACATTTTTGCAATATCATCGACCTTTTTCTTCATCCAATTCCACATGTGTATCATCCGGTTCAACATCGATGATGAAAGTATTAACCATATCAACATCATCATCAATGCCATTTTTGATAATAGCATCATCAAGAACATTGTCAGCTACATCTAGTTCAAGTTCTTTGTTTTATTCATCTAACACATCTACATCATGCTCCTCAACATCATCTTTATCTTCAATATCATCTTCTTTTGGTACATTATACTTTATAGGCCTTCCTCTTAGATCGTATCTAGCAATGTATCACTCATATGGTGTACCTAGAACCTATGAATTGAATATGTACCCACATTGGCTTGGAAGAACATAAGTTTATGTACATAGCTCAAATTTGCTTGTATTAACCTTGGTAACTACATTTACATTCTCAATAATAGTTCTTTTGGGATTGTGTTCATTGATTAATGACATTTACCATTTGACCCGGAACATAACCAACTTCAAGGATTTAAAGTCACACTCAAATATATTATCCAACTACCCATATTATCTATTTTCAGATACTATTGGATGCTTTTCACTTCTATAGGAAACATTAGTTCCATGAAATGTTATAGTTATTGCATAGTTGCAAAATTTATTCTTGCCATGTGACTTTTTGAATCAAAATTTATAGCCATTGCACCACATAGCTTGTTGTGTTTCAACTGTAATATGCCCAACACATAAAAAATGAAACATCAATTAATAAATATATTTAGACTTAGTAAATATTAAAAAAAACACACTTGTATGATATAGTGGAAAATAAATGAAAAATGTGGGTGAACAGTTTGTTTGTTAATATTTTAAACCATATGCTAAATCCATTTCCCTTTATGTAAGATGGGTAACTTGATTAGGATGAGATATTTTAATCAATATAGCTACCATTTCCCATGATAACCTACCATCACATTGGATACATCGTTCTATCCATACCTTCATCCAATCAATATTGCTTAAACTGTATAAATGCAGTGCATCCCATTTTCAACCAGCTATACAAAAAAGAACAATTCATCAATAATTAGGTACCATGGTAAATATTAATAAATGATGGAAGAATATAAATTAAATAACTACAATATATATGAAAATGAATAATCAAAATTATTACAGATATCTACCATCTAATTACCTTTCATTTTCTTGATTCTATCTTTCCCAACCAAGGCCTCCCCTTCAAATTTGTTGATGGATCAGTTGGTATTCCAAATGCGAGGCACATTCATTATTTGTACTAATTTAGGGAAATTTTGACTAATATAAACCAAATATTGATATACCATATATCCCTCCACCATAAAACCATCAAGAAATTCTCTTTATCCATCCATATCGTTCAATTCTTTCAAGTGACTCTCCACCATCCATATTAACCTTATGTATACAAGTCCATAGATTTCAATATCCTCAACTTGGTGTATGAGTTATTGTTCGTGTACATTAATTAGTTTTAGAGGTATATACTTTTTCATTTCATGCACTAGTCAAGAAATTTCTCTCGTCCAATACTTTATATCGTCTTTAGGGATTCATTTAGATGACAACCACCTACACATGATACAAACAAATCACTAGTTTCAACTAAAAAGAATATACAATGCAAGTAAAACATATGTCAACAAATTTTCAAAAAAATGTTTTCCATATAAACTGTTATTTACCTCTTGTATTTTCCAAGATCATATTAACCTTTTTTATGCTATTTCCAAAGCTATATGGGAGAGATAGAGGTAGAACATATTGTAACACAAAAATAATCATTCTTTTTTTTGAAGAAAATAAAAAATACTAAAAAGAATTATTGCCAATATATAATATACAAAAATAATTACCTTAATGAAGGTAGTATATGTTATTGTTGTTAAATTTAATGAAACATAAGATCAACAAGCCTGCAAAATTCAATTAGAGAATAATATTGTAGAAGAGAGAGAATCAATTCAAGAAACTCTGCTCAATAATTCACGGGGAATAAAAAACACATGAGACCAACAATTTGAATAATTAATCATAATAATTAATCAATATTAATCCACATATTCCGTAAATAATATGTAATACAATGGTTATGCATATATGAGAATTCAAATGCCTAAAGATAAGATTCGAATCTACCAACTCGGACTAACTCCGGAGCTAACTTAGTGTGGGAAAATCACCACTAGAGCTCACTAATGCAACTCCAGATAACTAAAATAGTTAAAACTTAGTTCATTGATTAGGGTATGTGAGAAAATGTGCCCTACTTCCCTTGAATCATGGAAACTGGTGCTAGGATGAATGGGGGTGATCTAACTGATAGGAATTAGAGCATAATTGGACTTAACTGAATACTTACTAGAGTCAATTGCTAGAGACTGTTGGTGGCACTAAGAGTGGGTTCCTAAATTATAGGGATTGGTCCCTAGGGCACCTAAACTCATGCAAACAGGTGCATTAAGTGGAAAATATCCCCTAGGTGTGTCCCCCATGCACTAGTGGAGTTATGAATACCTTCTCATAAAGGAAAATAGACAAATAGACCATTTAGGCAAAGAGAGGTTTAATAATAATCCCATCACCCACCCCTTAATCTTCACTTTGGTCGACCTAGGACCTGGAATCTAAGACCAAAGGTCACCCATACAATATAAAGGAAAAAAATAATAACTAATTAATAGAACCAAGGAATTGGGGAAAAACACATGGGAACCCCCCCCCCCTCAAAATAAGTAGGAAAATCATGATCAAGATTTCATAATAAGAGAAAAAATTTATTCTTGAGGAAAAAATTGTGAAAATATTTCTGCAACCTGCATTTCTATGGAGGAGTAATGCAGTGTGATGGACCTTGTGTGCACTAGTTTCCTAATATTATGCATGTGAACCTCTCCAAACTAAATGATTATGTCTAGAGGAATTTTCTTCTTTTGAAGAACACGAATATGCTCAACTTAATCAGGAACATAGACAACTGCATAATATATTATGCAACCATGTAGAGCAACTTAGGTACACTAACAAGGGAGAAAAAGAGCTTGAAAATTTGAACCAAGTGAGGTAAGCCCAAGCAACTAAGATGTTTCAACTTTGAACATTAAACCATGTGAGGTAAAATAAGCTCCATCTATGAGGAGAAAGTTCCCAAGCAAATGTAAGAGGTCTCCATATTTAATTGAGTCCCCAACAACAAGTTGAAGCAAACTTGAGGTGCTTGATTTTTCACACCAAAACTTATGAGATTAGTCACAAGCATGACTAGAAGCTCTTGAAACTTGATATTGAAACCAAACAAGGTGATATCAGATCCAATAATTAGGAACAAAGCTTCCAAGTGTTCCACTTACATGGCATATTCATTGTTTTCTCCTTCAATAAAAATATGAGAATTGGTGCAAGCAATCAGGTAGGAATTTGATGAAAGCACTAGATCCATGAGGGTTAATGGATCACTCCTAAAATATGACATATTTCTTCCAAAACATCCAAAATATCACTTTTATGCACACTAGCAACATGATTGGAGAGAGGAATCAAATTTCTCTTCGGCTCCTTGAGCTTTCACTGGAAAACTTTGCACATAATTTAGAATAGAAGAATCACTGGAGAATGACTGAGTAGGATGGAAGGAGATTTTTTTTTCAAAAATGGATGTTCGAATTTCTTTTCCTGGATCAACTGTATGAGAATATGAGATATCAGATATCTCATAAAATTTTGGAGAAACAAGAGAAGGATTCATTGCAAGGAGACTTTCAACATTTCAAATGGAATGAGTTGAAGATTTTTCTATTTCTTCATATTAAACAACTTCATCAAAGATAATTGAGGATGATACATTTGAAGGAAAAAAAATTGAGGGGTTTTTGGATCACTCCATGTATTATCTACTTCGTTCTACACACCAAAGTCTCTACCTATATTTCTCCATAGCTCGAATGGATACTCAACAATTTCCATGAGATAATGCATATCAAGAGTCATTATTATACACACATTTGCATATGCTCTTTCACAGTCATCTATCCAATCATTTTCATATTCATAATATTTTTTACCACTTCCAAAATACACATCAAGGAGATCATGTCTCTTAAGATATGCAACCATCTTCAATTTCCACTCAGCATAATTAAATGGTGATAGAGGAGGAACTGATCTCAAATCCATATTGAATTTGTACCTCCAAAAAAGTTAAACTTGAATCAAATTATACCAAACAATATCTACTTCAACATGTACACTTTCTATGGGTGCATGACACCTGGATAGACCTCACTGGACAGAATCGAGAGGGATCAAGGCAATAATTCTAGGATTTTTGTGGAACCCATTGGCTTTTGGTGCATCAATGGAAGCTTTAGAGGTTTATTGCTTTCCTTGATACCAACTCTGATATTATGTTAACTTTAATGAAGCATAGGGGCATCAAGCCTGGAGAATTCAAATGGAGAATAAGATTGTAGAAGAGAGAGAATCAATTCAATAAACTATGCTCAATAATTTTGGAGCATAAAACATACATGAGACCAATAATTGAAATAGTTAATCATAATCCATTAATCAGTAGTAATTGACATATTCGGTAAATAATATGTAATACAATGGTTATACATATAGCATAATTCAAATTCCTAAATATAGGATTCAAATCTATTGACTCGGACTAACTCCAGAGCTAGCGCAGTGTGGCAAAATCACCACTAGAGATCACTATTGCAACCTTGGATCACTAAAATAGTTCACACTCAATTAACTGATGAAGGTAGGTGAGGAAATGTTCTCTACTTCCCCTAATCATGGAAACTAGCACTAGGATGACTGAGAGTGATCTAACTGATGGAAACTAGAGCAAAATTGCACTTAAATGAATACCTACTAGAGTCAACTACTGGAGACTGCTAGTGGCACTCATAGTGGGTTCCTAAATTATAGGGATTGGTCCCTAGGGAACCTAAACTCATGCAAATAGGTGCAGTAAGTGGTATATGTCCCCTAGGTGTGTCCCCCATGCACTAGTGGAGTGATGAATACCTCCTATCCTATGAAAATAGACAAATAGACTGTGTTCAAAGGGAGGATTAATAATAATCCCAACAATTGTGACTTCCCAAATTTGTTATAATTTATATTCTATCTTGTCAAATAATTATTTTTTGGTATTGTTACGGAGAGAAATTCCTATGGCTTGGGGTACCACAACAGACAGCTAGACTCCAGAAATCAATCTTTCCCAATATGCAATAGAATTAAAAACGTCTAACACTAAAGGATCGAACCTCGTACCTTATTCCGGACGGTTGAAGTAGATCCCCGTTGAACTTTCCAATCTTCAGCTTGAATTGTTATAGCACGTCCTCAACAACAAGTAAACAATACAAGCATACTATATTTCATGGTGTTAGATCTATTCTAGCATATATAATCAATAATGTATAAGCATTTGACATATTCCAATGGATGCAACATTCATTCAAATACACATTACTGGATAGGAAACGATATTTCTATTAATATGAATCAGAGATTACAAGTGACAACCTCTGATGGCACGTCTGCGAACCGGAGAAACTGAATCCCCCACTTGGGCCTCCACCACCTCAATCCTCCATCACTCCGATAGCAAGCTCACTAGCAAAAGGCAAGCTTGGGAAGAACACAACAGTGCTCCAAAGGGACAAAGGGATGCAAACTCAAGTATAGTTCTGGCAACAATGGACTATAGTTTCGATACTCTCAATTCTCTCTTCTCTCCCCCCCTCCTTAATGTACCAAGGGGTTCCTTATATAGCTTCACAAGGGATAATGAAAGTTCGAATCCGTGCGATCTCAAGGCATATGGAAGGCCAGGAGTCATATGAGTCGGATCCATGTCAAGGAAAACTCCAAAAGGATTGGATTATGCACACATCCCAATGTACGCAACTATAGAGGGAATATCCGTGTATGTACGCGGTTATCGGGGAAAAGGACGCGTATATCATTTTTCTAATGTTTTAGGGATGGTCAATGATACATCAAAAGACAAAAAATGGTCCATAGGGGATAATGAGTCTGCAGCGGGACAGGGGAAGGCCATACAATGTGTGATTCACCTAGTGTGGTGAAATCCACTATAATAGGTATCCTCTTCCCTAATTATTGTTTATCATTCCATCTTCTTCCTTTCTAATGTCGATTTGGAATTTTTGGTTTTCATGAGAATTTTCTTGGTAATGACGGTGGCTATATGATTTCATGCTTGATGGTTTTGCTTAATTTTACACACCGATATCACCAAATATTACGTACTTAATACTTAAGATATCTTAATAAATCAGTTTATACACATTATACACCAAACATGAACATGGAGAAAAACTCTAAAATATATAAGAGGCAAGAATTACACAATGACTCCTTAAAACATAGCAGATCCTCCTCCAAATACCCCAACACATTCATATATCCAAATCAAATGTTCTTATAAACAATGACTACATAACCTCTATATATACCTATTCACTCATTGCACATGTGGTCCCTTCATTAAGATGACCATTATTACATATACATTGAATCATGTATATGTTCCCATTGGGTAAAAACCAACGCATGCCTTTCTCATAGTGTAGGAATTAGGGTGATGAAGAAGAACACATGCCCTTTATGACTATTTAGACACTCACCATTACCATTGGTGACGATGTAGGAATTAGGTTGATCTAAAAAAAATATCACTCTAAAATTAATTAATAATGTGATTATAATGGAGTATAGTATGAATGATAAACTAAAATAACAAGGTGTGCAAGATTGAAACATATTGGGGATCATCTAAACTTATCAAGGTTCATAGGGTTGACTTTTCCCCACTGATTAGGAACCAAAACAAGGATGCTTGTCAGAATCATTGAAGTGGTATTATCAATGGAAGTGTACAAGCAATTATACAACTACAAGTGTTTACTACCTTATCATTAAAATTATTAGGATTAAGAAGTTTAAAAATGCTTAATAAATACTGGAAAAAAACGTCCTTTAGGATTTTGAGTTTACAAGAGTCATAGATGGAATTGGAGAAATGGTCAAACTATTTGAACAATCGGTATCCATAGTAGAGAAAATAGAGAACGCGAGGAGCCATGGAATTTTATGTTAAAGGATTTAAACAATAGTCAATAAATAATTACAGTAGCTATGATATCTCATAATAGCTTATGCATACATCAATTACAAAACACAGATCACAAATAATATATCAAAACCAAAAGAACACAATGATTTACGTGGAAAACCTAGTAGTGCACTGGGAAAAAACACAGGGAAAGGATTAATAGATTCCTTATTATTATCGATAAAATGTTTACATCTGAATTCATAACAACTCTCAATATTGTGCATCATGCAGGAGAGTAGCTCTACATTTATATAGACTTTCACAGGATCCAATACCATATTACCATAATCAAGTTACAAATGTAAATTATTGATATGACACTATAAAACTAACATAGAAATCATATTGAATCCTAAATCATAGTTGTAGATTGCAATCACATTGCAAACCTAAATCATGGTTGTAGACTACTGCAAACCTAAATCATAGCTGCAAATACCTTTGATTTAATTTATTTGGTCTCACTCTCGCACTTGAGACCAAACAAAAGATTAAATGTATATTGGGCTATTGTTGTTTCTATGTCTTTCTACTGATCCTTTCCAAAATTTCCTTTCATCACATTTGTGTCATGTCGATCAAGGTTCTACAAAGCTCTTGCTATCCTTTGGAAAAATATTTCTTAACATATCAGTTGGATGATCTTTTGTGTATATTTTTTTGAACGGTATCATCTCATCATCTAACACGTGGAGGATCCAATGATATATAACATCAATGTGTTTTGTCTTATAGTGAAAAGAAGGGCTTTTGGAAAGGTGGATTGCACTTTGGCTATCACAGTTTAGTACATGTTTTTCTTGATGCAATCCTAGTTCCACAAAGAACCTTCTCATCCAGAGCACTTCCTTGCATTCTTTTGTTGTTGCATTATACTCAATATTTATGGTAGAAATACCCACCACCTTTTGTAATCTAGATACCCATGAGACTGCAGCTCTTGCAAATGTATATATGTAGCTTATTCTAGATGTTTTAGAATGCACATCACCTGCCATATCATCATTTCTAAATCCTTCAATCATGGTATCAGTACCTTGAAAGCACAAACAATAACTAATTGAGCCTTTAATATATATAAGAGTCCATTTAACTACATCCCAATGTTCCTTCCCTATATTTGCAAGAAACCTACTTACCACTCCGACTGAATGTGCAATGTCAGGGTGAGTGCATACCATTGCATACATGAGGCTTCCTACAGCTGAAGCATATGGAATATTTGAAATTTCTTCTTTTTCTTCAAGGCTAGAGGGAAATTGATTAGTTGTTAATTCAAAGTCAGATGCAAGTGGTGTTCTTACAGGTTTTTCTTGTGCCATATTATTTTTTTCCAAAAATTTTCCAATGTATTGTTGTTGTGATAGCCATGGTTTCTTTATTTCTCTATCACATATAATTTTCATCCCCAAAATTTTCTTTGTTGATCCTAAATCCTTTATTTTGAAGGTATTGCTGAATTCTTCTAACTTATTAGTCATCATCTTATCCTCTCCCACAGTCAACTTGTCATAAACATATAATAATAATACAATGAAATTTCCATTTTCATCTCTTTTAGTGTATATACAGTGATCTACATTCAATCTTTTAAAATCATGATCAAGCATAAAAGAGTCAAATTTCCTATACTATTGACAGGGGGCTTGTTTCAGCCCATATAAACTCTTCTTCAACATGTAGACCAAATTTACTTTACCATTTTTAACAAATCCTTCAGGTTATTCCATATATATTTCTTCTTTTAAATATCCATGTAGGAAAGCGTTCTTGACATCTAATTTCTCCAATTCTAAGCCTAGAGTAGCTACAAGACCAAGTACTACTTGTATTGATGGCATTTTAACAACGGGGAAAAACATTTCTATAAAATAAATACCTTTTTCCTTGTCGAAATCCTTTCAACACTTGTATTTCTTTAAACCTTTTTTTTATATTCCTTTCCTTCATGTTTCATTCGGTACACCCACTTGTTCTTTAAAACATTTCTCATGTTTGGTCATTCAACCCAATCCCACGTCTTATTGTCATGTAGGGATTTTATCTCTTCTTGCATAGCCTTTTTCCATTTGATATTATTTTATCCTTCACATGCTTCATGCAAATAAGTAGGTTCACCCGCATCAGTCAATAAAATATACTTTGAGGGAGAATGCCTTTATGAAGGTCTATGTGTCTTGGTAGATCTACAAACTGATGAAATTTACGGTGATATTTCTCTTATTGGATATTGAATTTGTTGTTCTCCTTGTTCCTATTGTTCTTTTTCCTCATCTTCATTTTGTTTCCCATTATTTCAAGGAATGTCTTCTTGTAATGATGGTTGATTTTCCTGTTGTTCTTGAATTTCAATGAACTTTTGTGTTTCCACATATTTTTCAAGTGTATTAAAATTTTTTCCTTCATTAAAAATGGCATCCCTACTTATGATATTTTACCTTTTTACAGGATCCCACGACTGGTAACCTAACTCATTATTATAATATCCTAAGAAAGCACACTTTAATGACTTTTCATGCAACTTGGAACTTTGTTCTTTAGAAATATGCACATATGTTTCACAGCCGAATATGGTTAAATGAACTTGTGGAAGAGAGTGATTTATTAAGTAGCAATTTGTGTGAACAACGAACAACCTCTTCCCAGAAATATTTAGGCAAACTGGAATATGAAAACATACTTCTCACCTTTTCCATTATTGTTTGAGTCATTCTCTCAGTTGTTCCATTTTGTTGTGGAGTGCGAGGAACTGTTTTTACATGCGTTATGCCATGTTTATTACAATATTCTTCAAATTCCTTAGAGCAGTGTTCCCCACCATTATTTTTTCTAATACATCTCATCAATCTATTAGTCTCCCTTTCAACAACCATATGAAATTTTTGAAAAGTGTCTAAAACTTGATCTTTACTATTAATGAGGAAATCCCACACCTTTCTTGATGCATCATCCACAAATGTAACAAAGTAAGAAGCACCTCTTAGTGATTTTATATTAATAGGGCCACAAACATTAGAATGTATTAAATCTAACATATTAGTATCCGTTTTAGGACTATTCCTAATAAATGAAACCCCTTTTTGTTTATAATGCAATGTTCACAAAATATAAATTATGTACCTTTCATATTAGGAAAACAATTTTGCTTAGGGAGGATATTAAGGCATTTTTCAATCATGTGCCGAAGTCTTCTATGCCAGAAATCTGTTGCAGATTCCTCCTTTTCAATAGCAGCAATACCCAACTCCTCCATGATCAATCAACGTAACACGCATGTTTTTTTCCTTAACCGGTTTTTGAAGAAAACAGACGGTGGGAATTGAGCTCGGAGATGAAGATCTGACACTCCAGGGGAGATACACAATGGAAGTTGTGAGAATGATAACGGATCCACAGAGGATTGTGAGATCCGCATCAAGAAGGAAATCGACAGTTGTGGTGAAGGCTGCATCAATTGAACAAGTGGGAAAATTGTGGAAGGAAAGTTGCGGGGAGCAACTTTGCAGGGTTCTCCACATCCTGCAACCTGCTTGCGAAAAGGATGTTGTAGAAATGAAATTGCGAGGGAGCAACTTTGGAGGGTTGTACACATCCTGCATCCCACAACCCACTTGCGGAAAAGCTATTGCGGAAAGGAAATTATAGGGGAGAAATTTTGGAAGGTTGACTGCGCCCGCATCCCGCAACCTGCATGCGAAAACTCTGTTGTGGAAAATCCTATTGCGGAGACTGAGTTGCGGGGAGGCAAGTTTAGCATATAATTTGGCCAAGGGATAAATTTGGAAATCCTGCTAAGAGTAGGAGCCACCAAATCCTAGAGGTGCTGATAGGGTTGGCTA
This sequence comes from Pseudotsuga menziesii, assembly GCA_001517045.1. Classification (NCBI taxonomy): domain Eukaryota; kingdom Viridiplantae; phylum Streptophyta; class Pinopsida; order Pinales; family Pinaceae; genus Pseudotsuga; species Pseudotsuga menziesii. The sequence goes on from LPNX010282287.1 coordinate 1,036,737, forward strand.
TGTTTGATCCGGCCTGCACCAATTTTGGTATCAGAGCAGAAAAAAAAATAGTCTTTATTTTAGAATGTTATGGATTGTTAGTTGATCTTACTCATGTAATACTAACATATTTAGAAAGAAAGAAGATATTACTGAAAGTAAGATTGTTTCTAGAAGTTATTTTTTGTGCCAGGATATGGAGGTCAGAGTTGGGAGAGGTTGAGGCAGGCAAGGAAGACCTATTGACAATGCAAACCTCAGAGAGGAGATAAGAAATTTGAAAGCAAGGATGGAAGTCTTAGAGGCTCGCATGCCGCATGAGCACACTAGAGACACAAGTGATGAGGAGGAAGCTAAAGAGGATGATGGGGAAAGTACTAAAACTCCTGATTTAAGAATACTGAAATCAATCCTTCGTGTGAGTTCTAGATCAAGGGAGGATGCGCCATTCTATAGTGGAAGCTTGAATCAAGAAGAATTGATTGACTAGATCAGCGCTATGAACAAACACTTTGATTTTGTTGAAGTGAAGAAGGACAAGTAAGTCAGATTTGTTATCACAAGGTTAAGAGGGAATACATCCTTTTGGTGGGATGGTGTGAAAGAGGAGAGAATATTGAAGAACAAAGCAAGGATCAATAGCTGGAGCAGAATGATAGCTAAGTTGAGAGGTAAATTTCTTCCTCAAGATTATAAGTTGGTTTTGTTCATGAAACTACAGAATATTAAACAGAAATCAATGACGGTTAGGGAGTTTACTGAGGAATTTTATAAGTTGAATATTATATCAAGTCATATAGAGGATACACCTGAGAAAGTTGTCAGGTATGTAAATAGTCTAAGGTTTGATATACAAGATGAACTAAGCTTTTTGTCATTAAGATTTGTTGAAGAAGCATATCAAGTTGCTTTGAAGGCTGAGGAGAAGCTGATGAGGAAGCAAAGTTAGAAAGCAAATGTAAGAGGCTTTGAAGGAAGGGAACATCAGCATAAGGGTAAATCTAGCAGTTTATACCATGTGGAAAACTAGGTCACATGCCATGGGAATGTCCATAGAATGTTTCCAGAAAGAGAGGAGAACGCATAGTGCAAGTTGAACCGGAAGCTCCAAGGGAACTGGAGGTGGAGGAGAATTACCTTGAACAAGGTGAAGCCTTGTTGATGAGGAAAGTAATTGATGAGTTAGTCCAAAGGAGGAACTTGTTTAAGATATTTTGCAAGGTTGAAGGAAAGTGATATAAATTAATTGTTGATAGTGGTAGTAATGATAATTTGCTATCTACAAATATGGTGGATAAATGAAAGTGAAGGAAGATAGTACGTCTAGAACCCTGCAGGTTTGCATGGCTGCAGAAAGGTCATCAAGTTCTTGTGAAAGAACAATGCAAGGTAAAGCTTCATATTGGAAGCTATCGGGATGAGGTAATGTGTGACATTATTAAAATGGATGCTTTTCATGTTTTGTTAGGTAGACCATGGCAGTTTGATAGGAAAGCAGTGCATGAGGGTAAGAGGAATGTTTATTCCTTTGAAACGAATGGGAAGATGCATAGTCTTCATCCATTCAATGGTAAGCAAGAAGTGGCTAATAATTAATTGCTGATAATGACTGATAAGAGAATGGTGAGTGATTGGAGAGATGAAGAAAATGATAATGAGTTCGAATTGACTAGCATGGTGTGCAGTGGCTGGCTACAGGACAAAGTAGATCAGCAAGAAATGTCCAATGCAATTATGGCATTGACGAAGGAAGCACATTATGGAGTCATAAGAAATAATGGTAGGTGTATGGTGACTGAAATTACCAAGGATAGTGGTGTGATAGTAACAAGCAAAAGGGAAGAAGGCCGAAGACTTCCAGTAGAGAATTCTTGGATATCACACATCACTATGCTAATAAGTTTTATGTTCACTGTTGTAACAAGGAGGTTGAATTATATATATGTAGACAAAGGTGAACTTGTTGACAATTTGTTTACAAGTCATAGGAAAGAGGATTCTGATTATTTAATGAAGTCTGAACATATGTTGGAACCAAAGGACATGTTACCAACACGGTGTTGGAAAACATGGCTAAAGGGACTATTCAAATTGATAACACTGCCTAGGATTGTATCTTGGGTCTCTGCTACAATCCTATAGAAAAAAGACAAGAAGGGAGCTCATGGACAAAATCCATGAATAGTTTCAAGCTGGGGAGTCTGATGCAAGAGCATCATGGCCTATCAGCAATGTGATGAGTTGGTCACAAGCTGTGGAAGATTTTATTTTTGGGTTGTTTTGTTGAGTCATAGTTTGTTAGTGTTGATATGCATAATGGAAGGTCATGATTCCCTGCATGGAGATCATGCCACCATTTTTTTGTTGATATAGGGTGTCACATCCCCACCCCTCATACCGACAATGGAGAGGACACGACCATCACACTAAATTTCAAATAGGAAAAATAACCACATGAACAAAAAGACACGAACATAGATTGGATTAGCAACATGTACAGAAATATAGCAGAATAAATCATCCATACAAGAATTCATAAGATTATAATACACATATTCATTAATGTACATCAGAAACAAAATCATTCCCTCAAGAATTCTTCGTGTTCATAATAATTCATGAGAAAATACAATTGTAGGGACAAAATACATAAGAATACTTATCTTGAAAAGAAGTTGGCCCGCAACTAGCTACATCGATGTAGCGTTCCACCCAACCCAGTGTGCTCATCAATCTCCCAATAAAACTGCCACCCCTGAGTTGGGCATGATTCCACAAGGATCTAGGGAACAACAACAGGATCACACATAGCCCAAATCATACATCCACAGTCAAGTCAACACACATTTGGGTTTCACAGACTTACATAGGCACATAGCCAAAGTTTATACCAGTCACAACCAAGCCAATAGATGGGTTTATCAGGCCACTAACCAATCCATCCTTTCAGTTGGGTTTATACTGTTGGGTTTATCATGCCAACAACCAAGCCCACTAACAATTGGTTTATCAGATTGTAGTCAGTCAATCCAACATTCACTTTAAGGATGATCCAAGCCAACACGGTGGGTTTATCAGGATGCCAACTAACAAGAAAATACACCGCTAGGTTTATCAATCTAATAGCCAAGCCAGCTAACCAGTAAATGCACTGTTGGGTTTATCAGGATAAACAACCAATCTAACATTCACATAAAGAACCAGCCAAGGATTTTACACAAGGCCTAACACAACAAGACACATCCAATCCAACAGATCAGTTTATCAAGCTATCAGCCAAGCCATCCTTCAAGTTCGGTTTCTCAGGTTTATAAGGCAGTGGACATGAAGAACTACTAAGCTAGTGAGCTCATCCACAGAGCTAAGGACACCTTCACAAGATCTATATGGCCCGACAACCACATTTTCTACACACCCAACACAAGGAAGTACCCCCTTCTCTATTCCATAGTCCCTCGGGCTACCCCTTCCCATCCAATGCTCTTCAAGATGTGTAGAGCAAGCTCACCAACCACTCTTATCTTGTTGTGAGGTTCCACACTAGGTTTATCAAGCACATTCTACGTCTCTACCACTCCTAATCTTGCATGCAGTTTAGACCAAAACAACAGAGGCATACACAAAAATTACAAAGTTCTGGGTTGCAGGAAAAAATCCTAGGATCCAAGATCAGAAGCCCAACTAAGGGAAAATGGCCCCCTAACAACAATTCAATTTTACCAAATGATTAATGGCTTTACATGGACAAAATGAACTCATCAGTCACCCAAATCATGGTATTCTTTTATGTTCGTTGTGCAACCAAAACAATGAGATTTCCCACTATGGACATGAACACAACACTGACCAATAGAGATCCCAAACCCCTGAACGCTTTCAAATCCACTTATTAGATATGGGAAAAACATAGGGAACTACAAAACGTGAATGGGGAACACCTTGGTAGCTCCAAGGATGCAAGGAAGAGAGAAGCGTGGATGCCTCGATGAATCACATGCATACAGCAACCACAATAGTGGGAAAACCGAGAGTTTCGCGAGCTTCCTTCTGCGTGAAATGCTGCCTTTCATGCATGAGGAAAATTGATACCCCCTACATGAGGAATGTGGTTAGCCTCCATCACGCGAGGGGAAAATTGTTGACCTTCTCTTGGGCATGCGTTTCATTCAAGACTAACGACCCAACAAGAAGTGACGACTACCCACACCTCCCAATCCCTAAGGCAATAACATCCCTCACCCACTTAGCTAACTGGGCATTAAAGAAAAAAAGGGTAGTTAACCATTTTATGGGTTTTCCCCTTTGGACAAGGATTTTCCCCCATAGGCTCAAGGTTGATTAATTCTCCCTCGCTATTCCTTGTGAAATCATGCCCCCATCTCTTTAATGTTGCATCGCGTAGCTAGTCGTGGTATTTTATTAATTAGCATTTTACATGATGTCTCAACATGTTGTGTCTGGCTAGTACATAAACCATCAACATTGATTTTAATCACCGACACATAAGACACTAAATCCATTATGGGGTATTTTCCTTGAGCTCCAGACCATGATTCAATACAATATTTACATGATATGCAATTCAATACCATGGGGTAAAAACCAGGGTTTTACACTCCCCCCCCCTCCCCCCCTTCAATAGCGTTGTCCTCAGTGCTTTGAAATTTTGAACAAAATGATGTGCTAGCACTAGCTCAGTGCTCTGCAAGCTTGAACAAAAGGGATGTGCCAATCGCATGGCATCCTCCCGCTTCCACATATCTTTTTCAGGACCGTAGTGCTTCTTCTACACCTTTATCTGTCCATTGGCATGATATGGAACTCGTCCAAGTACTTTCTAACATGCATTAACACACACCACATGATCCTTTTTCTGATCTTGGAGAATCCTTCTCCTTAGCTTGGAACATTTTCGATGCCTTCGGCAACCAGCAATAGCTATGCTCAAGCCCCAAGAAATGAGTCAATTCCCATTTTAGTATTCATAATATTTTCCAAAATCATAGATGAATCACATGCACATGTATATTGACATAAAATTGACAAGAAGTTGTCAAGTGAACCAAATACTTATCTACATAAGTATCTTCTTTGGTTCCATAGGTATCTGACTTGGCTTTATACAACCATGGCATTGTTGAGACTTGAAAATGTCACATTTTCGTCCACTTTATCTTCCGCTATTCCTCACATTTCATCGTCTCATTAACCTTTTATCATACCATTTCCATACATATATGTGGGTTTCACCTTATTATTTCCACTTTATTCATTTTAGTATTATAAGTGAATTTATGATTAAAATATTAGAAATTAAACATGTTTTTCACTAATATCTCAAATATGGATGAGTTTTGTAATGTGTAGGAATATGTGAAGGATTAATTCAAGAAAAGACTTCTTGAATATCTCTTCCACCATTTCAAGGAGATAATTATTCAAGCTAATTCTAATGAGAAGATCATGAAGATTTGGTTGACATATCCTATTTAGGATTTATGAGAGACATGTGGAGAATTTGTGAGATACATGTGGAGGATTTGAAGGGATCATATCTTGTAATAATAGGAAAGTAGTTGAGTGGTTGAGTGAATAGTGGATCTCTCATTATGAGATGGTTATCTTCTTCTCAAAGGAGTTCATGTATAAAAAAGAGTGCTCTCTCTTAATTTGGCATCATAGGATATAGATCAGAGATAGATAGTAGATTGTAGAAGTTAGTCTTGACTTTGTAATATGGAGAAGGGAATTCTTAGCTTTTGTTCATAATATTGGTTTTGATGCTTTCATGATTTGTCATTAATTCTTGTGATGTAAATTAAGATTTCTTTATTGTTAATGTGAGTTCACATGTGTTGTCTTGTTTCTCTTCATATGTTGTCTTTCTTTTATGCAATTTACTTTTAGCCGTGTGTTTCAACTTCCATCATTAGATTAGCAATTGCTTGTTTCAACTTAAGGGGGGTTAGATTAGATTAGTCTTAGTTTCATGAGGAGTTAGATTAGTTTAAGTTCGCTTCAGTCCTACATATACTTTGCATGTGCTTCGTAAGCCTATGAACCTCGAATTAACAAATTAAATGTTTGGGAAACTACTACAACGAAATTACAATGACATTAATTCGGCCCAATATGTTGCAGGGGAAGCACGATGGATTGAAGTTTAGTTTTATTTTTCAGCAAGTGTACACTAGAGTGTGAATTTTAATTTCTACAATGACTGAATTTCAATTTCTGCAAAGAGTGTTTCAATTCTGCAAGTGTGAATTGTTGGAGACATTTACCATCATACACACTCTTTCGGTCAAATTGGCCTAGTTAAACCACTACCCTAATTATAATTGACATCAATTGACATCAGTGGAGCATTAATTTCCATCATCCAGTCACACCCATGCCTACCTATAGTCAAGGAGGCTAACTTAGCCTTCTCCTATAATCAAGGAGGCTAACTGGAGCACTCCAGGGGTGATCTGAGTGATATTAATGCACCTAATTGGTAAATGGTGGTTACAATCAGTTCAACCATTCAGTTAAGGCACCTCCTGTCATTAAATATATTATTTAATGATTATTTATTATTATTTAATGATCTGGAGTCAACAAGGCGCCTCCACCAACTTATGATGGTCAGTTCAGCTTCATTTAACCTCATTGGGGTTCATTGAAGTCACGGAGCACTAGCACTTGATGGTTGGCTTTCTATGACATGTGTTTGATCTCCTTTAGTTGAGATTCATTCATTTATTGCACTCCGACTTCAGTTAGGGTTTGGTGAGTCAATTAGGGTTTTGGTCAAGCGATTAACTAAGTGTGAACCAATGGTTGAGAGTCAGTTAAGCTAGACTCAGTCACTGAATTCGAATTGTCTCCTCAGGTATTCAAATTATTCATGGAGTTAATCTATTGCTTGACATTGGTATTGTAACCATTCATTGTTTATTAAATATACAGAAAGGAAACCAATTCTGGTTCTGATTAACACCATTTCATGAGTATTTGTTGATTATTCTTTCATGAGATTGATTCTTAGTTCCTAGATCATGTGCAAGAATTAATATGGTATCAGAGCATATGGTGGGATGAATATCTATCTCTAAAAAACAAGCTTTTTGACAGATTTCTCCATGAAAAGTGAGCAATAGCTCAAAATTCCAGCACTGCACCAGAAGCCAAGGCTTACCACTCAATATCCCAAGTAAAGAACTTGTTGATCAAGCTTGATTTATTGACTATGCTGGGTGTGATGAAAGCCTAGAATGTGCAGGCTGTCCGACCTTATTTTTCCCTTTCTGTTTTGATTTTCAGGTTTCTACAGGTGAAGCA
>LPNX010282287.1:1054480-1087004 GCA_001517045.1 Pseudotsuga menziesii
CATGAGGAGAATAACCCTATTCTGGTCTCACTCAAAAATTCATCTTCTGTAGAAATCCCTAATTTTCGCATCGAAGACTGAAAATGCTTGGAATCAAATTCCGCTTCGACAGAAAGATGCGCCCTAAGGAGGAGAGTTTTTCAACCTTACTTTTGCTGAAAATTTGTGGAGGAAGATCCACAAAATAGGAATCCCTAGTTCATGTAGCTGCACAATGTCTTCTTCTCAGGTTAGCTCTGATACCATGTTAGTTTTTCATCACATTTAAGCTAGCATTATGATCTTAGGATCTTTTCACTGAGAGAATAAAAAGCATAGCAATAAAACACAGGCACATCACAAGAGAAAAGAGACACAAAGAGTTTTCCTCGGGGAAAACCATAAAGGAGAAAACCCCGCAACTTCCTCTAAGATAGAATCAACACCAAAACAGTAAGAGATCTCCCAAAACAACAGTAGTCTTCTGTCTAGTCCCAAAATTTCCTTCTCCAGTAGTGCGCCACACTTGGGAGAGCAAGTGATGTATTTCACAAGTGATAAATAGAGAGACTCTCACTCTCTATTTATATTCATCCATTCACTTGAATTTCCTTTTCACACGTAGGCTCAACCTAATAATTACTACTTGAGCCTACACCTTAAATAGTGTATAATAACTCAAGTGCCCCGAAACTGTGGGGACTTACCTAATGACTTGATATGACTTGATTACATTATTAATCCTCCCGATCGGAACATTGGGGCATGACCACATGACTAAAGTACATAATAGACACATCCCATAATAAACATCAGGTTACAATACATAAGATACATAGAAGAATACATTCTGAAGTTACATATACATCAACAGTTTTATAACTCTTCGTGAGTATAGCTTAAGGGGGGGTGTTGGAGACATTTACCATCATACACACTCTTTCAGTCAAATTGGCCTAGTTAAACCACTATCCTAAGTATAATTGACATTAATTGACATCAATGGAGCATTAATTTCCATCATCCAGTCACACCCATGCCTACCTACAGTCAAGGAGGCTAGATTAGCCTTCTCCTACAGTCAAGGAGGCTAACTGGAGCACTCTGGGGGTGATCTGAGTGATATTAATGCACCTAATTGCTAACTGGTGGTTACAATTAGTTCAACCAGTCAGTTAAGGTGCCTCCTGTCATTAAATATATTATTTAATGATTATTTATTATTATTTAATGATCTGGAGTCAACAAGGCGCCTCCAACAACTTTTGATGGTGAGTTCAGCTTCAGTTAACCTCATCAGGGTTCATTGAAGTCATGGATCCCTAGCACTTGATGGTTGTCTTGCTATGACATTTGTTTGATCTCCTTTAGTTGAGATTCAGTCATTTATTGCACTCTGACTTTAGTTAGGGTTTTGTGAGTCAATTAGGGTTTTGGTCAAGTGGTTAACTGAGTGTGAACCAATGGTTGAGAGTCAGTTAATCTAGACTCAGTCACTGAATTCAAATTGTCTCCTTAGGTATTCGAATTCTTCATGGAGTTAAGCTATTGCTTGGCATTGGTATTGTAACCATTCATTGTTTATTAAATATACAGAAAGGAAACCAATTCTGGTTCCGATTAACACCATTTCATGAGTATTTGTTGATTATTCTTTCATGAGATTGATTCTTAGTTCCTAGATCATGTGCAAGAATTAATATGAATTTCAATTTTAGCAAGTGTGTTTTCTCGCAACTGTGAAGAGTAATTGTTTTTCTTGTACAGAGTGTTTTTTAAATTTGTTTTAGCAAGAGTGTTTATTTAAATTTTTCATTTAGATTTGGGTGTTGTAAGAATCCATTTTTCAAAATAATTTAACAATGAGTTTAAGCTTGGAACAACTCACTCAGATATTTGCAAAAGTAGGGATCTCTTCTTCTCATGAAGAAGAGATCCTGAAAGCAGCTGAGAGCTTAATTACTCCTCCAGCAACGAACAAGGAATCAACATATGAAGAATCCTACACATCTGCTGATGGACAATCATGTGAACAAGAGATCAAGGAGGACCATGAGGAGTTGCAGCATGATCTGAGGAGTGAAAACTATGCCTACAAAATCCCTATCGAACGGTGGTTTCAAGTAAGTACAAGGTTAGAACAATTTAGTTTTTCTTTTTCTCTAGTTAATTCAAATTCACAGTCACAGCAACTACTTTCACACATTCCTGTTTATCCTCATCTTCTATTTGCAAAAATAACATTGGACATATTTTTATTGTTGTTACGTGAATGGCTTCATTGGATATTTAACTACACGTAACTGTTTCTAATTCCCAATTAGCATAGAATAGATAGGATTTTATTTCCATTCTTTGCTTTCACCGAGAATAAGTATGCTCTCCTCCGCGCTTAGTGCGATCATGAAGATCAGAAAGTAGGATGTTTTCTAAATTTTTTAGGAATAAATAATTAATGTTTTTCAACATGCTTAATTGATTTCATCTTTATTTTGCAATTCATTTATGTCCATTTTCTAATAAAAAATAAATAAATAAATTATTTTTGTTTTACATTTTTTTTTAAGTTTAGTTTTTAGTAGAAACTAATAAAAGAATTTTAATGCAGAAAATCTCTGCTTTCCATCCTCAACCTGCAAAATAAACACAATTAACACATTAGGTGAATAAAAACAAAACCGAGTTTTCCTATGCTGAAACAGTAGCTGCAACTATACCTCCAAGCTGAAACAAATCATCTCCAAGCCAAAACAACAGCTGAAATACAACAGTCGAAGCAACCCTGAAACAATATCACACATGTGATATTCTCATTTTTTTACTCTCGGTTTGATTCAATTTTTGTTTGCGTGTACATAATTTCATGTTTGTTAACTTTATTTGATAGTTTCAGCCACTCGAACTCCATTTCAGTTTGGCTCTTTTCTGGTTGGAGTCATAGGCATACTTTTTCCTTCGTCCTTCATCCTGTAGCTACCTAAAAATTAACTTTGCAAATAATGCCTCGACCAAACCATTTCTGAAATTTGTGCACTCCATCCTGGATCTACAATTAAAACAATAGGTGCATTAGAATTATTTCATTAAAATCAAATAAGTGGCATGTAAAGCTCCATGCTAAAAGGTTGTAACAACTGTAGGGGAAAGAGCAGCTGAAATAGTAACTCTAAGCTAAAACATCAACTATAACAGCTGCAGCTCAAACACATAAAATGAAATAGAATGAACAAATTAATACCTCAGTCTGCAAATCATTTATCTCCATTTACTAAAACTTTTTCAATTTATAAATAAATTTGGCCTTCAAATTCATATGGCCTTCAATTTATAAACTGAACTTGAAATAAAATTGACCAATTCTGAGAATCATTCTGTTCATGTTGAAGATGCAATGTCCAATTATTTTCAATATTCTTGTCAACATAATCTTTAACTCGGGATGAGAGAAGCAAGGAACCAAAGAAAGGTATGGGCATGAGTTTGATCTTGAGAAGTGAAGTGCCCTAGATCCAACAAAAGTTGAGACAACCAATGACGAGATCCCTAAACAGAACAAAACTAAAGTAAACGTAGCGCCATAATTTATTTGGCTTCGGTGCTATATAGCTATTTTATGAAAATTGCTCGACACTTGCACTCGGTTTCATAATTTTTTTTAAAAACATGTCGTTAAGGTTGGGCTCATGGTCTCATTTCCACCAAAAACAATAAATTGAATAAGAAGCCATTTTTTTGAAATAAATTTGGAAGCTGCTAGACGAGAGCGTTGAAGTTTGTATAATTTAGTCAATATTAGGGCCTATTGCATAGATGGGTCATCCTTGTTTTAACAAGAGAAAGGTATCAAGTATATTAAATTGAATCAACATAATCAACTTTGACAAACAATTGAAATATGTAGGATGCATATATATATATGAAGAGGAGTGAAAAAATAGAGTACCTGAATTTTTTCTCTTCTCTAAGCTCTTTGAAACCAAAATCAAACAAACCCAATGCAAACCCTTCTCTATAGAAACATCGAACCCTATTCCTTTAAATCATTTGAATGCAATTTGACTATGCAAACCCAAATACTACAAATCGTATGAAGCCACTTCGTCTTTGCGATCATTGGAATCTTCAGATCACCAAACTGAATGTGACCGCCAAACAAAATATATGTACGAAGGAGGGGCGCTTGATTGACAAGATGTCTAAAAACCTCCATGAAATGGTTATTTGAAAACTAATAAATCCATCTTGTCTCGTTGTGGAGTCCGTCTACCCAAGGAAAGTATTGAATGAGGATTAGACGGTCGAGGCATCAATATAGTATTATAATATTAGATTTTTATTGGTGCATCGTTAAACATAGATTGAGGGGTCAGATGTCGACAAACTTACATTAGGGCCAAATGCATCAACAATAGTAGTAGACCATAAAGTGCAATCTGAAAAGTTGATGACTTTGTTCAATGAATAATTACATTGTTCTAAATTTTAAGCTTCATTGAGAAAGGGTGTAAGTTGGACAGTGTTGATCATGGAAATGTTGATGACCATCTAAAGGGAGTTCTCATTAAAAAGAATTGAGGGGTTATTAAAATTCATGATTATGGTACATGGAATTGAGTAACGATAAGAGTTTTCCTCTTGAACATTGAGTATTTTGGCATTTTCCTTTTGCACATAAACATCTATTGGCATGGATTTAAAGGGAAACCAATTTTGTTGTCTGACATATTTTGGTTTCCCTTCTTTAGTAACATAACTGGTTTGTCCAGATGCTTCAACACCCCCATTTGTTTCCCTATCTCTATTTTGAGTTTTTATGTTTGCACTAATTTTGTCATCAGATGCTTCTTGCAGCCTTAAAAATTGATGTGCTGGATCTTCATCAGTAATCAAATTATGTTTCTACTTACTCAAGCATGGAAGCTCATGTTTAAATGGAAGCTTCACAAGTTGTTTTGATTCGTTGTCCTTGCAAATCAGCTTTAGTCTAAACTTCATTAGGAGCTTGAAAAATGTTATTTTGTGATTGGGTTTTCAGTTGTAGTTGAGGTGGCAAAGCACATAGTTTCTTTGGATTTTGATTGTATGGCATGTCTAACTAGTGAGAGCCATTTGAATTTTGATACACCGTCATCCTTTCCTTTCATGAAATTTTTGAGATAGCGTTGATGCTCTTGTTTTTAATGGTTATTTGTGGAACAAAACAATTTCAATATGTTTCTATTGCAACAATTCATATTTTGTCATAACCTTCTTCTTTCCCTTGTTATTTGGCAATGATTTCCCTTGGTGAATGTGTTGATGTTGAGGTCCTTGGTAGGTCCAAAGCTCTGTTGATTCTATTGATAGTGTCGTAGTTGATGCTTTTGATCCTCAAAATTATGTTTCCATTGTTGAAATTGCTAATGATGATGCTTTTGTGGTCGAGATTTATGTTGTTTGTGTTGATGGTATATAGATTTGACCCAGAAGTTCATATACGCATACGTATTTATTTTCAATTTTTAATCCCTCCCCAGCAGAGAAGGGACTACTCTGTGGTCAAAGTAGTTTGACTATATATTCGTTGATGCAATTTTACCGTAATTGTTGTTATTTTTTATAAAGCTATAATAAAACGATGTATTAAATGCAATTTTATTAAATGTTTGTTAAGTTTTATAATGTTATAATAAAAGGATGTACTAAATAAAATATTTGAAAATTACAAAATCATTTTTAGATTTCATTATTTTGTATCCAATAATGAAATCATGCTAATGATGAGCAAAGAATAATTTATCCTAAGGACATCTAAAGTATTCCTTAGAAGAATAAAACTGCTTAGACCTATCCATTATGATATGTCCTCAGGAAATTTTGTATCCACTGCTACAAAAATTAGCCCTTAAAGGTACACATTCCCCTCATCACTTACCACTTACCTCTTATCAATTACATCTCATCAATTAGCCCTTAATTTTTAACCACCTTAAGGTACACCTCGTCAAAATTTAAATAGATGACAAATATACCATCACTTCAATGGCACAGTGTGTTCAGAGACATATTTTTAAATCAACTACCATGAATGTAAATTGGGAAATGCAAAATTGAAACTATCATCGAAAATAAAACAAAAAATTCCAAGCTCATCTTCTTGTTGAAGAAAACCCCAATGTAAATAATCATATCAATAATCAACTTAGTTGCTTTCAAGCCTTGGATTTGTGACCTATTTGTCACTAACCACTAGTTGTGTATGCCCTCTAGGCCTGGGTCATGACCTATGTGCGCCCTCCAAGGGCTAAGCCGTGGATGCTGTGACTTTCTTCTGTTGGTCGTGGGCTGAGGCCATGAACTTCTTTAGTTTCCCATACAGAGGCATTACCTTTTGTTGGTTCCCAGACTTGAAATGTGCCCTTGTTGTCCTTTTTGAACTTGATGCATGAACTTGTTGAGCTCGGTCATGCCACAGCCTAGCCCTAAAGGGCATACACAGTCACTGTGCATCCTAGGGAGGTCACAACGGTCATAATTTGGGAATCACTCCCTTCAACATTTATTGACCTTATCTTGAATTAATAGACGCTAGATGTAGTCTGTTTGGGGGATGCTTCCTATTTGGATACTACAGACCTAGACTATGACTTGTTTTGTATGCCTTTTGGACTGGACATGTCTGTACTTATCTTCTCCTAACAACCCATGACTATTTGAATCCTTTTTGGAGTGGGTTGTCTCTATTTTGGTTGGGTTATGACTGTACATAGTGTCTCATAGCTTGTCCATGAACTATGGGTGCCATATCCTACCTAAGCTATAACTGTGTTAAACCTGTATCATTGCTGCTATCCTTTTGAGATCTTCCTACTTGGTGGCTGGGTTTTGTTGATGTGTGTATCTGCCCTAAACCCATAGCACTTTAACCTTCCCTCTCTCAAAGTATTGCTTATGAAAGCTTGTCCTTACAATGATAAGAGCTGACTCAGAATGTCTAAGTATATGGAAGATTCAAACAATATCTATTTGACATTTTCTCTTTAATTATTGTTTATTTGTTTCATTGTACTTTCATTATTGTTTGTGTTTTGTATATTGGAAATGATAATCCCTCTCAAGAACCAAGTTTAACGCAGTGACCAACAGAGTGTTAAAGTTCAAAGAGATGAAAATTATGTTTAAGTTTATTCCAATAGTACTATTTTGGATCTAGCTTTATTTTTAAATCTTTTTTTGCATTAAAGTATAATGGTTTTCCATGAGCTTCTCTAAATATTTTTGAGATGATTCCATATTTTTTGAGCATCACAAATCTTTTGAAAACCTTAAGAAAGACATTCTTAAAGATGAATCTTCAGTTGAACCAGAAGGTAACAACGATTCAGGTAAGAAGTGAGATGATGATAAAGATGAAGAGGAGGAATAAGAGGAACAATTACACACAAAGTATGAAACTTACACAAACTTGCTAAATTTAAGAGATTCGATTTACATGGCAATAATATTAAGTGTTGACTTTGAGGACATAAACTACTAAAAATCAAACTTGAACTTCTGATCAAGATGTAATGATCATTTGTTTGTGCATGTCAAAGTGGCTATTTCCCTTTCATTCAACGTTTTTCCTCCAACAATGAGGTAAACTCCCTTTAATGACATTAAAACAAAAATAAATTATCCTAGAGATATTTGATAGTAGATTTATTGCTGCTTTAAATTGCTATATGTTTAGTTTCAATTTTAGAGTTTATTGTGCAAACTGTTCATAATTGTTGTTTCCAATAGACTTTTCTCCAACAATTAAAACTAGAACAACTCATTAACATGGAAAACAAATACACACATCCCTCCGCATGGATTCATGTGGAACAATCCTCGATTTTTATTTCTCCTTTGTATCAGCAATCTTAATAAATTCTTGGAGTGAAAGACAAAGTTGGAATTCAAAGAATTGATGTACAACATGCCAATGTATGGGTGGTGATATGGCATAATTTACTATTTCTTAATAGCTAATATAGGCAAAAACCGGCAAGGTCTAATAAAAGATGGCAAACCCAAGCTATCAATAAATGTAATTTTCCAAATAAAATTTGGTTTTTGAACCCTAAAGAATATATGTTAGTTCATTGTACATTTTTTAGATTCATACATTTCTTCTAGTTCTTTGTAGCAGTTTGTTTTTTATTCAGTTTGTGGGAGCGTGTTTTTGCATTCAATAACATGCCTATATTAAGCATGATCCTTTCTTTGTAGGTATCAAAGAAAAACAACAATTCCTTCAGGTTAATATCTTAATATTATTAAATACCATGATTGTTATATTCACATTTGAAATGTCTTTTGTCATATGTATTTGATCTCATCATTATGTGTTTCATCTGCAGTTACTCCAATCAACTATGCACATCTATATGCAAGTCCAATGCAACAATTTCTCAAAGCATAGAATTCAAAAACAACTTTACACTCTCGAAACGGGAAATGGTTAGTGCCATTTCAGAGGACAAGGATACAATGTTCATGTACTTGAACTCCCCATGCTTTCAACACCATCTCTTTCTGTTGAATCCTACATGGGATTATTATTGTTCATTTTGTACTTTGAATCGCATCAAACATGTTTTTCCTTTTTATAGTTGTTACTACATTAGTTATAACAACAGATTGGTTCCTTTCTTGATAAGATTAGTTTCTCCCATACCATGCCAAACTATGATGTGATGGTCGTTGTAAAACCCATTCTCCATTGCTCTCTTTTTGAAAAGCAACAAGACATATCTAAAATATGCTATGGCATCTCATGCCAAACTCTAACGTGATGTTAATCGGAAAGCCTTACTTGCTATGTTGTAAACATGTTAAGTTCAATAAACTTGTTATATATTGTGATTTGGACTATTCTCTATCTTTTAAGAAATTGCAATGTTTCATTTTGTTGCGGTATTAATTGCACTGTTTCATTTATCAATACACTGTTGTTTGAATGAAATAGATATCAAAGTCTTTTTTTGTGTGTATAATATTTATATAGAAATCTAATTGTTATAAATAATTTTACCCCCCCTTATAAATATTACAAGCCATTACCTACATATCACGGACACTACATTTTTTTTAATTGCGCCGAGAGGCACTCTATAGCCGAGTATGGGGGAGATCNACACCCCCTTATAAATATTACAAGCCATTACCTACATATCACGGACACTACATTTTTTTTAATTGCGCCGAGAGGCACTCTATAGCCGAGTATGGGGGAGATCTTGTAATGTTATGTACCATTCCTCATGTAAATGTCGGCTATAAATATTATGAAGGAGATGTTGTAATGTTATGTAACATTCCTCATGTAAATGTGGCTATAAATATTGTTTCCTATTATGAGGGAGATGTTGTAACGTTATGTAACATTCCTCATGTAAATGTCCGCTATAAATGTTTACTTCTATTTACTCATGATTTCCGATTATGAGGGAGATGTTGTAATGTTCCTCATGTAAAGGTCTGGTATAAATATTTGCTTTTTACATATGCAAAACCATGTTAAGCTACTACACAAGCCTAGGATTCTTAGGAAATTTGTCTCATCAACCTTTCATGGAAGTAGAATTAGAACAAAAAGAAATAACTTACTCACAACAATTGTAACTCGAAATAAATGCTCAATGTTATATGTACACTGAGAACAATTGTAACTCTAGATAGATACACCATGTGATATCTACACAAAGAAGGAAGTGCATTCCAATGTGATCTCCGTGCATATCACTCTACACTTGACTCTTAGTGTTGTTTAAACCACCAACAAGTCAAACCCTAAACACTGTTTTTTTTAGCAATATTCCAAGGGAGCAAGAAGAGCATCTCGAGAAAGCCTTACATAGAGGGAGAGTGCATTTTCTTGGAGCATAAATAGTGTCTTCAATGCATTCCCCAACAAGTCAATCTTTTAGCATGGATTTAAAATGACCTCATTGCAGTCTTTCACATCTCCGCACTAGTTCTTCACATTTCACATTTTAGACATTTGTGTGTAGAATACCAAACATGGTTCACACAATAATGGAACTCTGGGCACATGTAACAAATTCCTCAACAATTGATCTAGGTCCAACGTAACAACAAAAATTAAATTGTCCTCTAAAAGAAAGATATCTCTATTGAACCGATATTCATGGTGAATCCATTTCCTTTAGTTTCACTTGAACAAATTTCTTAACTAGATTGAATATCAATCCTCTAGAGCTCCAAAAGAATATCTGCAACATCGAGAAAAAATTTCTCAGTCGCATTACATATCAATCCTTAATCCTTACGAGTTTCAAGCATAATTGTTCGTCTAGTTTCCTCAAACTACATGCCTTATTTTGAATCATTAATTGCTGTAGAAATAAAACTGTTCTCAGAATTATGATGCACTGTTAAAATACCAGCCACGATGTTCCTTACTAATCTAAACTTCAAATGCCAGCTAAACTAAAAATACTATGTAGTACTAGGACAAAAAACTTCCAGCAGATGGTGTGGTGTATATACGGCTCTGGTGTATCTTCACGCAGAAAGAGAAATATCGTTATCTCATGAATGTTCGCTTCATGTAGTCGAGGAGAATTAGGTTTGAAGTAGGCAACAAAACGCAGGTCATAGATCTAGAGATCACTTAAAAGTAGCATGGGTTAAGGATTCGAATATCAGGGTCCGCTCATAGGATTTGATATTGGCCTTGAGATTCTTTGGAAGTCATCTTAATAAAAGAACAAGTCGCATAAGCTACCAAAGGATAAATATAAAGCATGTAGAAAAAAACACATAAGTAATGCAAAAAGAGAACTCAGAAACGTGTACCCAAATTATAGTTTTGTTGGTTAGTGCATGAAAGGGCAGAGGAGCACTTCTTCGGTGTGCAGGTTTGAACATGGAGTAATTCATAGTACACAAGCATGAATTATATGAAGGAGAATGGAAAGAGATACACTATGAAGTAGAATGCCAATAGATCGTTGTGTAGCTAAGGAGATAAAGTTGATCAAATTATTGCATGTTTTTTTAAAATAATATGCCAGGATTAATTGCTTAAGTATCACACTATTATTTTCTATACAAAAGCACTTAAAAGCTAACGCTATTAAACTCTCTATCTTTTTTTGCAAATACTATGCTCATAAACATAACAAAATTCAAAATAAGTCATCATACTAAAATTTTGTATGTAAATATTTATCAAAACTACAATACTATATCATTTACAATGTTTTTATATCTTTTACTTCTCTTTGTAACATTGGCAAATGCAACTAAGGTATAGAATAGTTCCCATGATTGACATTGAAATAAAAACAATTTCCAATTGCTTAACTATGTTGAAGGCCCAAGAAACAAAATCCAGGTTGTAATGTTTGTACACTTATGAGAAGCCATTATGGAATGTGGACTACCTTGTTATGCTATAGTCAATTACAGAAGGTCCAAGGTTTTAGGCATGCATTTTCTCATCCATGTAGAGCCTTATTGAATACAGTGTAACAATATATGTGTTGGCTTTTTGTTTGTATAGCACATGTTTCCTGAAGTGCATTGTTATTAAAACCAAGGTAGATCCAAATCCTAGGCTCTATCAAGCGCCGAGAGGGATCAAATCTCGTGAGGTGCAAACCTCCTTGAGTGCAATACCTGAGAAGAGCTTGAGTGCAATACCTCAAAAGAGTTTGCATCTCCTGACTCAGGGCTTCATAGAGCCTAGAATTTGGATCTACAGTGGTAATATTATTACTGTATTTAACAAAAAAGTTAAAAGAATCATATCATTTATAAACATTTATATACACTACCTCAATTTAATATTTTATTTTCTGTCTTCTTTTACTCTCTAACAACCACCTTATGGGCTTATTATTGCACCTTCTTGAGGCAATTGCTAATTTTGATAATGACACCTATTGACATCCATTTTTTTTTGGTTAGTTTTAGAGAGGCTGTACTTTGAATTCCTAAACCCAAATTTTAATTGAGGGTAATATGGATGCTGTGGGTGTATATTGCATAATATTGGTGGGTATCAATTATTGGTTTGTGTAATTTTTGGTAAGTAATTTTGTTAGATTTTTGTTAAATATATAATAAAAACTAATTTTTTCATTACTTAAGTTCTTTAATAAAAAAATATTGATGAAAAAATTATAGTCTTATGATTTTGAATTTGAAAGGCAACTCTTTTAATAAAACTTTATGTGAGTGGGGAGATACTTTTGAAAGATAACTCTTTTAATAAAAAGTTATGTGACTGGGTAGATACAAACTCAAAACTTTAAAATTTATTTGAAGGATAACTCTTTTTATAAAACTTTAAATGAAATTCCAACCTTGCTGGAGGGGTATATTAGGGGGAGATACCTTTGAAGGGTAACTCTTTTAATAAAACTTTATGTGAGTGGGGAGATACTTTTGAAGGATAACTCTTTTAATAAAAAGTTATGTGACTCGGTAGATACAAACTCAAAACTTTAAAATTTATTTGAAGGGCAACTCTTTTTATAAAACTTTAAATGAAATTCCAACCCTGTTGGAGGGGTATATTAGGGGGACAAAAGGCCAGTTGAAGAATGCGTGGAGCAAATTCGCTTTTCATAACTATTCTTGGTTGCATTTAACGGATACTATAATGACTTCTCAGTTGTCCTAATCCGTTGGTATCCCAAAGCAATATGAAGTTGATAGCATTTCATTGTCACTATTATGGCAAGTGACAGGTCTAAACCAGTTGTTAGCCCAAAGCAATATGAAGTTGGTAGCATTTAATTGTCACTGTTATGGCTTCTTAGCGTTCTAAACGGGTTGATAACAAAATGCAGTAATAGTCAATCCCGAGCTAGCTTACTCCGTATGGGATTGGTAGCTTGTCTCAACTGGTTGACACCATAAAGGGCAGACTCTAGCAGGTCCGTTGGCACACCACGGCGAACTGTTCATTCATCTGCGGAGTTTGAGAGTGCCGAGAGAATAGTATTTGAGATGTCAGAGGTTCAGGTCGAAGCAACTGAGATCTCAGTTTCAAAGCCGGCCGTGTACCCACTTGAGGTGAGAACAGTATGCCTACTCGTGGGATATTTGAACAGTAGAGCAAGGAGGAAGGATGGAAGCTTTAACCGGTGGCTGACGAACTGGCTAGAGTACAAAATCCCTGCTAATAGCACGCCCAGACGCGGGGTTTACACAAAGGATGTCACCATCGATACCGAGACAGGAGTGTGGGTTCGCTTGTTCCTGTCAGTCGAGGGAGATTCGAAGCTACCGGAGGAGGCGAGAAAGAAAGCGGAGTTGGGCCCCAGCTTTCCTGTCGTGTTTTACTTCCATGGAGGAGGGTTCACTAGCTTCTCTCCCCATTTTCTGTTATACGATATGTTCTGCAGGCGTCTAGCCAGGAGGTGCAGAATTATAGTAATCTCTGTGGATTACAGGCGCTCCCCGGAAAACCGATACCCCATTCCGTGCGACGATTGCTTTCGTGCCATCACATGGCTCGACTCGGGCCACGGTCGAGCCCATCTCCCGGTTAATGCAGATCTATCTCGCTGTTTTCTGATGGGTGACAGCGCAGGCGGGAACCTGGCTCATCATGTGGCTTGCAGGGTCTCGGCGGAGAAGGATATAACGTTGAAGGGTACTGTGAGAATAGTGGGTCATGTGCTTCTGCATCCATTCTTCGGCGGGGAGGAGAGGACGCCCTCCGAGCTCAGGCTTCAGCGGGCTCCCATTGTCAATATCAACAACTCCGACTGGCATTGGAAGGCGTTTCTTCCAGTGGGCGCCAACAGGGACCATCCCGCCTACAATGTAATGGGGTCGAATTCCCAGCTTGCTCATGATATCTCCGCTCATCCGTTCCCCCCAACGCTGGTCGTGGTGGGCGGCCATGATGCACTGCAGGATTGGCAGCGCAGATATGTAGAGAATTTGAGGAACATTCAGAAAGACGTAGAGCTTCTCTTCCACGAGGAGGGCATCGATGTCTTTTTTCTGTTTTTTAACCTAAAGATCTCGTCAAGGCTAATGTCGGATCTTAATTCATTCATGACAAAATGTTGTGAAAAATGAATGCAATTGCATTGCAATGCAATCTTTGAAGGCTTCTATCTGAAGAATTATATATGTGGTTAGGGTGATTCATCAGTTGGTTTATACACTCTGAACATTCATGTTTGGCCATTGTATAGTAACCTATATAGATTATATCTTCAGAAATTGTTTATAATATCATTTCATTCAAAATCCAAAATTCTACAGCATGAATAAGGTAAGACAACCATACTTGCTCTGTTTTTAAACTGCTATAACTCCCTTCAGACATATCCTTACTGTTTAATTCAGGATTTGACTTTGTTTTCATTTTGCCACAGAGGCTTGTAAACCATTGAAACCCTCGAGTAATTGTGCTAAGAGCTGCAGCTCTTTCTGGGCAAGCTAAGTGCCCTTTCTCTGTTTGAAAATCTTTCTGGATTTTGTAGGCTAACGCCATGGCGAAGGTCAAAGGGGTTTCAGGCTGCTCGTTCACCAAGCCTGGTGAGTATTTTTTTATGGCAACCCACTCATTTCTACTTGAGGGTTTTCAGAATGGATATAACTATTGTATTTAAGCCGAAACTTTGAGTTTTGTTGAGGAAAGCTCTAATCAATAAACTATGGATAAAGGGTTTACTTGTAATTAAAAGATTTCTGGTCATGAACATTTTAGCAGGTAGTGACCTTCATTATAAAATCCGAGCAATTATTGACTTGTATTTATATAAAGGTTTCTGTTTTTTTCATTCAAGCAAATAATTAGTTTCCAATTAAGTGTCAAACTATTAATTGCCAGATTGTTCGGTATGCTTAAATTTTTCTCAAACCCTAAACTTAGCATCCTTCCTATTGGTATGGATCCTTCGAGGGCTATTCTTTGGGTTTATACTTAATTAATACATTGTTTAGGTTCAAAACCAGATCAGTTAGTTATTAATAATAAGGATGAACTGATTTTAATCTCTTTACTCATAACATTTGAGTTGCTATTAATTGTGTTTAGAAGAGTACTCATAATGTGTAATATCTTCCATGCTTGTAATCATGCTGGTAATTAGTTTAAATAAAAATAAAAAATAAAAAAAATATTTAAATATGCCAAAAATTTGGGAAGCTTAATAAAAATAAAATAAATATCAAAATAATTCTTCAATATGTTTAAGCTTTAATTTTAAACTAACTAAATAACATAAATTTTTTCTTAAAAAAAATTACATGATAAAAAAATTTCACACTATTAAACACAATTACTATTATCTTTTTCTTCATGATAAATGCTATAATTTACGTTAATCCAAATTAAAAATGAAATATTAGCCCAAACCATATCTTATTATTACAATTACAATCTATTTATTTATGCTTTTATTAAATATTGAGCAAAATGAAATTGCATCAACCACAATCTTTGTTTTAACTCAGGCTTATAATGTGAAGTTTAAAAAATTAATATTATATCAAATTTTCAAGTCTAAATTTTTCTTTAAGTTTAAGAATTGCTTCATATGGTTTTGATGTGTAAGTTCTTGATGTGTAATTTGTTGAAATAAAAATAAAAAATAAAAGAAAATAAATTGAATATACTAAAAAATTGGTGAGTTTGGTAAAAATAAAATAATATCAAAACATAATAAAAATAGAGGCAATTATAAATTCACATATGAATCCTCTTGAGGTTCAAACACTAAAACAGTTTTGCATAAACCACAATCTCTGTTTTAACTTTCTTTTGAAACATAAAACTCTTAAGAGTGTTAAGTTTAAAAAGTTAACATTAAATCAAGTTTTTAAATCTAACCTCCTTTTTTTGTTTTAACCTTTTTTTGAAATATAAAACTTTTAGAGTGTTAAGTTTAAAAAGTTAATATTAAATCAAGTTTTTAAATGTAACACTCTTCTTTAAGTTTAATATTGGCTTCATATCTTGTCATATTATTCTTATACCAAATACATTTCCTTAATAGTAATAAAATTTCATATTATTCTTTTACCAAATATGGTTCCTTAATAATAATAATATGGTTTAAGAACGATTCAGATGATTGTGTTATGTTTCATCCATAAATTTCTTTACTTTGGAAAAACTTAATGTTGTTTTCTTTTTCAATAAATCATAAATCGAGTCTCTATTTGTTTTTCACATAGTTGTTACAGCTTTTATTCTTTCTCATCATTTTATATTATTAATACGTTTATGCTTTTATGAAAATTTTATATGTATAGATAAAATTTTCAGAGATTGTCATTTTCACATTATAACATTTTAAAAACTAGCATGACCTTATAAATATCACTTTGAAGTTAAATTAAAAAAAATCAGTTGCTTTAAGTTAACTAAACCACTCTAATCATTGTTTTGGATCTTT
Organism: Pseudotsuga menziesii; assembly: GCA_001517045.1. Classification (NCBI taxonomy): domain Eukaryota; kingdom Viridiplantae; phylum Streptophyta; class Pinopsida; order Pinales; family Pinaceae; genus Pseudotsuga; species Pseudotsuga menziesii. The sequence continues at coordinate 1,070,863 of LPNX010282287.1, forward strand.
TCAAACTTTTCAAAATATATTTAAGAGTACTAGTATTGTGTGATTCTTCAAACTTTTAAAAGTATTTTTTTATTTTAAAATATTGATTTTTATTGTAAATCACGGGCAATAATTAATATGTTTCACCCTAGAGTTCTCAAACTTCACATTTCAAGGAACTCTATCACACTAACTATTCAAAATCCTGTTTAAATCCTTTCTCTTAAATCCCTTGTAATAATTGCTTAATATTAAAACCATAAATATTAAAAAATTCTAATATTATAACCATATTCAAACATTACTATCATGTTGAAACTTGAGTTAGGGTTGTTTAAAGCTGTTTATATGAGTTCTCCATTTAATGCAAATAATAAGCGAGCTACCTAGATATCATTGTAATGCACCCAAAATATATCATTGTAATGCAAATAATATTGCAACAATATTATAATTTTTACTCGATGCACAAAATCCAACAATATGGATTAATACATGGGGGATACAGATAATTAATGACCTAATACAAACATTACCTTCCTTGGTGATCACCCCAACAATATTATCATTTCTTATGCTTCAAGAGACTACAAGAATTTGTATAAATACATGCTCCATCTAGTGCAACAATTAATTTGTGGGGATATGGAACTAATTTGGGCAAGTAACAAATTGATTTGTATAGGTAATACGAGTATTAATATAGTGCCATAACAATATGATATTAATTACCACAAATATATGATGCAATGAGTGCAATAATGTGGAGGGATACCTCGTAGCATGATAATCCATGGCAACATCATGATTTTAATGACAAAATGGGTGAGTATTGGATTCCATAGAAGGAAAAAAGTCAACCTCTTTGAAGATGGATAAAAAATACATATTTGTAAAATATTTATTATCAAAATTAGAAATTAAATTTTAATTTCATTTAAAAAAATCTTAATAAAAAGTTAATTTAATAAATACAAACGTTTATAACCCAATGAAAATCTCTCACAAATATGAAAAACTAAATTTGTGAAAAATGTTAATTTAAATAATTTATAAAAATAAATAAAGAGGTTACATATTTCATTAACCAAAGTAAACACAAATCTAAAAAAACAATACCAAAATAATAGGAATCAACATATTTTTGTATATATTTCTCCAAAGATAAAATTATTCCACGATTTAAAAAAGATGCATTGAGAATCATACAAAGCATTGCACAAATTAGTCAAGGTGAGTCTTTCCCATGAAAATGGTTTACCTTAGCCATTTCATGTTAGAGTAAAAGAGGCCCATAAAAATGTAAAAATTAGACTTTGATGCATCATAGATTGGATTGCTTCCATCAACCAAATTGAGACAAATGTATTCAACAATTGATAAACAGAATAGGAAAACCATAACTTGGGTTAATTTCAATTTTAGTTGTGGACATAGTCTTCACCTTAAGTCTTTAATCATTAAAAAGAAGAACCCTAATGTACCCAGCTCGAAGCACTTTATGCACAATTAGATAAATCCATCAACACCCTTAGTTAACAAGACCATTTTTTAAATGATTAGGAACCTTGAAAAAAGATAAACTTTTGAGAATGGTGTAACCAAACCCAAAGGTGTGCCTCCCTTTTTATAACCACATTAAAATGGTTGGAAAACAACAACGCAAACGAAAATGCATTACATTTGATGGGATCTTTAAGGTCCATGAAACAACAATACTACATAAGTCAAAATAGAAAAGAGATAACAACATTGTCTTATTTGATAGATTTAAACTTTTGTTGAGGGAGAGGGGCATTCTACATGTGTAACAAAAAATTGGTCGGCTTGATAAAAATAAAATAAATATCAAAGCATATTTAAAAAGAGTCAATTATAAATTCTTACATGAAGCCTTTTGTTGAAGTTCACATTTTCTAACACTTTTAACCTTTCCTTTTAAACTATCTAAATCAAATAAATTTTTGCTTCAAAAAATTTGCATAAGCTTTATTTCTTATAAAAAAATATCATGGTATTAAACACAATTACTATTATCTTTTTCTTCATGATTAATGTGATAATTTGAGTAAAACCCAAATTACAATTTATTCATTTATGTTCTTATCTATATTGTGCTAGAGGCCCATTCTGCAAACCAGTAAGAGGGGATGTGTAACTCCTTTAGTACTTATAATCAGCTCAAAAAAAAAAATAGAAAATTATTTGAATATACCAAACAATTGGTAGGCTTGATAAAAATAAAATAATATCAAAACATAATAAAAATAGAGCCAATTATAAATTCATATATGAAGCCTTATTAAGGTTCACATTTCCTCAACACCCTTAAGCTTTCATTTTAAGCTAATTACATCACATAAACATTTTCTTTAAAAAAAAAACTGCATAAAATGATATATTAACCCAAACTAAATTTGTTTTATTACAATTACAATTTATTTATTTATGTTTTTATTAATTAGGTAGAGAGGCGCATTCTACAACCTAGTAGGGGAGATGTGTATGTCCAATAAGCTAATTATTTTTTGGGTATATATATACCAAAATAAATGAAACATTTACCAAATTAATGAAAGAAATAGATCATAAATAAATAATAAAAATATGTAGGCTTAAGAAACGAATTAATTTTTGAGTATATATAAACCAAACATTTATCACATTAATCAAAGAAATAGATCGTAAATAGTTTATTTATTTACCAAGATCTTGGTAAATAAATAAATTTGATTCAAAGTTATGTTTAAATTCCACACTTCCCATAGAATTAGAGAATCAGAGAATAAGAGATAGAGCCCAGACGAAAGGTACACACCAAACTCATTGTATTACTGGAATAAAACTTACATATATAGGTAAAAAATCAAATAAACTAGATCCACAATCAAAGGACGAGATCCTACAAAGTCGGACCTAACAAACCACTAAATTTAAGTTTATAAAACAACAATGAATGCATTTTTGCATTATTTCTAACAGCCTCCCTTAATAAAGAAATGGATTCGTTACACCACCAAGTTTTTGTCTAAGGTCATCAAAGTGGATTCTTCCAAGTGGTTTGGTGAAATATCAACAACATTTTCACTTGTACTACAATAAGTCAATTTAATCTCTTTAGACTCAATAGTTTCTCACACAAAGTGATGTTGCAACTCAATATGTTTGGATCTGACATGATAGACTTGATTATGTGCCAAATTGATTGAACTTTGATTATCACACTGAATTCTGGTGGCTTGTTCTTACTTTATTCCAACATCTTCAAGAATGCACCTCAACCAAATGGGTTCACAAGTAGCACTGGTCAATGCTTTATATTCATCTTATGTACACGACAAAGAAACAATTGGTAGTTTCTTACTGCTCCATGACACGACTTTTGACCCAATGTGAAAAGCATATCCTGAAGTAGACTTTCTGTCATCAGGATTCCCTGCCCACTGCCTAGTTAGAATCAGAATAACCTTCCAACTGAACATCTAATGCATTAGTATATAAAATACCAAAATTAATTGTTCCTTTTAAAATCTTAGGACTTGTGTTGCAGCATTCCAATGTGTTTCACATTGCTTAGCCAATAATTGACTAAGGATGCTAATTGAATATGATATGTTTGGCCTTGCAACAGTGAGATAGTTCAAACTTCCCACTAGTTGATGATACAAAGTACTATCTTCTTCTTTAGATCCATCATTACTATACAATTTCATATTTTGATCCAAAGGGGTTGATACTGCTTTACATTCACTCATACGAAATCTGTTAAGGATTCCCCTTACATACTTGCGTTGAATGATTAATGTCTTACCAACCTCTCTACAAAATGCAATTCCTAAACAATAATGAAAATCATTGTCATTTCAAATTTCTGAGACATTTGAATTTTAATATCCCCAATCAACTCATATGCTCCATGTCACATGCCCCAATTTTGCAAAAACAATTTTATATTATTTGAGGAACAATATGTTAAATTTTATGCTAAGTTGTAATTAATGACGAGTGGGGTCAAGAATATTTAATGTAAATTCTGAATATTTTATTGATAAATAAATAAATGAGGAGACAAAAACTTAGGAGAGGTGTTAAAAGAGTGTTTACAGGTCAAATTGGTGGATGAGACTGGGTGGAGAGCAAACTGACATGTGGCATCATCCTCAAACCACTTCCAACTATTGCAGGTGGCAACTTCCCTACAATTGTGGTCATGATTCCCGAAGAAAGTGGAATGAGAGCATGTGGCTCAATTAATGAAAATTGACCCAAAAGACCTAGGCATCTTTATAAAAATTCCCATTGAAGAGAGCTGAGGCTATTCATTCTAGAGAAGTGATCATTCAAGGTGAATGAATGTACTTCAGAGAAATTCAATGGAAGGGAAATATAGAACGTGTTTGAGGGGATAACTGATGATTGATCTAGTTGCAGCTTTTAAGCTGAAGATCATACTACTGAGAGCAAAGTGTTTTTATTGAGGTATTGAACTAGTCAGTTGACAGAAGGTTCTATAGTTGCATTCTCCACCCAGTTCTCATCCAAGAAGACTAGGAACAGGCTCGGGCGTCCTGAGGAAGCGTTGTTTGAGCGCTCTCCAGAAGATTGGTAGGGAGCATTAGAGAGAATTTGAGGTAAAAAATGGGCCTCCTAAGAGATGTACTACAAAAATATAAGATATATTAAAATATTATGAGTTAGGGGTTTTATGGGGTAGGTATATATGACAACTCACCTCCTACACTACTTTTTATGCACAATATAAATAACCATGGTTGAGTTACTTTTCTAAATTGACTATAAATAAAATTAATAAAATAACTCTAGAATGATGTGACTAAGATTCATTGTAAATTTCCAAATATTTTTGTCCTTTAACATTTATTTGTCTTGAACTTGTAAATAAAATTAAACAAAAATGAATTTAATTTATATGCATAACTAACATATTTTTTCCATATAAATATCATTCATGAATTTAATTTATTTTAAAAGTACAATATTATATATATATATATATATATTAGTTTGACATTATGATATTAAATACAATTGAGTGAATATATAATTTAAAACTATAAAATATGAAAATGACAATATATTATTTTATAAAAAAATGTGAAAAGACATTTTTATGAATTATGAGTACTTTACTTGAAAATGACAATAATATTATTTTATGAGAAAGTGTGAAATGACTTTTATTGTGAGTACTTCACTTTATGACTTTAAAGTACTTGTACCACTACCTTGGTTAACTATGGATTTTCATCCACCATAGAAAATGTGACAAACAAGCATTCTTAACTCATGCAATGCCACCTCAACCATGGGGGATGATGTCATCTACTAGAATGTAATTGGTTGATTTTTATAGTACATTTTGGTCCTTTTGAGGCCCATTTTTGACCTCAAATTCTCTCTAATGGAACGACCTCCTAAAGTTGTTGTCCTCTTGTCCTCAATAGATTCTATGTTATTTTATTTTAATGTTTTAGTTAAATAAATATTAATTTAACTGCTATGTGAATGTTAAAAGTTCAGAGTTTGTGAAACGCTAGATTTAGTATGCTATGTGAATGTTAAAAGTTCAGAGTTTGTGAAACGCTAGATTTAGTATTCTTATTAGATTGTTATAGAAATGAAATTGGTTTAGAGAATAGTGAAATAGAATGAAAATAAATTTCTAGAGTGTGTTTTTCCACACGTGGAAACGTGGAAACGAAGTTGTACTCTAGCACAGTTAGAATGCTTTAAGTAGATGGAAGAATTCTTGAGTGAATGAAAATAGTAGATAGGATTTTGTATTTGTAGATAGCAGAGTAAATTTATTTCACTGTTTAAAAATATAATGAAACACATTATTATGGTTTATTTGTGTTTTACTTAATACAACTAATTAAAAATGCAGTAAAAGAAATAGTAAACTACACTAGAGTTACAGTAATTGTATACTCATATAAATAAAAGTTTATAGAAGAGAACAGTCAAGTATATACACAAATTATTAACCACACACTATATATTTTAAACTATTTACTAAATTTTAAACTATTACTTAATACAAACGAGATTAGGGTTATGTTTATAATCCCTTTATTTATGAAAAATAAACAAAGTTAAAGAGTTAACCTTCTATTCTTTATAGAGCTTTGAATAACTCTAAGTTACAGAATAGTAAATAAAAACAAATATAAATATAAACATTAAATAAAATAAAACTAAGAACTACATATTCAGAAAACTAATTATGTTTAACAACATGCTTATAACCTGTGCAAGAAAAGCTCAGGGTTGAAACCCTAACAATTAATTTATCCATTCATAAGTTAATTTATTTAATTTTTAACCATTTACATTAATAATTGTGTAAACAAACTTAACAAGAAGATTACAACCCATGCTTTGGACTGTTTACATTCTTTTACTTAAAATAAAAATCTTTTATAAATAGTAAAATAAACATATAATTTACAAGTTAACAAAACCATTGCAAAAACGAGACGGAGCTCGAAGTTAACAAAATATTTCTGAAAAACCAACTGTATTACATTGTTGGGCCGTAAGGCTAAAAAGTTAACAAAAATACATATCACGGCTTAAAGGCCGGTATTACCTAGCATAATAGCAAGGGTTTGTAAATAAAAAAACTCGAAAATAACTTGTTAAGACCTCTTAACTAATGAATAAACCGAAGAGGCCCACAAGCAATGTGTTTTTCTTCTTTAACCCTCATCACAAGTATGGGAAAACCAATGGTTGAAATCAGGGCTTATCGGTTGGGCCACGAGTCCACTAAAGCCAGCCATGGTTTCCTTTTTTCACTGAAGCTTGTAGTTGTCATGGGTTCCTGTACATAGCATGATATCGAGCATTAATATAATGCTGAGCTTGTAAGTTTAAAATCCTAAGCGTATTAATAACTTACAAATAATTTATCTTGATAAAGGACTGAGTGGTCTTTACATGTGAGCAAGAAGAGGATTCGAGCAACGAAGAATTTGTCATCAACTTAAGCAAATTATCCAGAGGACTATTCGAACCATTATGCCAACCCTGGAGGGAAGACGGTGTCAACAAGCTTAACAACTACACAAAGTCTTGATGAGCCATGAGAAGAACAAGACTGAAACTATGGATAGGCCGAGAGCCAAACTCATAAACTACTAACCACTTGCACAGTAAGGTTCACAACAATGAAGTTCTAGAAACTAAGACTCAGAAATGAGACTACAACAACAACAGACACAACCATGGAGTAACCAAGCAGAGGGACAGCCTCTCATGGCCGCCATGGAAACCATACACAGCAGCCCGCAGGCCAACAAAACCCTCGGAGTAAAAATGACAGGTGAATAGGGTTTTCCAGCCTTTTAAGTCACCAATGCATGGACGAGAGTAGACCACGTGCCCTCCAAATCTTTCAATTACGCAGGGGTCTTGTCTATAGTCTATCTGCATTCCAATAATCAGTATATTATTGCAAATCAACAAACAAACTATGCCATGACTATGGAGTGTATATATATTTATGTGTTAACAAAAACATAAACTATATCATTATGAACGATGGTATCGAAGTTTGTGTTGATTTTTCACAATGTTTTTATAACGTTGACCTTAGATTAAAGAGGTAACAACCTTGTCATTGGAACAATCCCAAACTCGACTACACAATAAACATTTCCAATTAACAATTTCTTTATTCATTTTGCAAAACGATTTTAATATATTTATATATTATATGTAGCTCAAACTAGACTATTGGAAATCGATGGTTAAGGTTAGTTTTAATTACTAATAACTAATATGTGTCATTTGACAATAGAGTAAGGCATGTTAAACCTTGTCAAATAAACAATCACGAGGCTCGACCTAGTGTAAGCTTTTACTAATAATATTTTGTAAGCTCAACTTGCCAATGATAATATTAAAGAATCCTATCATTATTTACAAAGACAGTTTTTATTGTTTATGTTTACTTGATTCTAGCTTAGTATAAGAATCCTTATCATATTGTTTCACTTGATATAGACCTTAGATTAGAAGTTCTAGGTAGTAAAATCTACCATAGTAGTTATTATAAATTACTTCTTATTATAAGTGAGGCAACATTATGATAGTAATTTTACTATGGTGTAAACCATGTACAAGGATTATAATTATAGGAATAACACTAATAATGTATTTACCTATGATTTAGATTTTATAAAAGAGGTAGTAGGTAATATTTCATCTTAGGATGATGTATCTAGTTACAAGAATCAAACTGTTAATGTCATGGAAATTTCCAGGTAGTAGATTTCTACAGAATGCAAATAACAATTATATTGGAACATAATAAATTAAGGGGTATTGTATATAATTACAATAATACAAGCAACAAAGCAATAGTTTAAGTACTGAAGTCTATAACTTGATGCTTAGCATACTTACATACAAACAACAGGTTAATAAATTCCATGGCTAGTAAGAAAAAGACAAAATAGAAACATGTACTCTAATGGAAATCTTTACTATCGAGATTGATAGGAGTACTTCCATGAATAAGAGACAGTACTTTTAAACATAACATTAGTGATATAAGCATGTTAAAATAGAAGTAAATTTATGACGAAGAACATGAGATCTAAGCTCATGGTAAGTATCTTTCGTTTCTCTAAATATGATAAAGATAACGATCTTCATATCTAAACTTTGAATACTATCTTAGAAACAAAAACTATAGAAGACAAACTACTTTACCTCATCAGAGCTTGCTTGAGAAAAATCAGTTTATTTACTAGCATAATAACCTACAAACAAAAATACTTCTTGCTACTTTATGAATTAAACTCCTACTTGATCGACTGTTACCTGTTGAATTTGTAAGAACCAGCAGTCCATCTGCGTTAGCATAACACTAAGTAAGCCCAAGTTTTCAAAGATATATTTCACCTACTTGCCAAAAAGTAACATTATCAGTAAGGCTAAAAGAAATCTGGATGCAGGTCATTCTTATATACTTTATGGAAATGAAAGTTGTATTAGTTATTTTATTATGAAACTAATTAATATTAACTTTTAAACTGTTTCATTTTCTGCTAACCGCTAGTAGTTAGTAAACTGGATTATCAGACATTTTAAGTTATCTTAGAAATTTTAATTTTTTATGAAATTTTGGGGCTATGGCACTCCACATGTGATAATGAGATCATCAACATATAAAGATATCAAAAAAACATTTTCCTCTTTATCTTTCTTAATGGATAGCCTTGAATCATTTTTTATTTTCATAAACCCTTTTTGTTAAAAGAAAGAATCAATCTTTATATACCACGATCTAGGGGCTTGTTTCAATCCATAGATAGCTTTCTTTAATATGCAAACAAGATTCTTCTGACCTTTCTGCACAACACCTTCAGGATGAACTAAATACACTTCCTCTTTTAAATCACCATTCAAGAAAGCATATTTAACATCTAATTGGTGTATTCTCCAATTTTGTTTTGTATCCAATGCAACAAGCAACATGATTGTATTCAATTTTTCTACTGGTGCATATGTTTCTTCAAAATCAATTCCCTCTTGTTGAGAATAACCCTTTGCAACTAGTCTTTCCTTAAGTTTGTCAATACTACCATCAACTTTGAACTTAGATTTGAACAACCATTTAGATCCTATGGGTTCTTTATCTTTGGGAACTTCTACTAATTCCCAAATTTCATTTCTCATAATTAAATTACACTCCTCATTCATATCATTTACCCATTCTTTTTTATCTTTGGCTTGATAATAATTCAATGGTTCTATGACATTCATTACATTAGTCATCAAGGCATAATCTCTAAACTTTACATGAGGATGAGTTTCCCCATTTGACCTTATAGGTATTACAATACATGTTGGAGTTCTATCCATGATTCTTCTGTTTTTTTATGTTTCTTCATATGATGTGGTATCACTCATGTTATCACCCTTCTCATGAACCTGTTGCTGTACTTGCACTTTCTGAACTATTTTATCTATTTTGACATTATCATCTAAGATCTTTCCTTCATCTCAACTTGCAATCAGTCTATGTGAACTAGGATGAAATAACTTACATGCCTTATGATCATCACAATAGCTAACAAAGACAAATTCAATAGATTTTGCATCCAATTTCCTTCTATCATATTTAGGGATGTGAGCAAAGGCGCTACAACCAAATATTCTTAAATGACTAATTTCAGGTTTATATCCATAAAAGACTTAAATGAGTGTTTGGATTTCTAATTTATTTGTTAGACGCATTTTATTTAAATACACAACAATGTTAATGGATTATGCCCAAAAATCATTAGAAATGTTTTTACCTTGGAGCATGCTGTGAGCACATTCCACCAATGTTATGTTTTTCCTCTTAGCAACTCCATTTTGATGAGGTGTATCACTCAGAGTGAATTGCTATTGGATTCCATTGTCTGTACAATATCTTCTGAATGCTCGAGAAGTATACTCACCACCTTGATCTGATCTAAGGATTTTGATACTTTTACCTGTCTGCTTTTCAAATTTGAACTTGAATTCCTTGAAGTATTCGAAGACATCATTTTTTCTTCTTATGAAGTAAACCCAAGTGACCCTATATCTGTCATCAATAAATATGAGAAAATACCAAGCACCACAAGTGATCTGGTCTGCATAGGTCCACAAACATCAATATGTATTAATTCAAGTAATCGAGTCTTCCTCTTCTCTTCATGATTAGGGAAATCCTTTCTATGTTTTTTTCCAAGTGCACATGCAACACATTCCATATGTTCATTTTTTATAGCAACAATACCTTCAACCATAGACTTTTTCCGTAACAATGTAATATCATTGTAATTGAGGTGTCCATACCTTTGATGCCATAATTCACCATTTGAAATGGCTGAAGATGCTAGTGCTCGATGACTGCCCTTGATTGCATCGAACTTTTATAATCCTCCAATTCTGGACCATGTCGCTATAACCCTATAATGATCTTGGAAATGTTTAACATGACACTTATATTTACCAAATTCTACTTTAATATCATTGTCAGTGATAGCATAAACATATATTAAACTCTTTTTTATGCCTGGAACATACGTCACATTATGAATCCATTTAAGTTGTCCATCTCGTAGATTTACACTTATCACTCCATAACCTTGAACCTCATGTGACTTGTTATCACCCAAATAAATGTGTGTGCCATCATATTTTTCATGATACTCATCATACTATTCTCTATTACATGACATGTGGGCAGAAGCACCCAATTCTTTAAACCATGCATTTGCGTCATTCGTTTCAGCAGACAAAGCATTTTCAGATATAAACAGTCTAATATTTTTGAATCCATTAACATCAAGGGTGTCTTTTATCACATAATTTCCATTGTGATTTCTAAATCTGTGATTGGTTTCATGGTTCTTCTTTCTAATGAAATATCTAGAAATATGACATGACTTGCCACACTAATGGAATTCAACATTTTTATTAATGTTAGAGTGAGTGTGTGACGTAACTTTAGGTCTTGTATGAAACTTGCCTCTGCGTATGTTCCAATGATTTCATATGTGTGGGTGTTCGCCTCTTTACATTAGTTCCTAATTTACAACCTATGATTTTGTCTCATAGATCTTAATCCTCTCTTCTTCCTATAGAAGAATTTCGTTGAGCTCAACAAAAGTAGGAGGGGTGTGTCTCCATGTAAGGGCTGAGATGAACACTTTATAATATGACAATAAAAATTTTAATGTAACATTCACCAAGTCAGAACTGGGCATTTCTTCACCAATATCACCCAGATGATCTCTTAAATCCTTGATGTGGGAAATGTACTTAGTTATATATTCGTTCACTTCCATCTTGGTAGATAATAATTTATTATTCAAAAACAAATTTCTGTTTGAATTTGACATCTCATACAAACCTTTGAGTTTGTTCCATGTATCTTTGGACGTCTTACAATATCTGATACGAGGAATTATATTTCCTTTTACAGGCATACAAAGTGTTACCTTTTCTTGAAATTCCCACAAATACCGGTAAGCGATGGACAGTGCATCCGAGGGCTTCTGCTCATCTCCTTTCACAATCATCCATAGATTAAGTGCCTCGAGTATGGTAATCAACTTAAATTTCCAATTAACATAATTATCTCCATTTAACTTAGAGGCTTCATTAATATAAGAATCAACGAGATTCAATAATTTTCCATCTTACCCTCCTTTCCTTCTCCTGATCCAGAGAGCCAAACACAAAAATTCAGCATAGCACTTTTTAAACTAGCAACACGTGGTGGAGGCCCACGATGCTCAAAATCACTCTAAGTAAGGAGCCTAAACCTCACTTACTCTTAACTGGAACAATGACAATACTGTACCTTGTATTCTCTGCACCAACGGTGTCACCGCGTGCTCACTTACTAACCCATAGATGTCATCATGCACTCTCACTTCACGGGAGGTTCGGTGTCGATTTCCTCTTCTACACATATAGATGATTGTAGCCAACAATGGTAGCATCGAGGATATGGATTGAGTCAACTAAAAACAATGTAAGAAACTAGGAAGAGTGATGTTTAACAAGGATTTAGGGACTGCAACGATCTTCTTTTGAACTTGACATGTATCGCTGATTTGGGCAGTGTTTAGATCACTCTAAATTTATCTCCATCGTCTACACAAGCATGCAAGACGTAAACCTTGGTGGAACATGCTTCGATTTGCAATACAAGAGAAATAACCAAGCCTCCAACAATAATGCACCATTCAAGAAATATAGAGAGGTTCAACCTTCACGAGGTGAGTCGTCACAAAAAAATGCGATAAGCAGAAAATCGAGATGTGAACTGCGATCTTCTCCCAACAACAAGCTATGATAAAAAAACCAGATACCAAATTAGAGAATCAAAGATAGAGAAAAAACACATATAGACAGGAGAGGTACACACCAAACTCATTATATTATTTTCATGCCTAGAATTCGACGGCCTATAGCACGTTTTTCCTCTAGTTTAACGTATTTGACATGTAGCTACAAATTAAACACATCATCTTGTACCGGCATGTAAATTTATAGAACGTCTATTCGACATTTAAATTCTTGCAAAACCTGTCATAATTTCTAATATCATTATAGGTTAGGCATACTAGGTGTAGAGTGGCATAGCATAGAGTTTGGTTTATGGTGAGATCCAAGTCCACCCACAAACAAAAAGAGTTGTAATTTCTATCCGCTGTGCCATGTCGGAGATGAAATTGAGACTTCCAAGAAAGTATTGGTAGATATCATTAGCTCTCCAATGTAGATGCAAACAACACCAAATATAAAGTTGTACTCATATTGTTGTACAAATTATGTAGGGGATGAGATTCGTATATATATTTTATTAATTAAGTCACCTTGTTGGTAGTGTCCATTGCTACACTCTATTGGTTGTGCCCAGTACTAAATCTCGATAATGCGAGTAGCAGATCTACTAAAGGTTTAAAAAAGAAGGATTGTTTAAAGTACCATAATTGTATGGTGAAACAATAAATGCAAATAAATCACAGAATAAGGGAAAATCCCAAGTAAAATGAATAAAATCCAAATAGATATTTGTGAATTTATAGAGATGTATTGTTGCATCCATTTCAAAATCATATACAGATTAAGAAATCAGGAAGATAGTTTAGAGATTAGGAAATTAGAAAAAACTAAATCCACATTAATCTCTTTGTCACAAGCTTTGGAGAATGAGTGAGAGGAATCATACTTTGGTTTGATCCCGAGTTCCACACATATTCTCTTCTTTTGAACTGCCACAACATGTTGTATGCTGCCTCTTTTTCACTACCTCCTCTAATTGTGTGTTTATGTTATGACCTATAATATTATTATTTTTCATTAATCCTCCTTTATAGCGTGTGGGGTTTGAGTTGTGATATTTCTAAGAAAATTTCAAAATTCCTTACTCATAATCAAATCCCGTTCAAGCAAGTTATTGTGAGTTACTAGTGTTCAAATCCTATTTAAGCAAGTTATTGTGAGTTTTTGGAATAGTGAAAATTGGATCATTGATAGAGAAAGCTAGAAGGTAAATTAAAAGTGTCTCCTTTCATAGCCATTTTCAAGATTTTTTTTTTCTCTCTATCTTCTCCTTTTCTAGAGTGGTGAGAGGATTTGGGAAACAAAGTTGAATGTAGAACATTTGAGATAGGGTGAAGAGAAGGCTTGGAATTTGACTGTTGTAAGATGTTTTCTTTGCTATTTAAGGTATCTAAATAATGTTGGATACTCTCTGCATCTCCGACATCTCCTTTCACATATTTTAGTGTTTCTTTTTCCATAGAGATTTTCATTTAAAGGTATGCCATATGGAAGAGCCTTTATTTTAAAAGATGCTTCATTTGCCGGAATTGCTTAGGTATATTTTTTTAAATATAACCAAAATTTCTAGGGTTTTATGTTTTTATTTTATTTATTTATGAGTAACCTTTGTTTTTAAGAGTTTTTAAGTCAATCCAACATTCGCTATGACAGGCACTGTTGATCCATTCTGTAACTCTTTTTGGTTTGTTTCTTAATTATTGTTTAAGAATTTTTTGAGCGAACTTTGTTTTGGCTCAGTTTCTTTAGTTGTTATGGCTCTTCTTTCATACCCAAGTATTTTCTTAAAAAATTGGATTATTTAGTGTTTTCTCAAGGGTTTGGACTATTTAATGCTTCAACACTTCTTTAGCTATTCCATACGAGTTACGTTTTCATTATTTTCGAGATTATGTTTACTTGTTTAATTTTTTAATTAGAAAATATGATATAATTATTTTTGTTAGTAATTTGTTATTAAAAATGTTGTTATTTTTAATATTTGTATTTTTATATTTATAAAATAATTGTATATAATTAAAAAAAATATAATAATTAGATTGAAATATAAAAGTTAAAAAAAGTTACAGTCATAAATTTAAAGAAAATGTAAAGTGGCACTCACTGAAAACACCCAACCGTCATGAAATTTTTGTTTGACAGGTAGAAGCATTATCAAATTCTAGGCCTGATTACTGGAATAAAACTTACATATATAGGTAAATAATTAAACTGCTAGTTTTTCAACATTAAACTAGCATATCATTAGGATCTTTAACTGAGAGAACAACAAGCACAACAATCAAACACAATAGACAATGAACACAGGTGTTTTTCCTTGGGGAAACCATAAATGGAGAAAACCCCGCAACTTCCTCTAAGATAGAATCAGCACCAAATTGAAAGCCAAAATAGTAAGACAATCTCCCAATAGCAGTAAGCTCTTTCCTCTTGCCCCAGTGTCTTTCTCTTCCTCAACTATGCGCTACACTTGAGTGTGTATGAGATGTGTGTTCTAAATAGAGAGTCCAACTCTCTATTTATACTAATCCTGACATGACTAAAACCCTACTAGGGTCGACCTCACTAGGAGAGTCTAATAACCCTAGTGCCCTGGAACTGCAGGGAATTTAACCCTTAGACAATAGGAGGGTTACCCACAATGACTTGACATGACTTGTTTACATTATTGATTATCTCGATCGGAACATCAGGGCATGACATGACACAAGAACATCCCAGAATAAACATTGGGTTACAATAGATGAGAAATACAAGTGAATACATTCCGAAGTTACAATTACATTAACACAAACAAAATAGATCCATAATCAAAGGATCGGATCCTACAGAGTAGGAACTAACAAACCACTAAATATAAGTTTAGAAAACAACAATGAATGCATTTCTGCATTATCTCTAACACTCGGGTCTACCCTTCCATGAATTAAAAAAATAAAAAGCAAATATATCGTAATTAAAATAATTTATTAAAAAAAAAAGAAATATATTGTAAATAAATTATCTACGGATTAAATATCTAAATGTCCAAATTGTATGGAAATGTATGGAAGAAAAATACAATACCTACAAAAGGTGAAGAAGAAAGGTCACTTACTCCATAATATATATATGTTATTTTCTATATTTATCATTCCACTTTATTATTATACAACTTCTTAATGACTAAACATTATTTTTGTGTTATTATTCAACTTCTTATTGACATTGATATATGTTTAAATATCCAAATATACAAACTATATGCCAATAATTTGAATATACTAAAAAATTGGCCGTCTTGATGTCACACACCT